>CANSNZ010000927.1:5432500-6027500 GCA_947646795.1 Beta lomatogona | reverse complement strand
ATATATGAGCCTGTGAATGAAGCAATGAGTAGGGTGAAAGCTCCTAGAACCATTTCACGAAGTTTGTGTCCGGATAACCCAAAGTGCCGATAGTTAGCTCTCGGTCTTCCCTATTTTTAACAATAGGGTTTGGAGACTTTTTGGTTCATCTAAAAAATAAGTTGCGGGTCACATGTTCCATCATGACATTAGCTACATGAGTCACTGAACGCACGAGTCATGAGTCAGTTTTGAAATATTTTCTTAATACACGACGATATGATTATAAGAACTTTAAATAACGAGCTAATGTTCAAACCATGATTTTAGGATGAACATCCTAAAATCTTAAATTTGTAAAACAAAAGACTCCTGTGCATTTTGATGTGTTACTTGTTTCATCATATTTATAAATTTAAATATCACAATCTTAAGATTTTTAAACTTTAAAATATTATAACAAAGAATTTTTATATATCATGTATTATAATTATACATTTTATATTATTTCGACTTTAAATGCATGGATTATAATAGTTATGGATTCAATAAATTTGGAATTAAACAACTGCTTAATAAACAAAACATTTTTCGTGCATTATGTACGGTACAAATCATATTCACATAAAACCTCCCGTGCATTTTTGCACGGGTTAAAAACTAGTTCTTCTATATTTCAATTTACCCAAAATCTCTCTTATTCTTCCCTTTTGCTCCCAAAAAAAATCTTGGTAAAAAAAAAATAGGAAAGAGAATAAAGGATAGCTCAGTATTTATATTTCATGAGTTTTGGAAACCTAATCCACCCAAAATAATATTAATTAAGTAGTAAACCATTTCCACATAGCCCCAAAAATTGAGATATACTTCCTCTGTTATTATTTAGATGCTAAATAGAGAAAGTGGGGAAAGGTAGAGAGAAAGTGGGGTACCACCACTTTTTGAATAAAAAACATTTGTTAAGGAAAAAGTATGGGTATTTTAAAGGAGAAATTAAGTAGGGAGACCACCAACTTTTTAATAGTATTTTCACATCTTTGGGGTGAAAAGGGATCCATTTATGATATGTAGCAAGTAATATGATATTTCCATTTTAGGGAAATGTAGTAAGTATTTAAAAACGGAGGAAGCAAATTAAACCCAAACAATTAAGAGTAGAATGCATACAAGAAACAAGATTTAACAATGTTTTTGGTGTCAACCACAACACGTAAGGAGCTTAAGGTTTTAATTCTGAGAATCTCTTTATTTTATTTTTTACATGAGAATTTGAGAACCGTAAGTAATTTTAATTAATAAATAATCCAGTTTAGTTGATTTGTAACTTATATTTTCCTTGTGGGGTCAATCTTCCACTTAGTTAGACTTTTAGGAAAAATCATTACTATGTGATATCTTAATAAGTGATTATATTTTAATATAAACAGATTACTATTTCACTGTTCTCCTATTCTAATTTTCTAAGAAGTGTTCTCACCTGGTCTTCATATATATAGTTCGGACTTTTTCATTACCTTGTAATAACTATGAAGGTCATCATATGTCCGCTCTAAGGCATAGGGATTAGGGTGGCAATTTGAGTCAACAAGTTGGATTCGGGTTTGATTTAGAGTCAATTTCGGATTGCACTGAAAAAATATCAAAAATAGTGTAAAACACAAATTTTTCATAGAATATTATTATCTGGTCAAATCGGGTTGAGTTACACTTTGTTTGGTATTTTTTTAGTAAAGGAAGGGAAAAGAAAGGAAGAGAAAGGAAAAGAAAGGAAAAGAAGAGAAAAGAAGGTAGTTGTAGTTTCCAATGTTTGGTATAATTGGTGGATTTGATAGGAATCACATGTTTGGTTGTCATTAGTAAAGGAAAGGAAAGGAAGGAAATAAAGAAAACATAGGTAAAAACTTGTTAGCTTTCTTTCCTGTCAAATTCCTCCGATTTTGGGAGGAAAGGAAAGCAAGGATTTAAGAGTATTATTTTCCTTCCACTTCCTCTCCTTTCCAATCAAACCCCTCTTATTTTCTTTTACCAAATATGAGAAAGTTTGTTTTTACCTTTCCTTTCCTTTCTTTTCCATCCCAATTCTTCCTACCAAACAAAGCCTTAGGGTTGTTAAGGTTTGGTTTAAGTCAAGTTCAGATTTCGCTCAATACATTTGGGTCGGTTTATCAAGTCAGGGTCAGGGAAGGTCAGGGATTGCAAGTTCTAATGAGGATGCTTTCAAATAGCCTATTACAGCTCTAAGATGCATTCTATGGAGCATGAGGTTTGTACCCAGTGCTGCAAAACTGTCTAGAAGCGTGTATTATAGGCTTATAGCTTTGAAATATGGCTATTTTGGAGTCTTTTTCGACCCTGACCATAATATTGTTCCGAAACCTTTCTAAGGGAATTGAGATTCCTAGGAATGACTATTGTGTAGTTCGTACCAAATACATTACATGACAATGCTTTATATGGGTGTCTTTGCATCTCTTCGGCTATACCGTGAAATAGCTCTAAGGACACCATATGTTCATTCGAAGGTATGCGTATGCTTTCAAATGAACTTCCCCGACATTTTGACGCATCCTACGGGCTCGGTTGTACAGGCCTAGGAATGTCCAGAAGAATGTATTATAACCTTCAAATTTAGGTATTTTGGAGTGTAGACATAGACACATAAATCTGTCTCCCCATTAAAGTACTCAATGATGATACATTTCGTCGTCCTACTCGGTCCGATCCGTAGGAAAGCAATCCAAAGAGCTAAAGTTGAAAATCGTTTCAATGGCTCAAAGTCCATTTTAAAATAAGAAAGTTCCAAACGCAATTTTAAAGTTTCCAATTAATTATTCATGATAATTAATTAAATTTTCAAATATATATTCTTTATTAAATGATTTCATGAAAATCAGTTTTTATCTTCTATATAAATGATTTTCGATTTTAAGTGATAATATTTGATAAGGAATAAATAGAATCTTTTAATTTCATATAAAAAATAAAACCCAGTCAGATCTGCGATTGCGGTTCGCGCAGCCGTATTGCATCTAGTGCATTGTTTTGAACACGCGCCATCGTCGAAAAGTCAGCAAAAGAGAAAATTGCAAAAACCCATGAGCTGACGCAAGCCACCAGCAGGCCACGCAGGTAGCCTGCGCCAGGCGCAAGAGGCGTGCGTTGGGGGCACGAGCCTTGCGCGGAGCGCATGCTCCATTCGCGGAGCGCACAGCTCGTGCATACAGCTCACATCTTTATTATAATTCGCAACGTGATTTTCGGAATCCTAATTTCTTGGTTTGCCTATAAATACCTTGTATTTCCCCGATTTTAAAAACGGATTTTCCACCTATTATTCACCTTATTCTTTACCTAAACACTCAACTCATAAACTCCAAATACACTATTCCCACATACTTCAAACATTCATACATCCTTCAAACTCTATTGATTCTCTTTTAAGCTTCAAGGATTGGTCTTTCGATGGTTGTTATTCCTAAGACCAAGACGATTCCTGTATATTCCTTAAGATTCTTTTAATTCAATTCCTTGTTAATTTTTTGAAGGTACTAACTTTCTTTTTATGATGTAGATCTTCGAAAGATTCATGCTTTGTGTATATTCTAATCTCCTAATTGTATTTTATATATGTTTGTATATATTCATTATTATTTGTCGATTGGTTTCATAAACTTCATCATGTTTATGTTGCTAAACAAGACCTAAATAAATGTTCTCATGCCTAATAGAATAATTTGGACAATTGATTTAGGAACTTAGTACTTAAATTACTAATGAACATATCGCCAATATTTGTCTTTTGTGTTTAATGAACCAATCAAGATTAATTTAAGGTGTTTTGAAATATATTCCTTGGTTGTATATTTACATAAACTCGACTCTGAATCGTCTTTAGTACAAGCCATCAACGAGAGAACATGGTATATAATCATATCCGTACCCTCACCCTCGAACTCGATTTTTGGTTCATTGACCAATTATAAAGTCATGACGGGAAAATCTGCATTTGGATAAGTTCCTTAATGTTCCTTTGGTTTTCAAAATATCCAATTAGTTTTATGAGTCTTCCTTTAAATTTTGTTGGCGACTTATGTACAAAACGTTTTTTCAAAACTAAAATATTTACAATGAGGTAGTCAAATTCGCGCGCACACAACACATGTCAAAAATATGCTACAATTTGGCGACTTCAATGGGACGATTAAAATTCTATATTTGATGAGTGGATGAAACTTGAAAAATATGATTTATGCTATTTTTATATTTTTAAATGACATTATTACTTTGCATTTGCATTGACTATTTTTCAAAGCCACCATGAGGTCTTAACCTTGCCTCACTAGCGCATGTTCTATACGTGAGGGTGACTCCCGGGGGGTTTGCGCTTTGTCTTTCCAAAATGGTTCCTGACAAATAGCGGTGGATCTTAGTCATAAGCAAGCCTACCCGACCCTGACATTACTCTCCTATTCCTAACTGGACACTGTAGTGCGTCCTACACGTGGCCATCTTTTTAAGCAAAGATACAAAATGTGGGATTCATTATCTTAGTCATGGACCCTTTTAAGGTTATCCTAAGCTTGAACATTAGTAGTAAACATAGAACTTGTCCTTAGATTGAGAACTTGCATAGTTGTTATGTGTCAATCTACCTAATTGTGCATTTGTGTTTATTTACTAATTTGTAACATTAACTTCACTAGTAGAATAAATGCTTATTGTTGCGGTCATTAAGTGGCCTATTGCGGCGGTTTTGACCGCACAGCAATTAACGGCGCAGCAATAGGTAATTAAACTATTGCTGCGGTTTTAAACCGCAGCAATATTACAACATTTTGCTGCGGTTTATGGGACAAACAACAGCAATATTCATATTTTTTATTATAAAAATAAAGTATATTGCTGCGGTTTTTCCCAGAAACCGCAGCAATATATATTTTTTTATTATAAAAAATACAATATATTGCTGCGGTTTCTGGGAAAAATCGCAGCAATATACTGCTTTTTTTTTTTAAAAAAAAATATTTTATATTTACGTATGTTCCACCAACCTCCTCATGCAAGAAGCAGAATGCAGCAAGCAAAATATTTTCTGCAAAAATTTCAGCAGAGCTCCGTTCGTAAATTGGATTAACCCATAATTGGGAATTAACCTGTACAATATTATATGCAACAACCATCCATCCATCATCCAAACTTCATCCAACATCCATCCATCATCCAAAATTATCCAACATCCATCCGTCATCCAAAATTCATCCAACAACCAAAAACCAATATCCATCATCCTCTAAGAACCAATTTTTCCTCCAACTTCCACGCACAATCCAAATTCCAAGTTCAATAAGAAATAAATACGATTCAATCCAACATAGATATCAAGCGAATCCAACATATATATATATATATATATATATATATATATATATATATATATATATATATCATGAAATCCAAGTCAATAAGATAATGTTGGTTGGTACAAGTTGCACTAAATTATATTCGTTGTAAGGATGAGAGAAGCAAAGAAAATTAACATTAACTAACTTACGCAATACAATTATTAATAAAGTATCTTGCCCACTTATTTTTCACCTCATTGATTTGATCTTTCGTATAAAGATCGCGGGTAAAGGTACGAGCAACTTGAAAAAAATTCACCAAAGTTAGCCTTAAATAGTTAAATATATAAAATATGAAATGAATAATAAGTGAACAAAAACTTACTTCATCGAAATCCTCCGAACCATAATATAAAAGTGAGTACGTCAAAAATGTTGCGCATGACAAAATAACCGCACTCCGTGCCTCCTTGTTGTTGTGGGCACTTTATCAAAAGTTTTAATAAAATGAGGAAATTTATCGTATAATGAGAATGACATATGCTTTTATTTGAATAAAATAAGTCTATTATACCTGAAGACATCTCCAAAGAAGCTTGTCCCGACGAACTTCGTTGCCGCTCATCCGAAACCTCCTAAAAGCACTACATAAAACAACATCAAATGATTTACACTTTATTTGCTTTATATTATAATTTAAATTCCTTTAAAATATATCAAAACGATCAACTTACGCTATCATAGGCGGTCTAATCTTTAACTTCCGCTCCTTGTGAAAGCTAGCGGAATCAAAGACATAAATTATCCCGAGCATGGGACGTATGACAAGGAGCATCCAATGACGGCTATTGCAAGATTGAATAATAATAATTACTGAAAAAATTCACATGTCATGCAACAATCAATATTTGTAAAACTATTAAGATAGAATATTACTCTTGCAAGATTGGCGTGAAGATGATACTAGCACCAGCAACGACGGAATTTTATGTGGAAAATACAACTATCATACAATCAAATGTAAAAAAAATCATAACTTTGATTATTGTGACCTCGTGTACACTTGGATAATAGAAATATTAAGCATCTCCCCTTTCAGGAACTGAGCAATATCCTCCTTGGTCAGATAAGCGGTGGCATCTTCTGAATATTGGAACAATGAGCTCGGCAAGGTTACAACAACGGTATCACTGTCTGCGACGGCAAGGGCAAGCGTATCTGCTAACTTCTTACAGTCTTCAGTGAGGGATTCCAAGAACGATACATCATCGACAACTGGACTATAACGAGTAGCCGAACCAGCAAAAAGCTGCTGGCTAGGACATCTAACAGCCTCCCCCGAAATCCCCTTTTGTTTTTTAGGTGTCGGTGTAACCTAATAATAATTTTTGAGAACGCGCATAAGATTATGTAATTTTTAAATGTAATCCTATAATTTGTACAAAAATGGATAAAATTTGAACAATTACCTCATCACCTAATCTGTGCACTAAATTTTTTGGCCATTGCACCCACGTACCCAAAGCAGTTTCTGTAGTGTCGATTTTATATGCAGGGACGGGGACAGGTAGTGGCCAATGACCATATTTCTCTACAAAATGATGAATTTTCACTCGAAGGTGATCATTCATCATTCTAGACCCATGAACTGTAGTGGTCTCATCAAAAGCATAAGAATGTGCATCTGCCACTAGACAAGTCTTTCCACTAGTTGGATCTATCAAATACAATCAACATGGAGTCTCGTCCTAACAATAACGTAAAGTTCTAATTATATAAGATAATTATTTGTATAAAGCACGTGTATATATGATAATTATTTGTAGAAAGCACATGTATATATGATAAATATATGTACCTTCAACTGAGGAGAATGAGTGTCGGAAAATCCAGATAGTGGAGTACGTAGCTGAGTGGGCTGTGAAGTAGATGGCCCAGCAGATGGTGAAGCAGCTGATGGAACAAATGGTGAAGCAGATGATGGAACAAATGGCGGAAAAGGTAGCTGAGTAGGCTGAAAAGTAGCTGGCCTAGTAGATGGTGAAGCAGATGATGGAACAAATGGCGAAAAAGGTAGCTGAGTGGGCTGAAAAGTAGCTGGCCCAGTAGATGGTGGAGCATATGATGGAACAAGTGGTGCAACAAATGGTGGAGTATGTAGCTGAGTGGGCTGTGAAAGCGCCACATTCTGCATATATGTTGCAATGTCATTTCTCCACCTTTCAGTCATTTTCTGCATGAATGCTTCCTCTTGCTCCTGACTCGAGCTCCAATAGTTCTTAGGAGGTGGAGGACCAAAAGCCTTCCTATAGCCAACATTGTAGCCTCCAAAACCATAACAACGACCCGAGTGATATGGCTTCTCTCCAAGAGCCATAACAAGGGCGTCTTTGTTACGTACCGGAGTGAACTCACCCTTGGCTTGCTTCTCCTTGTACTCCAACTGCCCAAAAAACAAGTTACAAATAACAAAAATGTATTTAATAAAGAAAAAACATATATATGTCAAACTAAAAGTTATAGTGATATACATACGTATTTATCAGCTGCAATCTTTGTTTCCTCAACTAGAATAAATCGTTATTTAGTGACTGGATTTTTTTTATGCATCGCGCACCACCAGTCATCACCCCGATTAACATGAGAGGACACCGAGGAGGATGGTGTACTAGATGACGATCCAGAATCAAAACTAGGTGGACATAAGTTCTTCTGCTTCCACAAGTCTCGAGCATTCCCATAGTTCCTTTGACCTAAGTGGTGATGATGTGTATTCTTTTTTGCACTCTCGAGCGCCTTTTCTCGCTTTTTCTGCAATTAAAAACACATTAAGTTAGTAGAATATAATTTAAGTTAATAAAACCAAGTTAATTTGATTATAAACTTACTACAGCCTCATCTGACGTCATAGCCTCTTTGAAAGTAAGCCAATCCTCCATCTTGATGTGCTTGTATACATCTGGTGGAGTATCACCTAGCTTCTCTTTCTTTGATCTGACTCTGGTCATTGTGATAACCAGATACCAATTTGCTCTTAAAATCCCTCCATCTAGAGTTCACAGCAGTCAAGTAGTGCCTCCTATAGCTTATCTCGTCCGGAAGGTGAAACATATTCTGTTTTCCATCATAAACAAATAAATTAGCACGTTAGCTCAACATTAGAACAATAAATCACAAAATTGTAAATAAAACATATCTTACTATAGTGTCTGTCCACATCAAATGTTTTTCTATTTCCACTTGATGTTAAGCCTGCGTATAGAAAGACCGACCCAAATACCATACTTGGCTCGCCACGTGCCTAATAGAAAAAACCATTAGAAATCCAAACATTAAATCGTAAGCATGATAAATTATAACTATCTTACAATCAATAATTACCTATTGGTCTCCCCAATTCATCAAACTGTAAGTACATATCTTCTGTGTTGTGGAGATTCATCGTGGGACCTCTTTTACTCTTTCTAGATGTCTTTGTCTTCCCACCTGACTTCTTCCCCCTCCCTTGTGCACCATAATATGCACTGGTCTGACGAGGATCTAAGAATCAAAATAAGGAAACTAAATTAGATAACGAACAAATAAATGACATATTCAATATTACAATAATCAAATAAGCGTGAACCTGAGGGGGGGTGGCTGACGTGGATCAGATGCCACCTCAATGTCAAGTAAAGCATTCCTATCAGCTTCTAGTTCCATTCTTTCCATCCAAGCATCAAACGCATCTGCATCACGATCATTGTCCTCCCCCTGGTCAGCCTCCTTTTCCGGGTGAAATGGTGTATAGGAATCCGATGACTGATCGCCCGAGCCGTCACTAGCCATATCTGTAGCATATACATAGAAACAACAAAAAGTGTTAACAAAATTTAAAACAATATATATCAACACATTATTGTAATGAAATCTATTATAAGTACATCAATTTATAATTCAAATTACTCATATAGAACATTTTTTACCTTTAATTTTGGTCAATAGGTTGCTCGATGACCGTTATACCTTCTTGGTGATCCATTCGCATGTAACTATTTTCAGTATCAGACACATCCATCATATCATTACTTGGGATTGAGAAAGGGGGGATATCATCAAACTTATCATATTCTTCTTCATCGTCAACATCACCTACTCCTAACATGATCTTCAATCACAACTTCATTCTCAGTGTCACTATTATCTCCGTGGTCATTTTCATTACCTACTACATCATCACCTTCAATCCTAACATGATCTTCAATCACAACTTCATTTTCAGCCCCAACATTCGACATATCAATCTCTAATGAGTTACTAGTGCCAACATCAACAATAACCCTATTCTGAGTATATTTTCCCTTCTCACCATGCTATAACCAAATATAATACTCAGCCCTAAATCCTCGACGAATAATATGATCTCTTATTAACCTAATATTAGAAATCGTATTCACATTGTAGCAATCAACACATGGACAATAAATCTCATCCTCGCAAGTAAGTTGTTGATGCTCTACAACACGTTTACAAAACTCATTCACACCTTGTACGAACTCCAACGTATTCCGCTTTCCATACATCCAACTTCGATCCATTTCTAAAAACCCCCACACATACATACATACATACAAAATTATTATCAATTAAAAAATTCACATAAATATAACATAACAAGCTAATATTCAATGCATGCTTCCATTGAGTCCTTATCACTCCAACCTAACCCATCCTTAAACGCCAATCCCACTAGTGAATGCATGTATCATCTTTGATTCTAAATAAAATTCGACAGCATTTCCCTTCAGTTCTCCAAGTACACGATGAAGATAATTGCTTATCTTATATGCACCCGGAGAACAAATTAGGGAAATGATTAACCATATTTCACTTAGAATCAAAGAATCAACACACATTCACTACCTAAGTGAGATGCGACGTTTAAGAACAGTCCCAAAACGGGGACTATTCAAGACTTACTCCTAATGAGTAAGTCTTGAACGGGTATCTAGGCATTATGATGTACATAAAAACAATCGCATTCAAGCGATTCCAAGTCATCACCAAACAACAATCTCATTCAAGCGATTTCAAGTTATCACCAAATAACAAGTACCAAACCATTCCTTAGATTTCCCTTCCCCTCCCATTGGTGAGTCTATCAATATGAAGGCATATCACTTGAAATATAACAAGAACTTATTAAGCAAAAACAATCCCGTATAACATGTTAGGGCATACAAAAACTTAAGCAAAATCATCACAAAATCAGTTTTTAATCCTCAAATCTTATAACTAATCATATATATACTTTATACTAAGCATTTTAAACTACTATTTAAGCCAAATTATCCATTAAAACACTATTAATTAAGAAAATAACAAAATTTAAAAAAAATTATGAAAAACTAACCTAATATGACAAGGAGAGGGTGGCGCCGGCGGTGAAGTGCGAAAGTGGCGGAGGAGAGCGGCGAAAAACCGAACCAACCAAGCAAGAAGCGGAGGAGAGGGGCGAAAAACCGAACCAACCAACGAAGAAGCGGAGGAGAGAGGCGAAAAAACCCTTGTCGCCGGAAAAACGCGAGTAATGTGACCCTTGTCGTCGGAAACCGAAACATTTTCGCCAGAAAATGGAACCTTTTCGCCGGAAATTGCAAGAGAGTGAGAGAGTGTGAGAGTAGAGAGAAAGAGTGTGAGAGTAGAGAGAGAGAGTCGAGAGAGAAACAGTGAAGGCAAAAAAAAAATCCCGTGTTTTTTTTAGATCTGGCGCAGCGATATTACTGCGGTTTCTGTCAGAAACCACAGCAATATCTGCGCGCCATATCTGGTCAAAAATATTCCACTTTTTTTAAAAAATATCCGTTGGAAATATATTGCTGTTGTTTTCTGTAGAAAACGCAGCAATATGGTTGGTCAAATGGTCAATTATTTGCAAAAAGTTTCCGTTGGAACAATATTGCTGCGGTTTTTTTAAAAAACCGCAGCAATATGGTCATTTTATATTTTACCTTTTCTTTTGTCGTGATATATTGTTGCGTATGGGTAAAACTGCAGCAATACCACCGCAGTAATAAGCATTTATTCTACTAGTGCTTGCATCGCATCTATTTCAAAAACATACCACAAAGCTGTAATTTAACTAAAATCTTGTCAAAATTGCCAAATTGCATGCCAGGGAGTTGTGCGCCTCTTGAGATATTTCATGCGCTAGGCGCACCGCTTTTGCGCCAGACGCATAAGGCTAGCGTGCCGCGCAATCGTCACGTATGTTGCGCAACCTTATGTGTCCCATGCTATTGTCTATTTGGACATAGTTATGGCAGTTTACGATTATTTATTGTCGTATTAAGAATATCTCTATCCTTTTTCAGAACTCATCTTCTCTATCTTTTATCTTTTTTTATAAATCTAACACCATCTTATTTCCATCTACTATGTTTTTCTTAAAACCTATCTCTTAACTTTTTTTAAACCTTATCTCCATCTTCTTCAGACTCTATCTCCATCTTTTTATCAAAATTTATCCTCATCTCTTTTCTATTTCCTACCATTATCAAATTCTATCTCCATCCATCTTTATCTTCTATCATATCTTTCCATCACATCGTTTTTTATGCATATCATTTAGGAATTTGTTAGTGTCCATCTTATTGTTAAAATCCATCCATTTGAGGTTTCTAAGTCCATTAAAAGGCTATCTAGTCCAAGATGTTCTAGGTTTACCCAATTTCTCTCCGTCTATAATACTAAAGATCGTCTAACTCCATCCATGTTCGAAGTCTTAATCGTTCCTAATTCCATCCAACTAAGTAGTGTAGAGTCATTATAGTGTCTTTTTAGAGGTCTATCATCCACAGAAGTTCATGCATATAATAGGAGTCTAAGTCCATTAGAATTTCGTCCATTCTAGAAGTCTAGGTACACCATAGTCTCATGCACATTAGGAGTCTAGCGTCCTTAGAAGTCCATCAAGTCTAGGATTCTAAAGTCCATGCCTATTAGGATTGCATTCATAATAGAGTATTTCACGCTAGGGGTGTGCACCGGTCCAGGACCGGAACCGGCTAGACCGGTGGACCATAATCTGGGATTTTTCTTTGACCGGATCGGTTTTGGACCTGTTGGACTGAAATCTATGTTTTTTTTAAAAAAAAACTTTATTATTTTATTTTAATATATTTATAAATTAGATACATTGAAAATTAATAATTTTAATAACAATAATCCTAAAGTAATAAATAGTAGGTTTTTAACTTTTTAACTTTCTAACTTTCTACCTTTTTAAACATTTTTAAACATATAAACTTTTTTTTACTAAAATAATAGAAATTCCGGTCCAACCAGTCCGGAGCGGAATTTTTCGAGATTGGACCGGACCGGAATTTTTCGGGTTTGGACCGGACCGGACCGGAATATTCGATCCGGTCCGGTCTAGATTCCGGTCCGACCTTGGTTTGCATTGCATAGTCCATCATCCATGCACTTCTTGCATAACTACAGTTCAAAAGCATCTAGGAGTTTATAAATATTTAGGCGTCTCATTGCATACAACTCTTCATTTCATTTCATGCATTCTGCATTTTAGTAATCCTGAACTAAAAGCAATTTGATTCCTTCTTTTGGAATATGTAGGCAACCTTCATAGGTTCGAATACTTTAATCAAGTCATGCATACATGCATCATGTCTAAATGCATAAAAAAAATATCATGCATTTATATAGGAGTAAGTATTCTTATCCTAGCTAGAACTCAAAAATTGTAAATTCCTTTGTATGATGTACATTCCGTTCATCTCTTCTCTCGTTTATCGATCTCAAAGTCTCCATTGATGATCCATGTAGAATTCAATAAACATTGAAATGGGTACCCTATTAAGTACTGAGCAACAAATCGATGAAATGGCTAAAGATTTGGCCAAGATTACTAATATAATGGAAGAAATAGCTATAAGACGTGAGAAGGTCGAGTTTGGTGAATCTCTTGGATTGACAAGAAGATGGAGTGTTGTTGTTAAGGTGACCAGTAGCAATTCCTATTTTGAGCCCAATGACGGCACCAAATTGAAGGGAAAACTCCCCAAAAAATTCTCTGCAACCAACTTTCCGAAATTCGATCCTACTGATAATCCAAAGTACCATATAAGGAACTTCCGTGCATCTATGATCATCAAATTGATTGACCCTGAACTATACTCAATGTTATTCCCAGCGTCGTTGGACCTAATTGTCAAAATAGGTTCTATTCCTGGATCCCAAGCAATCTGAAACGTAGGAGGACATTACTATTCTTTTACGAGGTATTATGAATCAAACACACAATTGCAAACCTCTCTTAGAAAACTTGAAGTCCTGAAACAAGATGTAAAAGACAGGTTCACAACTTATCTAAATAGGTGGAGAGAGAAATTGACCTATATGGTATCAAGGCTCGCGGAAAAAGAGTTGGTACAAATATTTATTTCTAACCTCCTCCCTAAGTACAAAAACCATATCAAATATTTGGGTTTTAATAGCTTTACAAGGTTGTATGATGTGGGCTTCTAGATTGAGGATGATTTATTAAAGAACACCGAAGGCAATGGCTAGAATGACATTAATGTCATAAAAGCTCCTACTAGACCTCGAAGAAAAAGCAATAGAGAGTATACCTCACTAGGTAAGTTATGAGACTCCTTTTGACCGCCTACATGCTAGAGTAGCACTTTCTCCTATTAAGCCCACTCCAGACCCTGACAAAAATAAGAAGGGGTCAAATTAGGACGAAAATTACTATTGTAAGTCCATAGAGGCAATGGGCATAAAATTACCAGTAGCTACCCATTAAGAGGCCTTATCCAAGACATGATCGATGATGAGAGACTTTCAATTTATTTTCCAACAAATATGCTTGAGATTTAAGCTCGCTTGTCACGGGCAATGTGGGAGTTTGGATTTAGAATTTCATCTTCTCTTTCTTTTTATTTTATCTGCCCAGTCTAGCATAGGATTTTCCTTTATCGCATGTATTCTTCATTTGCAATCAATAAATAAGCAGTTATTTTCATTATCTGTTCTTTAATTCTACATTAGTGAGCATCACTGGAAATCATCTTTGTTGCCTTAAAAAGAAATGAATATATAATTCTAATCCAAATGACTTTTCTAAAAAAAGCAATAAAAATAATATGCACAGAAGAGACATTTCTCCCTTCCCCATTGTCATTTCTCCAATCTTAACATCCATTTCAACCTCAACACTTAACCTAATTCTTTCTTTAATAACCTACCTTATGTGAAGTACATTTGACATCAAATTCCACATAAAGGGCAAGCAAAAAGAAAAGAGCAACAACAAAAAAAAGAAACAGAAAAACAAAACCAAAAAAGCAAAAATCGAAAAAAAAGGCAAAAGAAAAAGGAAAAGGAAATAAACAGTTGCAAATAAGCCCCTCAATAGTTTTGTCAAATATACTTCTTTATAAATCCTTTATCCACAAAACTTCCATACCTTCATTTACCAAAGGCCTTAACCTCCCTAACCAAACTTCAAATATCACCTTACATTACAAGTCAAACCATACCTCTATTATAAACCTTCTTATAAACAACCCACAACCATATCCCATTTCAAACCTCAAAGACAAACCCAAGCCCGCTAGGACGAAAACTTGTAACTCCGTAAGGGCGATTTAGGCAAAAGTCAGGGGATTTTCTCATTCCTTAGCCTAGATTATGGATGGTATGATTCTGCTAAAGATACGTAGGAAACCACCTTGAGGTCCGACTGCTTCAAACCAAACCAAACCAAACCTATATCATTATCCACCCTTTTCAAGACCTCTTTCAAAGTCAACATTAATTATGCAAAAATCATTGCGAGTGGCTCCAAGCAGAATGTCGACCACCATTTAAAATGTTAAAAAGTTATAAATGGCCTGATTCCATCATGCAGACATAGGTAACCTTTTTCGAGACCCAACCATTTCAATTCAAAAATATTGCTTTTAGGGCTCATTTGGTCCAATGAAAAAAAGACGATTGTCCATGTATTTCCAATGCTCTTCCCAACCTTTAGATTTAGACTTGAGCTTGAACTTCCACGTCTACATTATTGCGTGAGTCAATTCTATATGGCTCCACCTTTTTTATTTTTCTTCCCTTCCACTTTATCAACCACGTTATAACCTTTTAAGCCAACCATAGCATAACTTTTTAATGCTCAACGCTATGACCGTGCCTGGACTACGGATGGTATGATTCTGCTAAAGATACGTAGGAAACCTCACCTTGAGGTCCGATCGCTTAAAACCAAACCAAACCTACATCATTGTCCACCCTTTTCAAGACCTCTTTCAAAGTCAATATCAATTATGCCAAAATCATTGCAAGTGGCTCCAAGTAGAATGTCGGCCACCATTGAAAATGTTAATAGTTATGACTGGCCTGATTCCATCGTGGATACATAGGCAACATAATTTGAGGCCCGACCATTTCAATTCAAAAATATTGCTTTTAAGGTTCATTTGGTCCCATGAGAAAAAGATGATTGGCAAATCCCAACCTTTAGAACTAGATCGGAGCTTGAACCTGCATCATTCACCTACCTTATTGCATGAGTCAGTTCTTTATGGCTCCACCCTTTTCTATTTCTTCCCTTCCACTTTATTGACAACGTTATAACCTTCTAAGCCAACCATAGCATAACCTTTTAATGCTCAGCACTATAACCGTGCCTCATCCTTTGAGCGGTTCTTTCTTTTGCCTTATCCTTTTCATCTTTTCACCTTAGGAACCCTATATGGGATCTTTGGTCGAAACTTCCATTTAACGTGATGAGATATCTTCGGAATCAAGCAATCAAGTCAAGTACTTCGTCAAATCTACCTTACTGGGGGTTTTATCACAAGTCCACACAGAAAATCATAACCTCCAGGCCTACTTTGCTAAGAGCTCCATTACGAGTTCATACAAAAAGCATGGGATCTAGTCCCATATAATACAAGATGATAGCTATTTTATGGGATCACTTAGGCCCGTAGCTAGGGATGCAACTGGGGCGGGGCGGGGCGGATTTTGGCATTCTCATCCCCATCCCCACCTCACTTTTTCATCCCCATCCCCATCCCCATCCCCGCGGTGGGTCCGGAGCTCATCCCCATCCCCGCCCCACCATGTACATAATTAAAACCATCCCCGCCCCATCACCCACTTGGGTATCCATCCCCACCAAATCCCCACCAAATCCCCACCTTCCCCGCCCCACCATCCACTTAATCCTCATTTGAAACTCACTAAATAATACTCATATACCATATATAATTTCAAATACTAATACAGCTAGAAAAACTATTAAAGAGTGTTATAGACTTGAAATTTGTTTAAAAATTAATATTTTAAGTGGGTAAGATGTAGGGTGAGTGGGGATGGGGTGGAGCGGGGCGGGGATGGGGCGGGGACGACTTAAAATCCACCCCTGCCCCATCACCCATGGCGGGTATAACTTTCATCCCCATCCCCGCCCCACTACCCACCAAACTAGGATCCATCCCCGCCCCATTGGGGCGGGGATGGGGCGGGTCTCCTACTTGACCCGCCCCACTTGCATCCCTACCCGTAGCACACAAAACTCGAATCATATACCACTTAAGCATAACCAAGACTTGTTCGGTAGCACATTTCAAATCAAACATAACCTATTAACTTAATAGATCATCCTTGGGGCTTTCCATTTTCTTTTTCAAAAACTGTTTTCTAGAAAAACTTGAGCTTCTAGAGGAGCAAATAGTATCATATTCGCATTGCATCTAGCTTGCATCATATCATATAATCTCATTAGTCATAGGCTCCTTGCATTAGTAATCGAGTCTCGTCTCATACACACATACACACACATTTTCAAGTCTAGTGTCACACTTGCACATACCCTTACCCTATATCCTCATAGTTTACGTCACCATCACGTCTTATTCTAGCATGTCTTATTCCTTGCTCGCTTTTTAGCGAACGAACTTTTCTAAGTTACTATTTTCTCGCTTTTTGTGAATGAACTTTTTGTAAGATATTTTCTTCCTTGCTTTTTAGCGAATAAACTTTTGGTAAATTACTCTTTCCTCGTTTTTTAGCCAATGAACTTTTCATAAGTTATTCTCTTTCTCGCTTTTTAGCAAATGAACTTTTTGGAAGTTATTATCTTTCTCGCTTTTTAGCAAATGAACTTTTCGGAAGTTATTATCTTTCTTGCTTTTGGCAAATGAATTTTTCGTAAGTTACTTCTTTATCACTTTTTAGCGAATTGAACTTTCATAAGTTAGTTATTCCTTCTCGCTTCGAGTGAATGAACTTTTCGTAAGTGATTTGTTTCTCGCTTTCGAGCGAATGAATTTTTGTAAGTTATTCTTTCTCGCTTTCAAGTAAATTAACTCTTCATAAGTTACTCCTATTCCAATCACTTTCAACCAAATTAATTTGTCTTGAATTATCCCTTTCAAGCGAATGAACTTTCGTAAGTTATTCTTTTCTTTCTCGCTATTAAGTGAATGAACTTTTCGTAAGTTACTCCTTTCAAACAAATCAATTTTACCTATCCTTCTTATGAATACACTTTTACTAAGTTATTCCTTTCTTTCTTGCTGTTGAGCGAATAGAATTTTAGTAAGTTAATCCTTCTATCATACATCATACATTGCTAACAAATCTCCTTGCAGACTAACTTGAATTGCTTGCGGTCTTGCAGACTTATGCTTGTTTTGCTGGTACCAATGATAAAAGAACAATTTTAGATTGCGAAAATCTAAGAATGTTCTCCGGCCAGACTCTGTATCATTTGACTTTCGGTTTGCAGGCCTGAGTAAAGTGGGGCTTCTATAGATACATAAATATGTCTCCCCATTTAAGTAACCAATGACAATAAATATTGTCGTCCTACTTGGTCCGAGCCAAAGGAGTGCAATCCAAAGAGTTAAGGGTTTTTCTATATTATACCCTTATGTTTCTGTAAGATTTACGTTGAACCCTAGTTTTTTCAAAATTCCACACGGTTCCGCTAAATTAGCTTTTTTAATGCATAATACTCCCATCACTAACTATACATCATTTTCTTTCTTTTTTTTCTAAGTAAGTGTATTCATTAACAAAAAACATATACAACCTAAAACGCATCCTAGAGGAAGGCAAACTAGACCTGGCAATCGGATCGGGTTCGGACCAGACCAATTTAGATCCGACCGTTTTCGGATCAATTTACATTCGGGCCGGATTCAAACATCGTTCAAACTATTGTATTTCGGATAGGACCGGATTTCGGATTATAGTTTCAAATCATCATCGTATCGGGATGCTTTTCGGATCGGATGGTGGATTGTCTCATCTTTATTATGTATGGAGTTGTTACTCCTTTGGTCTGAAGGTTTTCTTTGACTATGAGCTTTGTTATGTATATATGGAGCTGATACTCTACGTGCTTTCTAAAGGTATATATAACTAATTTGCATAGTCAAAACTTGTGCCAAATAGTACTTGTGATATTTTTTTTTTATAAAAAACGGGTCAATTCCGGGTACTTCGAATCAAAGCCTAATGGAAGCGGATAATTTCGAATTGCTTTCGGATCGGGCAACATCATATTATATCATTCGGATTTCGGATGAGTTTCAGATCAAGATTATTTCGGACCGGATTCGGACTGGGTCGGATCGTTTCAGATACGGATCAAGGTTCGGACCCAAATCGAACCACATATTTGATATTTCAGACTGGATTTTCGAATCAGGACCAACTTTGCCAGGTCTAGGCAAACTAACTAGGTTTGACTCCCTAAACCTCTAGGACGGCAAACAAGCCTAAACAAGGCCATCTATAAAATAGTTTCATTTGCTTTTTGTTATTTAGTGGAATACATCTGACATATAAATACTTATTGTAAACGTTAAACTATATATGTATAAGTTAAATTAGTGTCACTAGATTACAAAAGGTAGTTGAAATTAATAATGTCTTAATTTATGTGGAGGCATTATGCATTGTAAAAGCTAAGTTGATGGGCTTTTTGTAGAATTTTAGAAAGGTTGGGGAACAACGTTAAAACTGAAGAAACACAAGGGTATAAGTCGTATAACAAAGAAAAATCCAACAGTTAAACCCCAAAATCATTTAAATGCCCAAAGTCCTTTTTAAAATAAGAAGGTTCTAAGCCCAATTTTAAAGGGCCCAATTAGTTATTTATGATAATTAGTTGAATTTTCAAATGATCCAATTAATTATTCATGATAATTAATTGAATTTTCAAATAAATATTTTTTATTAAATGATTTCATGAAAATCAGGTTTTATCTGCTAGATAAATGATTTTCGGTTTTAAGTGATAATATTTGATAAAGGATCAAAGGAATATTTTAATTTGGATAAAAAATAAAACCCGGGCAGATTTGTGATTGCTTTTCACGCAGCCTTATTGCGTTTAGTGCACTATTTTGCACATACGCCATCGTCGAATAGTCAACAAAAGAGAAAATTGCAAAAACCTATGCGCTGACACAAGCCACCTGTGGGCCATGCCAGCAGCCTGCGCTAGACACAAGAGGCGTGGGCTGGGGGCACGAGTCGTGCGATAGGTGCCCGAGTGGTGCCTGGAGCGCACAGCTTGTACGTGCATTGCACGTCTTTCTTTTTATTTGCAACGTGATTTTCGGGATCCTAATTTCTTAATTTGCCTATAAATACCTTGTATTTCCCCGATTTTAAAAACAAATTTTCCACCTATAATTCACCATATTATCTCTCTAAACAATCGACTCATATACTCCAAATACACTATTCCCACATATTTCAAACATTCATACATCCTTCAAACTCCATTGATTCTCTTTCAAGCTCCAAGGAATGGTTTTTCGAAGGTTGTTATTCCGAAGACTAAGACGATTTTTGTTATGAGGGTCCTTTTTTCTTATTTAATTCCTCATTAATTATTTGAAGTTACTATATTTGTTTTTATGATGTTGAACTTTGAAAGATTCATGCTTTGTGTATATTCTAATCTCTTAATTATAATTTATGTATTTTTGTATATAATCATGGTTATTTATTTATTACTTTCATCACCTTCATCATGTTTATTTTGTTAATCAAGACCTAAATAAATATTCTCATGTCTAATAAGATAATTTGGACATCGATTTAACAACTTATTAATTTGATTGCTAATGAACATATTGCAAAAATTAGTCTTTTGTTTTTAATGAACCAATCGAGATTAATTTGAAGTATTTGAAATATATTGCTTGGTTGTTTATTTATATTAAACTAGACTACGAATCGTATTTATTAGAGGCCATCAATGGGCGAATGTGATTCATGATCATATATGTACCCTCACCCCCGAACTCAATTTTGGGTTCATTGACTAATTATGAAGTCATAACGGGGAAATCTACATTGGATAAATCCCTTATGAATGTCCCTTTAGTTTCCCGAATATCAAATTAGGTTTATGAGTCTTCATTTGAAGACTTATTGGCGACTTCTTTACAAAACGTTTTTTCAGAACTAAAACCTTTACAATGAGGTAGTCAAATTCGCGCTTGCACCGCGTAGGCTAAAAATATGCCTACATGGAGCCATTTTCTCTAACCCCAACCATATTTATGATCGAGGACCTTTTCGAGGACCTCAAAATGTCTTTTGATGGCTTTTGGGTAGTTAAGACCGTGAAATTGCCTCAACATGCCTTATCTGGCTGTTTTTGCATCTTTCAATTTTCACCACAAAATTTTCGAAGGCCACAATATGCTTGTT
The DNA here is from genome assembly GCA_947646795.1 of Beta lomatogona. Taxonomy (NCBI): domain Eukaryota; kingdom Viridiplantae; phylum Streptophyta; class Magnoliopsida; order Caryophyllales; family Amaranthaceae; genus Beta; species Beta lomatogona. The sequence goes on along the minus strand of CANSNZ010000927.1, from coordinate 6,006,429 downwards.
CCAGAGCATCACAATATGCTTTTAAATGGCCTCCCATGACCTTAGGATACATCACATGGGGGTTAGTACCCGAGCCTCAATTCGAAAGTGTGTAAATGATATTCAAAATTGGCTATTTTGGTTCCATTAATGGGCTTTTCTTATTGGCATTGTTTTGTTATCAAGGACCTTCCCGAGGGCCTTAAAATGCCTTGGGATAAATCTCGTGTAGTTGAGACCCTGTACATTGCCTCAAAAAGCCTACTATAACCTTAACCATTCTAAACTTGTCATTTTTGTAGCTGGTCGCGAACATTCATCACTTTATGCTTGTGTGTATGTTCGTTGCCTTGCTTGATACTATAATCCCATACTTAGCCTTTGCCTTGTAAAAGATTACTTCCACAGTTAGCTTTGAAAGAATATGGGATCCCTTATGAGCCAGTATGAACATTATATAGGAGTGAGGGTTATAAGGGGAGGAATGAACGGAAGCAACATATAGGCAGAATCCCCAAGTTAAATGAACGACGCATTAAATCCAAGAGAGTTTCTCATACATATTTGATAATGTTTTTATCCAATCCACTATCTTTTCTTGATTATTGACATTAAAAGCAACACTCCTAACTAAGGTCGACCTCACAACATTAAAGGCTTGTCAAACTTCAATCTTCAAAAACACTAGTTATCGTAACTTAATACCATATCGAGAATAATAAGCATATATAGTAGTGTGCTTTGTGTAATACTAGATTGAGAGAATAGTGACTTGAATATATGCTTATTATTCGAATATGATGGACTTATAACGATTCTTTATTAGAAGTATGAGATTAGTCTTTAAGTCTTGATGGGATGTTGATACTATTTCAAATTACATGACTTGAGTGGAAGTTACAAACCCTTTTCTAAAAGATGAGGTTAGTTTCATTATTCATTATGGTGCTACAATTGATTGAAGCAATTAGTTGTCAGAGAGAAACGCTCTAGGTTGGTTGTGAAAAAGATGTCTCATTTTTGTTCTTCATCTAATCATGATAACATTTTACCAATATATCAAACAAATTGACAATCTGCAATAGTGCACCCAACTAAGTAGTTCAAGCATGATCCTATTACTTGACCAGGAATTTTCATTATATTCCTATTACCTGACCAGGAATTTTCATTATATTAAAAAAAATCAAGGGAAATTTCCAATGATAGGCTTCTATTCTTAAAAATTTTCAATGGTAGATTCAACTTCTATTTTTTCCCATTGCTGGGCCTCAATCTTCCTAATTAACCCAAGATATCCAAAAGTAGCATTAATGAGGCTTAAATGTTAATTTCATGTTTAGTTTTAATACTTCTGTTAAGTTTTGCTTAACTCCTACTAACCATGGTTTATTTAGGTCTAGACTCCTAACTGACTAACAAAAAATTTCATAAATCTATACGGATGGTAATTAAAAGTCATGGAAGTATATATTACTACTATATTAGTAGTGTAAATTGAACAGTGATAACCATAAATCTATATAGATGGTTGTTGATAAATAAAGAAGATCCAGATTTTTTTATTTACAGATTAATCTATAAGTGAATGCGTAATATAATCACAAACATGACCGTTTTTGTAGTTTGATAGTTCTAGAATGATTAGATATAGTGTAATTGTTGATACTTGCATATGATTTAAGGGCTTCGCATACTTACATCCTTATGCATTGTGAGACTCTAGAGTCCTTATCTGTGACAAGAAACAACCTCGCATCATCACGGGCTCGTAGAAAGTGCAAAACTGTGGAGGTCATTGGAAAAACTTGAGATCCAATTTGCCGGTTGTTAGGAGTCTAGACCTAAATAAACCATGTTTAGTATGGGTTAGGCAAAACTTAACAGAAGTATTAAAACTGAACAAACGTTTAATCCTCATTAATGCTACTTTTGGGTAAATTAGGAAAACTAAGGCCTAGCAATCGAAAAGTAAATAGTTGAATCTACCATTAGAAATTCTTAATAATAGGATCCTATCATTGAAAATTTCCCAAAAATCAATGATGAATTTATTAGTTTGGCACATATTTGAATTGATAGTGCTTGGTTTTACAGTCACCAAACAAATTAGGGTAACTCATTCTTTCCGTCTGTCAAACAAATTGATTCTACCTGGTTTTGCAGTCATCAAATTAATTATGGGCATATTCTTTCTTTCTGCTGGACAAAAATCATGTGGCCGACTTCTTTCCATCCCCTAGCAAATCATTCTTGGAGATAAGAAATCATAATCAATCTTAGACTTTTATAACCACTTGAAAATTTTAAATTGAAGACATGAAAAGGTTTAGGGATGTTTACAAAGAGGGGAGTTTAATCTATTTCTAATTATATTTAATTTTTATCTTCAAATATATTAAATATTAAAGTATATTCTAACTCAGTTTCGAAACACGTTATGAACGCCAAATATACTAATTTTAAGTGCAAACGATTTCCAAAAATGGTGTTTAAAAAGGTATTCTCATTTTACATGGTGTTCAATAAAATATAATTCTGTCAATATGATATTCAACATAGGTCAGGATTGTTGGAAAACAATTCCTTGAGTATTATTGAATAATAGCATGTCAATATATACAAAGATAGGCTACGTAAACTGCCATAATCTAAGGCTAATAATTAGGAACTACTTATGCACAATATTGACTAAATCAAGCTAAATATATACATATTATATATACATATTCTATCACACCCCCGCAGTCAAAGCGGGAGGCTTGCGAGCGCTTAGACTGTCCTGAAAATCATCAAAAAGTATACGCGGGAGCCCTTTTGTAAAAATATCTGCAATTTGATAGCGGGAGGAAACATGAAGAACACACACTTCGCCACGGGGAACTTTCTCGCGAACAAAGTGAATGTCCAGCTCAATGTGTTTAGTACGCTGATGCTGGACTGGATTACCTGATAAGTATATCGCACTCACATTGTCACAATAAACAAGCGTCGTTTTCTGGATCGGGCATGTAAGTTCGAGAAGAAGATTCCGGATCCAGCAAGATTCAAAAACAACATTAGCCACCCCTCGGTATTCGGCCTCGGCACTGGAACGGGAGAGGGTGGGCTGACGTTTAGAAGACCAGGAGATTAAGTTGTCACCAAGAAAAACACAGTAACCGGAGGTGGATCGCCAAGTGTCCGGGCAACCACCTCAATCTGCATCCGTATATGAAATCAAGCTACCAACAGTGGACTTATAGAGATGCAAACCAAAATCAATAGATCCCTCAACATAGCGCAAAATGCGCTTAAGTGCAGTCATGTGCTCAATACGGGGGTCATGCATATAAAGACACACCTGCTGAACTGCATAAGATATATCCGGCCGAGTAAAAGTGAGATATTGGAGAGCTCCAGCTAGTTGTCGGTACTTGGTCGGATCATCAAAGGGAACATCCTTCGAAGCACTTAGCTTCGACTTTGTGTCAACAGGGGTAGGAGAGGGGCTGCAATTGGACATACCAGCTCGTTCAAGAATTTCTTCAGCATACTGTATTTGGGATAAGAATAGACCATTTGCATTACGAGATACAGCGATACCCAGGAAATAACTGAGAGGACCAAGATCTTTCATAGCAAATTCAGTACCCAAAAGTGTCATAATAGACTTACGGAGTGAGTCAAAAGAGGCCGTAAGAATGATGTCATCGACATAATGAAGAATGTAAGCAGATTATGTACCTCGCCGGCATATGAATAATGAATGATCAACTGTGCTGTGGAAGAAACCAATGGAGGCTACATAATCTGCAAATCGTTGATACCAAGCCCGGGGAGCTTGTTTCAAACCATCGAGAGAATTCTTCAAGAGACATACATGATCAGGATGAGTCTGGTCCTTGAACCCCAAAGGTTGATGCATATAGACAGTTTCAGTGAGATTGCCATGAAGAATTGCATTCTTAACATCTAAGCCAAGAGTGAGATAATGCAATACTGAGCACAGTGCAAATAGAGGCAGACTTGATAACCGGCTCTAATACCATGTTGGAAATCAATTCCTTGAGTATTATTGAATAATAGAATGTCAATATATACAAAGATAGGCTACGTAAACTGCCATAATCTAAGGCTAATAATTAGGAACTAATTATGCACAATATTGACTAAATCAAGCCAAATATATACATATTCTATCAAGGATTTTGGTTCATATTATTGATTAAAAAAAATTCTTGTTTTAGTGTTCAACAAAAAATAATACCGCACGCAATCTGGTGTTCGCGTATTAATGGGTTGCAGTACCAGTTTCTATTAAAAAAATTATGATATAGTAAAACAAGCTATTGGTTCAAAAAATAACAAAATTTTACACTATATATACAGCAACTTGTGGCATTCCAAAGGATAATGGAATATAAACATGCATACTTAAGACGTTCTCACTTTGTGCGAACGATTTTCTAAAACTTTGTGCGAATGATTTCCTCACATATTAATAAAATCCACCAAAATCTCAGTTTACTAGATATTTGTTTCAACAATAAGATTATGTAAAGTTTTAACGGAAAAAACTTTATTTACCCACCGGGTAGACTACCCACCATTAACCCACCATTAAGAAAGACTTGTTGACGGTTGTGGTAATGGAATCCAACTCAACATAATAATTATTTTTTTAATATTCTATTAGTAGTGGGTTGTCTACCCGATGAGTAGGTGTAGCAATGTCCAGTTTTAACCTTTCTTACTTCCTTTATCTCTTCCTCCTCCCTTTCCCTAGTTTATAAAGCTTCAACCCATGTTTATTTGACCAACTAATCTAGTTGTTGTGGTCACTGGTTAATCTTAAAAAGACCCTTTAATAAGGATTATTTTGGAATAATTCATAGTTGGACTTATTATGTAAAGGCTCTCCGTTATATGGATGATTCTTGTACATTTTTCCTAAGTTATAGCAAATCTAAGCAAGTTTTGATAGTTTAAATTCATGGTCAATAAGTTCACATTTAGCCAATTTTTTGGGCTAATCTTAAATTTAGATCCGTTAAGTTCATGAATAAGTTCGTACAAGTTTAAATAACTTAAGTCAAATTTAGGGTTAGAAATGCACCGTTAGTTAGCTAAAAACATGCTTATATTAATGGTCAAACTTGTGTGTGTACCATATATATAAAAGACAATGTGGTACGAGTAATTTGCCACTACTTACGTATCCTACTTTTTCATCTATATATTTAGAGTGTGTTCTCTTGATGACCTTAAAAACAATATTTTTTTAATAAGTTCATATAAGTTCCAATAATTTCAGGATAAGTTCAAACAAATTCTAATAAGTTCTAACATTGTATGGAGTAATTTTCTATAGTTCCAACAAGTTTATATATCAGTTCCAAATAAGTCCATACTACCAAATATGTTAGTTTAGATAAGTTCTAAAAAATTATGTGGCGAGAATGCACGCTTATACTCATATATAAAAATAAATGTGATTATTTAAAATGATATTGGGCATGTATTAAAGTACATTTTCAAATTATTATCTATTTATATTTATGCTAATAAAAAAAAAGACATCAATAGTTAAAGTATTCTATTGACAAGGATGTAAATGACATTAGAACTACTGTTTCATATAATGGTACTATATAAAGGATAGGAGTTATCTCAAGTGGATAGAGCACTCCCCCTTGGCCCCTGAGGTCAGGGGTTCGATCCTTACCCCCAGCATTATGCTGGGGTGTTTCTTTAGCATGCTATGCATGCCTTACCAGCCAATGTGTTGGTGTTTCCTACAGGTTAGTAGCCTTGTAGGGGTTAGCCCTTGGGCTGACTTAATCTCCTAATCAAAAAAAAAAAAATATATTATATATATATATATATATATATATATATATATATATATATATATATATATATATATATATATATATATATATATATATATATATATATATATATATATATATATATAATGGTACTATATTCGTCTGATAATATAGTTCTCGTTTCTTTTTTTTCACGAGAAATAAGAACAGTGGAACATATCACAATTTATATTTAATGTTGTATTTGTATCGGTAATATATGGTTTTTCCTATTGTTATTGTAGCAAAAAAAAAAAAAAAGGGTTCTGCTGTATGCAACCCTTGTCCCTTAGGGTTGCATATAAGACATAAATATACTACCTAAAATGGGAATAAGTTGTGGATTTATGGAAAACTTATGCATCAACCGATGTAATAAATGATCAATCAATGTATATATTTTCCAATTATAGCTTCTTATATGCAGTACTTAGGGCTGCATATAACTTTTCCCAAAAAAAAAAGTAAAACAACATCAATTGAAACTTTTGGTAAATTGCCCTGATTGTTTCAACCAATAGAAATAACTTAAATGATAAAAAATAATCAATAGAATCACAAGAATATAAATAATTAAAGCCGAAAGATTTGAAGCAGGAACAATTTTGTAGACACCTAAGAAGGAAAATAGAAATATATTATGGGACGAAGAGAGTGGTAGTTTAGAAATTCATGACAAAATCATATGTCGATCTATAGTTATTAGTTCCAAGTTGTATTGTTCAATGCGTCCACTTTTAACTTTTATATGTAGCACTAAAAATTGCGAATATTATTTTACACGACCCTTATAATTGATATATGTGGGCATATAAGAAGCTAAAATTGAGATTATTAAGCGCTAAATTAATAACATCAAATGACTTGTGATTTTGTCATAAATTTCTAAATTAATAGTACCAATTTAGAAAATGTGTTTAGTACTTATTATTACTCCCTCCGTTTTTTTTAATTGCTACATTTTCCTTAAATGTTTGTTTCTTTTTAATTGCTAAATTGTTTAAACTTTCCTTATTTGAGGTATTTGGCCCACCAAAAAGTAATACTATTATATTTGTTTATCTTTTTCCACCAAAAGTACTACTTTTTTTCCTTTTCCCCATTATTTTACATTGAATGATTCAAAAGTGCCATCGAAAAAGTTTGAAAGTGATATTGCCTAAACTCTTGTGCATAATATTCCCTCCGTCCCATAATATAGTGCTCGCATTCCTTTTTGAGTGTCCCAAAATATTGTGCTTATTTTCTTTTTTTATCAATTTGTTTGGACTAAATTATCCTTCATTTCTACATAAACTTTTCAAAACACCCCTACCTTTCTTCCAAAATATGTGCCCATAATTATTCTCTTACACCATTCCAAGGAACATTTATTGCTTTTTTACTTTATTTTAAAGGAAAAATATAAAAAAAAAAACTAGTTCCAAGACAAAAGTACCCAAAAAACATTTACTTCAATATATGTCTTTGGAAAATCCTAAAACTCTTACCATTTTCCATAATCCTCGTGAAAAATGAGAAGTGAGCACTATATTATGGGATGGAGGGAGTATAATTTAGCAATAAAAAAAATAGTGGGAGTAACTCCTAAAGCTACATTAAAAAATCATCAACAATAAAAATTGAAAGGGCATATTTCAATAATCAGAGTTTAGTACTATAATCAACTTATGGGTAAAAAAAATCAACTAATCATAATATGGAACTAAGAAGAAAATCACTGATCATGACAAGAAAATTAAATTGTACATTTCCCAAGGTAAAGAGCAACTAATAATGACGCAATTTAAGGGAAAAGACTCAGATTAATTGCTTAGACCGCTGACGTACCAACAACCATAAAGAAACTGGAGGACACATGTCTAATTACCAGTGGCAAACACTTGACAAATTTGAAAGTAATTAATATAGCTTTCATGGGAACTCAGCATGGATTCTCAACAGATAAATCATCGTTGGATTAGCACGAGATTTGACTTTAGGCTATGTTCAGTTCACCTTATTTTTACTTATTTCAGATTAGATCAGACCAGATCAGATTAGACCAGATCAGATCAGATCAGAAAAAATAAGTTCAGGTCAGATCAGATCAGATAAGTTCAGATTATGCTTATATTTAAAAACTTATTATTATTACTATTATTATTATCATTATGATTATTAGTATTACTAATGCTATTATTGTTATTGTAATTATTATTATTATTATTATTATTATTATTATTATTATTATTATTACTATTATTATTGATACTTTATACAATTACTATTACTATTAATATTACTATTTATTAGTACTTTTATTTAAAAAGATTAGTATTGTCGTTGTTGTACTTATTAATTATTAATATTGGTACTTATTATTAATGTCGTTTCTATTATTATAAATGTCATTGATATCACTATTTGAAGCTATTTGTGTTCAAGAAGAAGAATGTTCTTTTGGCATTTGTAAGTGTTTTTTTTTTATATTTATTCTACTTAATAATTTTCATATGTGATGTTCTTTTTTATGTTGTACATGTAACGAACATGACAATAGTATATGATTTTTATTTTTTAAAACAATTTTGGTAGAATAATATAAATTATATATTACTAGTTTATATAAAACATGAATAGCATGGGATAACCTAATGGTGTTGTCATCACGTTCAAAATTTTCTCTACAAAGGATTTCAACTTATCTTTTAAAAACAAAGTTTATATAGAACAAGACAACGATATAAGAAGAATATTTAACCATTTTGTTCAAGATCATATGATTATATATATTTATTTATAATAAAAAAGAACAATTTATTGATATAACAAAGAACATGTTGTTAGTTAAATCCAAACATGTCATCAATATAAAAATAAAATCTATCTTTTATTTTTAAAATGTGTTCTTTAAATAGATCTTGTATGCTCTTTCAGTATATTTTCTTTTCATTACTACCTAAATTCTTATTATTAACGGACCTTGAACATGAGTGTTCTTTTATGTTTAATTTTTTGGGGCCCCTTTCGGGAATCCTGTGGTAAGATGAATTTTCTCTGGGCTGCCCTCGCACAGGGTCACTCACATAAAGACCCAACAAGCCCCAACACCCCTCCCTCACCCACAACAATATTGAAATATATGCTTCCACCAAGATTTGAACATTGGTCTCCCATGTGGGAGGTAAGAAGCCATACCATTGGACCCAAGAGTCCTTAGTCTTTTATTTTTAATTGTATGTTCATATACTAATGTGCTCTTTTTCAAAAAAAAAACTAATTATGCTATAATAATAACAATAATAATAATAATAATAATAATAATAATAATAATAATAATAATAATAATAATAATTGTAATTATTATAATTATTATAATAATTACAATTATTATTATTATCATTATTATTATTATTATTATTATTATTATTATTATTATTATTATTATTATTATTATTATGTTATCTATATTATTATTATTATTGTTATCATTATTAAAATATTATTTATATTATTATTATTATAAAATTATTATTATTATTATTATTATTATTGAAAGTTATGCATAGTAATAAAATGATAGCAATAGTAATACTAGTAATGAAATACAAAGTAATAATAATATTAGTAATAATATGTTTTTTAAAAGATAAGTTCGGATCGGATCGGATCGAGATCGGTCCGATCGAGATCGATCGTTGGATCGTCGATCGATCGATCGAAAAAATAAGTTGGATCGGATCGGTCGGATCGATCGAGAAAAAATAAGTTCAGATCAGATCAGATCAGATCAGATAAGTTCAAATCAGAAAATTTCAGGTGAACTAAACATAGCCTAATAACTGCCATCTCTCGTTTCCGACAAAGCAACACATATCTATGGTCATTTGTTCCCTGTCAAAGAAAATTTTCATAATAGAGAATTGTGGTTTGGTTAAACAAAAAACTTCAACCCTTTTCAGAGCTCATACACATACACAAGTGTTTTCATTGCTTGTTGCTTATGAGGTCCCAAAGGCCAAATATGCTAATTTAAAATTTTAGTTTGAATTTCAAGCCAAATTTTTGAATAGTTTTCGAATATGAGGATGGATAAATCGAGGAGTAATATGGGCAGCCGAGAAAATATTCCAATCACCATCTTTTATCAAATGACTAACCCTTTAATATTGCATCTGATTGAGAATAGGGATAAAATGTTAAGATAAAGAGGCTTTTTACCAATAGTGGTACCAAGGGAGGTATTAATGTTGTTTCCAGTTCTCATGATAAGGCCCTTAATGTCCCCAGATGTAAGAGGAGGAAGGGCTTGGAATGCATACTCCAAAAAGTTTGATATATTTAGATGCTCCATTTGATTTTAAAGATTTGAACCCAAAGCTTATTAGGGCAATAAATGATTTTCCATCGTAACTAGTTTGCCATGAAGGCAAGATTCCAGCATCTCTGTTGTGTAGGGTATTAATGCCAGACAGTGTAAGCTGGTATAGGGTGTATGCTTGTTTTTGTTGATTGTGTCTTCTTTTTTTGTCCTTGTGGCCGGGTCTTCTCAAATCTCCAACTCCATCTATCAACTCATCGAGTATCGATCAACTCAATCGGTATACACTGTTAACTTACATGAAGGATTTTGAAGTTTAGATATGAAAAGGTAGATCGAAAAGGAGGGAGATGTTAGTGGCGTGAAAATAGGAGGAAGTAAAGTTGATGGGTTAGGGTTCAGTTATAAAGAAAGCGAATAGTATAGTTGAGGGATTTTCGAAATCTAAATAGGGATATATAATTCACGTTGACAAATTTTACACAACGGTTGGTTAATTCTTTTTATTTTATTTACCAAATGCCTTTTGTAACACTCCGACCACGGTGTGTTACATCTTTTATCCAATAACACATTTATTTATTTACAAAACCTTAGAGATTTTGTTCAAATGTTACGTGAGTGTGTGTTTTTCATGTTCCCAAACATTACTAAGACTCATAAAATACTTACACAAATCCTAAAAGTTAAACTCTTAACTTTTAGTCTTCGTGTCTACTTTGTTGAAGCTTCTGCGCAGTAGCTTCATTTGTTCCAAAATCTTGGAACTCAGGACTGCAAACATACAGGAACTTGAGAGCTTCCTTAATGCTCTTGGTCTTCATGGTAACTCGACCTTCATAGTAACATAAAGTAGGTCTTCATATAGTTTTACTTGAATTTGCATGCACTTTCAGAAACCTGATATTGTATACAACATGTGACTGCATCTTATCCTTAGGAACTTGTTCCAACGAGTTCCAACTCTAAAACTCATAAACTCACTTTTGAATCTACAGATTCTTAAAAAAGTCATTAGGAACTAAATTTACTTGTCATCATAAAAACCTTGTAGAGCACCACTTTTTCTTTCTCCAATCTTTCCCATTCAGTGCCAGTGGAAAAAAGCCCAACAATACACCATAGTGTTTGCGCGCTTCTCTCTCTAGGTTTTCTCTGCGTACTTAGTACGTCGGAAGCCATAGCTAGAAAATCTAAAGCTCTGAAAAAGGCAAATCAGGCAAACATGGACATGTGAAGAAAGATAGGACCATCTGAATCACGGGCGAAATATTTAAAATTTGTAGATGAGGTTTTAGCAGTGACTGAGCTTCTAGTAGAAGATGATGATGTGACGGAAGAGGAATGTGCAGTTGTGGGTGAGATTCTCTCACCATGATCGTCACTGCAAACTCTTCAGCAGGAATCGATGTTGCGGGAGAATTTCTCAACCTGGCTGGAAACTATAAAGAACTCAGGGGAACGATTGGTGCCTGAGCAGGGGAGGCGATTGCAAAGGGTGGAAGGTACAATAGATCCTCTACCTATTCTTTTTTCTCCTTAAAATCAAATTAAAATGTGAATGTGAATGTGAGTAAGATTGTGATGGATGATATTCAATCGGAAATTGACTATTGGAATTCTGCTATTTACTGTTACATTGTTGGTGCAAACCCTCCCATACATGTAATGGAAGGATTCATAAGGAGGATTTGGAAGGATCAAGGGGTGGATAAGGTGGTTGTAGTTAAAAAAGGGATTTATATGGTGCGATTTAGGTCCATGAAAAAATGGGATGGGATATTGGCTGGTAATGCCCCATTCTTTGATAGCAAGCCAATGATCATGAAACCATGGACTGCAGATGTGGACATATGCAAGGACAATATCAAAACACTTCCAATATAGGTTCAATTGACCTTAGATTTTAAATATTGGGGTTTGTCTTGTATGGAGAAGATTGTAAAACCTCTAGGGAGGCTGATTAAGCTAGAACAAGCCACTAGTAAGGGGGATAAACTTCAATATGCCCGTGCAATTATTAAAGTCCAAATTGAGCAACAATCTCGAGATGAATTGAAATTTATAAATGAAAAAGACATATTGACTGATGTTGATGTGCACTATGAATGGAAACCGATTCAATGTAAACAATGTAAAGGTATGGGGCATGAGGACAGAAAATGCTCTAAGGTGATTTTGAGACAGGAATGGAGGCAAAAAGAGGGTAATAATAGGCCTGGGGGAAGACCACAAGGGGATGTAGCAGGCATAGGGGAACATCTTAGGCATACTGAGGACCAGCAGGGATTTAAGCCAGTTAGGAATCCTGCAAGAAGGATATTGACTAGTCCAAATGCAACAGCTACTCAGAATCATTTTGATGCCTTAGTGGAGACTGAGAAGGAAGAAAGTGTGACTGCAAATGCAGATGTTACACAGACTGAGGGTAATGCAGTAAATGAAAATGGCAGTGCAGCTGTGATTGTAGGATTGGTGGATTGTGGTTAGTGGAGGTAAAGGATGCAGGAGGGGGCCAAGCTCCTGATGGTAATGGATAGATTGATCATATGGAATGTGAGGGGGGTCAACAACCAACATAAGCATAAAGAGGTGAAATAAATAATGAATCAGAAGAATATTGGCTTTGTTTGCCTCCTAGAGACTAAGGTTAAAGCTCACAATATGGGAAGCTTTATCTTAGTTTGTTTTAAGGATGGTGTTTTACGTCTAATTCATCATTTCATAAAGGTGGCAGAATAGTTATAGCATGGAATCCTAAGTCATTTCATGTTAATAATGTGGCTTGCTCTAGTCAGATGATCCATTGTGAAATACAACCCATGAATGGACGCTTGTTCAGTCATATATGCTGCAAATGATGTTGCTGTTAGAGAGTTAGCTTGGCTGGACCTTGAACATCTTGCTTTGCATATGAATAAGCCATGGATTATTGTAGGGCACTTCAACTGTGTCCTGCTTACTGATGAAAGAGTAGGTTCTATTGTGAGAACTCCAGAAGTTGCTAGATTGCAAGAATGTGTGAACAATTGTGGCATTCAGGATATTTCTAGCTCGTGGAGTAGATACACATGGAATAATAAGCAGCAAGGGGAGAATAGAATCTTCTGTAAACTTGATAGAGCCATGGTGAATCAGGCCTGGTGTGATGTGTATCCAAATGCAGCAGCCCATTTCTTACCTGAGGGACAATTTGATCATTATCCAGTAGTTATTGCTGTTTATCCAGCTGTTGACATTGGTAGACACCCTTTTAAGTATTTCTAGATGTGGAGTAGTGCACCAAATTTTGGATAATTGGTGTCAAGTTGTTGGCAGGAGCAGATTTAGGGCATTCCCATGTATAAGGTTGTTCTGAAAGTGAAAGAAGTAAAAGTTACTCTTAAGAAACTTAACAATGAAGGTTTTTCAGACATTCATTGTAGAGACATTCAAGCATATAAAAAGATGACTTCTAGTCAGGAGATAATGCAAAGATATCCTTCTGACTTGCAATTCAGGGAGAATGAGAGGGTAGATGTGGATGAATATAGAAGTATTCATAAAACCTATTTGTCTTTCTTAGGCCAAAAAGCAAAAATGAAGTGGTGTAGAGATGGTGAGGAGAATTCAGCTCTTCTTCACCAATCAATTAGAGCTAGAAGGCTGAAGAACACAGTATATGCAATCAATGATAAAGGTGGTCATTGGCAGGAAGATATTGCAGCAGTCAATGAGGCTTTCCTTGATTACTATAAGTACCTGTTAGGGTTTGTGCTGTAAGATAGAGCAAAAGTGAAAAATGCAGTGATATAGATGGGGCATGTTCTATCTAGGGAGCATATTCAGATACTTGAGAGACCATATACTGTTGGAGAAGTGAAGAGTGCTTTGTTCTGTATTCCAGGAGACAAGGCTCCTAGCCATATGGTTTTAGGGCTCAATTCTTCAAAAACACATGGCAGATTACAAGAGATGAGGTAACACATGCTATACTCAATTTTTTAATTCTGGTAAATTGCTAGCAAAATTAAATACTACTACACTTACTCTCATACCTAAAGTGTCTTGTCCTAATTCTACAATGGAATTTAGGCCTATTGCATGTTGTAACACTCTTTACAAATACATAACTAAGATGATGTGTAATAGATTGAGCATAATTTTACCTGATATAATAACAGAAAATCAGGGTGCATTTGTGAAATAAAGGTTTATTATTCATAACATAATGATGTGTCAGGACTTAGTGAGACACTATGGGAGGAAAAATGTTAAAGAAAGTTGTATTATTAAGTTAGACATGAAAAAAGCATATGATACCATTGATTGGGATTTTCTTGAAGAGATGATGTATGCTTTAAAATTCCCTGAAGAATTTGTAAAGCTTGTAATGGTGTGTGTTAGGACCCTAACTTTTTCTCTAATGATAAATGGCTCACTCAATGGATTCTTTAGATTTAAGAGAGGGTTGGGACAAGGGGATCCTATCTCCCCCTTGCTCTTTGTCCTGTGTATGGAGTATCTGTCAAGGCTGATGAGGAAGTTAGACACTCATGCTCACTTTCAATATCATCCAAGGTGTAAGCAGATATAGCTCAACCACATGATCTTTGCTGATGATGTGATCTTGTGTTGTGCTGGAACATTCCCTGTAGTTTAGAGTATGCTCCAAGCTTTTAAGTTGTTTTCTTCCTCTTATGGGTTGCAAATTAGTGAGAGTAAGTCAGATTTTTATACTGCTGGGGTGAGTGGGATGTTATTCAAAGAATCAAAAATGTGTCTGGATTTAATCATAGTAACCTTCCTTTCAAGTATTTGGGAGTACCTATATGCTTAAGGAAGATTACAATTGCAAAGTGTAATGGGATCATTGAGAAGATGGGGGATAGAATCAAGGTATGGAGTAGTAGGAGTCTTTCCTATGCTGCCAAACTTCATCTTATAAACTCAGTCTTATTGAGCATACACATGTATTGGGCTCAGATTTTCATAATGCCCAAGTTCATCCTCAAGGAAATAGAGAAGATTTGCAGATCTTTTTTGTGGAGTGGGGAGCAAGGGAGCAGGAAGTCTGGTAATGTGGCTTGGCAGAAGGTTTGTACTCCAAAGCAAGAAGGTGGCTTAGGTGTGAGACATATACAGAGTTGGAACAAGGCTGCTCTTGCTAAGTATGTTTGGGCAATTCATACAAAACAAGATAACTTGTGGGTGAAATGGGTCGATGAGGTATACATTAAAAATCAAGAATGGTGGGAATATGAACCACCACATGATTGTTGCTGGTACTGGAAACAAGTCTGCAAGATTAAATTTGAAATCAAAGTGATGTATACACAGCAAGAGTTCAGAGAGATGTCTAAGTTCAGCATCAAGCATATATATACTTGAAAGATGAGAGGGTCAAATCACTAGCAGCATAATTGTTTATTGCTGCGGTCATTAAGTGGGCATATTGCGGCAGTTTTGGCCGCGCAGCAATTAAGGGCGCAACAATAATTACCGCAGCAATAAGCTAAGATATTGCTGCGGTTTCTGGCCAAAACCGCAGCAATATGTATTTTTTTATATTAGAAAACGTACACCTATTGCTGCGGTTCCTGGTCAAAACCGCAGCAATATGTGCAGGTACAAATTTTAAAAAAAAAAATTTTTAAATTTGTCATCAAATTTGAGAGATAAAAATATAGAAAAAACATAAGACACTAAATACTGCAAGTAGAGAGAGAGAATCTTTAGATGTATGTATACCAAAAAAGTATACAACACATAAAAAAGAAATACAAAAGAAATATATAAAAAACCAAAAATCAGGAACATAACATCATATTAATTCTAATATTATAAAATTAAAATAAATCAAAAAAGAAATACATCAACATCCTAAAATTAGATCTTGATAAATTTCAAGCTAAGTACAAAAGGAAAACAAAACAGTTAAATGCTGTACATTTTACTACAAATATTACATATTGAACCATAAATGCTCTATATAGAATCATATAAGTTGTTCATGAACATCAGGTATACCACATTTGTTATCTAGTATACAACATTTGCACATGTTCTAAACAAAAATTGTGAACGTTTTGGAACTAGGCACAACTCTTATAATAATAACTTCTGTTTGAAAGCTAAACATAATTAACAGAAACATTTCTACAAACACCTAATGAGCATGCGCATCCCCGGCCCGAACAATATGGAGGCCCTGTGCTAACATTGAAAAATAATCCCCGTGTTTAAAAGTGAGGCCTTGCAGTGCCGTTTCTGACATTTTAAGGGTCGTGGGCAAATTATAAGATTGGTGCCCCTTACATAAATATGGTACTTTTAAATTTTATTAATATATTCTTTTGGTGCTATGAAATTTTATATAATATATTATGGTAGGATATTCACAGCATTTGGTATTAAATGCCATACATTTTACACGATTAATCAAATAATTAAATAATCTCATTGCTAAATTGTTTATTTGTGCAAAATAAAATAAAAAAAATCAAATACAATTAATACCTTAGTTTAGTCCTTCTTCGTACGAGACAAATGTCTCATTTCTTATCTTCTTTTTTTTATTCAACATAGGGAAAGAACTAGAAGAAAAGAACAAGAAAACAACTAAAACTACAGCAACCAAACTACACCCATCAAGATCTTCTCCTACACCCCTCAAAAGCTTACGGAGGAACTACTCGAGAAAAGCTACACCCCTCATATCTTCTATGTCTGATTTCTTATACTTGTAGTGAAAATAAAAAACTTTACAGTACTCCATTCCTCCATTAGACAAAAAGTGAATTTCTCCACAGACAAAGAGCATATTAGAATTTAGAAATGCGGATGAGAGACCTCTTATAATTTACCAAAATAAGCAAGCAAAGCCAAGAGATAGATGCGGACAGTCACCACTCACCAGTCACCAGTCGTGCCCCCAGTCACCGGCCCGCCACCGTAGTCTGCCAGTTTATCAAGTCAATCAAGGGCTTGTCTAATCTTCAAATTTTCAGATCTAGAAACGAATTATAAATAGAAGAAATTTCAATTCGATGTTCCAGGTGTAAAACTTGGTTAATTTCAGTTACGTATTTGAATTTTGATAATGGTTGTGAACTCTGATTTGAGAATTGGGGTTTACGTATATTTTTAAATTTTTATTGGAGTTGTACTTACTTTTTAAGGTTCCATCTTCAGCACTTCTCTCAGTTTTTGGGGCTGGATTTCAGGTAGAGGAGAGAGAAAGAAGATCTGAAGAATGAAGATCTAGCTGTTAAAGGAGAAAATCGAGGAGAGGGAAAGACAGTGTCAGGAGAGAGAATATCTTTTGCTCCGCATTAGTACCGCATAGGCGCATATTACCAGGCTAATGTCCAGTACTTTGCTGGGCCTTGGGCTTGCTTAGTTAATTTTTTTTTTTAAATTTGAGGCCCCTCTAAAAGGGAGGCCCTGTTCTGAGTCCCATTTTGGACTTGCTCAGGGCCGGGCCTGAGCATGCGAATATAAAAGAAAAACCCAAAAAAAAACTAACCTCATCTTTTTCCTTAATTAAACCCTTCAAACGCTCAACACTCTCCTTCCCAATCCCACCATTACTGCGCAACCTCTGTCTTCGCCGAACCCAAAACAACAAAAGACCCAAAAACGACGTCGTACTCGCCACGGGAAGAACAAACGAGAAAAACCAATTACTAATCAACAAGGTTTGCCGGTTGCGATTTGCTGGTGGAGCAACGACGGCGAGCGAGTAGAGAGCGCCTAGATACGTAGGCCACGACCAACGCCTCTCACTCCTCGAGATCTAAAGATGAAGAACCGATTCGAAGATGATGACCACCGCAATAGATGTGGTCGCGACGGAGACTCGCCAAGCACCATCGAGCGATGAAGGACGGGAGTCACGAGCGACGAAGGACGGTGAGCCACTAGCGACGAAGGACGGCTAGCCACGAGCAAAGGCGAGCTACGAGCGACGAACCGCAGCGACGAAGTCCGTTGAAGGAGAGAGAGGAGAGTGAGGAGAGAGAGAATAATGAGGAGAAAACGGCTGATGAGTTGTTAAAAGAAAAAAGGAACAAAACCCTAATTGGGCCGCACAATGTTTTTTTTACCTTAAAACAGCCTATTGCTGCGGTTTTTAGTAGATAGGTTCAAATTTTAATATAATAAAAGTAATATTTTAATATCTGACGCAGACATATTGCTGCGGTTTCTGGTAAGAACCATAGCAATATATTAATATATTATTATTTTAATATATTGCTGCGGTTCTTGCCAGAAACCGCAGCAATATGTCTGGTCAAAAAGTCAACTTTTTTTCAAAAAATTTCCGTTGAAACCATATTGCTGCGGTTTTTGGTCGAAACCGCAGCAATATTTTTATTTATATTTTACCTTTTCTTTCTACGTGATATAATACTGCGCATGGGTAAAACCGCAACAATACCACCGCAGCAATAAGCAATTATTCTACTAGTGAATGAATTGGTTCATTGGGATAAACTCATTTGGAATAGAATGGCTATTCCAAAGCATAGATTGATAAATTGGTTGGCAATGCATCAAAGACTCATAACAACAGACAAACTGGTTCAGTTGGGAGTTATTGAGTTTGATAGGTGTATGTTGTGTGATGATGGCATTGAAAGTTACAGCCACCTGTTCTTTCAATGTAATTATGCTTTGGAATGTTTGAAGATGGTTAAAGGATGGCTAAATCTTCACTCTACACACAATCTATTTCAGATGGTTAAACTGGGGTGCATAAAAGAATTATGGCTGCTGTATTCACAAGTCTGGTTTACTTCTTATGATGGGCTCGAAATGCAGCTATTTGGAACCAAGTTGTTGGAAACCTGAGGTTCTCTTCAAAAAAACTGAAAGAGCAAGTGCAGATGAGGGTGAAGTTAGTTCTTCCTAAGAAAGTCTCACAAAAGGAAAAGATGTGGATAGAAAATGTGTTCTTGTGAAGTGTTGTTTGTATAGCAAGTTTGGTAGCTTTTCTTATTTTTTGAGGGGGCCAATGTAGTCGGGCTGCTCTAAACTTGAAAAATTTTAGGTTGTAAATTGTTTTTTGGTGATTTATACTATTACTTAGCAAAAATCTTTCCTATTCATGTATGTACATCTTTCTAGTCTCAAATACCCTAAACACGTATATTAAGGGGGATGTTACATACCACCCTAGTATTACCAATTGTTTCCCTACTTTTTCGAAACAATTATTAACATACCTCCACCCCCTCCCTTCTCTCTTATTCACTTCACACCTCCCTCTATCTCTAAATATCACCAATATTCACACCTTACTACCACCATTCCCCACCAGTCGAGTAGCGCCCGGCTATCCAGAGTCACCCATAAAAGATAAGTTGATTGATGTTGCCATAAAAGGTGCCCATGCAATCCTCCTTGTCGACTCAGAAAAGGACATCGTCGTCTGCACCGGTTAGTTTATTTTATTTTCACGCAAAAATGTCAGACGTCTTTCTTGGACATGCACACCTAGGCAAAGACGTCAATTAAAGATGTCTCAACCTAGGCAGTGATGCTATCACTAGACGTTTTAGCCAGAAAGACATCATTCAAGGTTGTCTTGACCTAGATTTAACCGTCAAAGAAAATAGGCTAAGACGTCCTTCATAGATGTCTTAGCCACAAATAAATTCAAGAAAACGTCATCACCATGGTTACATGTCTCCTCTAGATGTTCATACAATCGTATGTACGTCTTTTATAGACGCCTCCACCATGGTTCAAACGTTCAGAATAAACGTTATGCCATGGTGGTGACGCCTCTTTAAGTCGTCTGTGACCTTTTAGGAAAAAATACTTCATATGCTCTATAGTAATCGCAACATTTTCCCTATCCGGTCGTCCAGGGCCCATATTAATTGCAAGTTTGCAACACTTTCTTTTTAGGAATATACCACTATTTAATTATTAATTCACACTCTACCATCATACCGCACACCTTAACTGAAAAAGATAGCTAATAATAAAATAGCATCACCCTACACTAATGCTACACACACAAACACGAAATGAAAGGACCTTCACCATTTACCCACAATATTATAATACTTACTATCTCCAATCAAATCGACTATAACATTAAAAAGTTAAAACTCATATACTCCCTTCATTCCAGAATAGTATAAACACTTTTCTTTTATGGTTGTCCTAATTTAGTTGAACACTTTCATTTTTGGCATGACCCCACTATTACTATACTGTCCAAAGTGTTGTTCCAAAGTAGGGCAATATTGTCCATTTAGGGTAATATTGTCCCAAAGTAGGCAATATTGTCCAAAGTATGGCGATACTTAGAGAAATCAGAGCGGTGTTTAGTTGTTCACTTTGTTATTTTTTTTAACTAATTTTCAAGATTGCTAACTCGAGTGTCAAAAGTGAATCATGAAAAAACTTGGCAAAGGGAGAGATGGTAGCTCAGTGGAGTACCACCCTGAATTGCAGGGCATTGACCAGGGTTCGAATCCTCATCCCAATAATATATCGGGGTATTTTACTTCTGGGCTGTTTAGTCTTGTACTCAGCCTCTGAGCTGGTGTGCCCTACAGGCTAGTTGCCTAGCAAGGGTTGGTTTTCGGACCAAGTATCTTTCTTAACAAAAAAAAATGAAAAAACTTGGCAATGTTTCTTTAGCTCCTCATAAATAATTAAACTACATAATTACGAGGATTTAACTTTATAATTTTATACTTTGATAAGCAAAAAATTTCATCCTTTTCTATTATTCTTATATATTATGAACAACTTTTTTTTACATTGATTTAATTAGTCATGTCACCAAACATACCCAGTAGTTGAACCTGTTGGAACATTTATAGTTAAATGTGTTCGTAAGTTATATATATAATGTTTATTATACTTGGTGTTGTGGAGTATAAGTATAATATGAATTAAGAGGATTTAGATGTATGTGTCTTTTGATGTGAAGCGACAATAGGGATGTGTCATATGTCTTGTGGATGAGTGAAATCATTTCCTATGGTACTTGCTTAGAGAATGAAATTCTCTTGTGTTTTCTCTAAACAAAATCAAACTACAAACACTACTTGTTGGGATTGTTTCTTGTCAACAACCTAGATTCAATGTTTCTTCTTCGTATCTCATAAGTATTACCGCGATACTCGTTGTTCTTAGTGGGTCGGTAAATAACTTATAGGAAAGCGTATATGTACGTGCTTGGAAGATCGTTTATCTGGTTACTCACTATTATATCCATACAAATTTCTAAGAGAACCAAGCTTAGGGAGGGTCTTGGATAGGCTATGACTTCCCCCTATCGTCTAGCAAATATTGAAGGTAGAAGTACTAGTTATCATTTCTCTAGTGAAATGTCATATAGACCAAATAACCCTAATAGAAAAAGTTTGAGTACCGTCAATTACATAGCTAAAATGAAAAGTAAATAGAAAAAAAAAACAAAAAAAAAGGAGTATATGACAAATATTTCTTCGTTTGTTTCATATTAAAGAAAAAAGATATCAAAGAGGATAGATTAGGCAGGCATCCAATGATGAGATCCTCATCTCATGTTGTAAAGGTGTGTCCACTGTCCAATGTCCCCTTGTGTAGGAGAATACAATAGTTCTACACGCGTGAGGGTAGAATCATGTGTTTATTTATTCACAAGGCAGAGACCCTGCTAGTAAAAGAGACTCATTTAGAGGATGTGAGCTGGTCATATCTATCATGCTTTTGAGATCCTTGCAATTATTGAAGTCATGCAGGCTCTTATCACAAGTGTTTTTTAGAGAGATAAAGCGAGAGCTCTACGCCTCTACCCACCTCATAATAGAGAGAGAGCGATTGCATGAATTATTGGGCTCCTGAGTGAGAAATACTAAAGTCTTTCAACTACCAAAACCAGTTGTGTTTATGCCCCAACATTCTCTCCAGAAGTGGTTCTTTCTTTGAATGATGTGTGAAACAGTCGAAGATCATAATGCTGCACACACAATACTGCAGAAAATAGAAGATGTCCAAGTAAATAATTAATGGGAGATATAAGGCAGGGTAATATTATTATAATATGGTGTAATCTTATATTATTAATATAAATTGAGCCTAGATAGAGTGAACTCATACTTGCAAATGCATGGTATCAGAAAATCGCAATATGGTGGGGGGTTATTTACAATGGTATGATATGACATCACATGATATTACTTACTTTGTAGTAAATTTAGTATCTCAGTTTATGTATGCTGCCCGCATATCTCATCTTTTAGTTGTCAAGTGTCTTTATAGGTATTTATAGGTTACGACCATTTATGGTCTGGTTTTGTCCTATTGCCACATTTCTATCAGTCTTACCTAGATTGTGATTGGAAAATATATTATACTTCTTCCATTTCAAAATACTTGACACTTTGATCGTGTTTTATGATTTCTATATAATGAAAAATATAGTCATATGAGATCTTATTAGACTCGTCTTGACATATACTTTCAAAATATCAACTTTTTATGATTTTTAGTTATAGAGAATTAGAGTTATTAATGGTTGAAAACATGCATTGCAAGCGTGTCAAGAGAAGTGTGTCTAGTATTTTGAAACAGATGAAGTATGATAGTTTCCATTCTACTACGTACTGGCTAACCTGTCTTTGTTTTTTGTGATAACCATTTTTCTCAATGCTCTAAAATGCAACCAACAATATCCAAGCCTTCCACTAAGGCAGAATAGCGTGTTGTGACTTACACTATGCAAGATTCCATATACTTGGATTAGTCTGTATTCTCGCTGAGTAGGATCTCCTTGTTCGTCATAGTGTCAAGCTCTTTCGTGATAATATTTTCGCTTTCTATTTAGTAGTAAATGTGGTTTAACATTATTGCCACAAACATATTTTATTTTTCTATTCGCGAGCATGTTACTCATGATGATTTAGTAGTTTGTTATGTACTCACTAACTAACTAATGAGAGTCTTTATAGTCATTGTTTTGAATATTTACGTTCCAATCTGCACATGATTCCCGGCCACTGCACAAATTAATACATACCCCGCTACAATCTTAATAGAACACAATATATTATGTTCTTTATATTTGTGCCAAACAGCATGAGTAAAGTATTGTGAGACATACAAATCTCAGCTTATTTATCAAAAAAGAAAAAGTATTTAGAGATCAAGGGAGTAGATAGTTAGATTGAGCCTTCTCACACCTGGCCTCTGTCCTTTTTCTGCTCCAAAAAAATCGAACCCGTATGGCCGTATTAGTGCTGTTAGTAAGTCTGAATATATATCAATGTCGCTAATAAGTTTTAACCATTGAAAAAGTTTATATTCAATAAATTGAATTTTGATTGTAAAAATCAGTAATGACAAAAGAGAAAAATTGTTGAGAATAAGAATCACTCGATTTCTTTTTCTTTTAATTTTAATCTGTTTAAATAATTCTTTTATTAGTAAAATTTTGTTTAATTATTATAATAGTAGTTATTCTAACAGGTTTTTTGTTTATTATTTATTGATGGAGCCTGTGTTTATGTTAGGGTACACAGGCTCCTCTATATAATATAACTAGGTTTGAAGCCCGTGCATTGCACGGGTTGTTGTTTATTTTATTTTATTGCAAATTTTTTGTTAAAATTATTGTTGATTTTGTGTTGTTGTAAAAAGAGATTTTTCAAGATCATTGTATTTACATAGTTCCTCCGTTCTTTTTCTATTACAACAATTACCACTTTAGGTAGTTTCATCATTTGGAACCATTCCACTTTTGGTAAAAAAAGAAACTATAGTTGACAATATTACCTTTACTTTATGTTAATAAAACCATCATTAATTACCCGAATTGCCTTATAAAGTTGCGTTTACTTTAATAAGGATTTATTTGTCCCCTACTCTAGTTAACTAAAGAGGTACCTCTATGCTAGACTGCCCATTTTTTCTTTCCTTAAAAACCATGTCCAAACCAATCAAATGGTATCCCAATAACAGGTATGACTAACAATAGCTAATACAGTTTTAACATGAATAATACCCGAATGATACTTTAAGAAAGTAGAGGGTAATAATTTAATTGATGCAGGACAGAAAGAATACTTTCTTAAAAATTGATAAGAATGACATGGCATGCTTAGGTGGAGCTCTTTATAATATTCTCAGGATGTTTTATTTAAATCAAACTCTAATTTTTACATAATCCAAAACTCTAATATGTAACTTTATCGCTATAGATTTTAGTTAATAAATTTTGTTGCAATACTATATTGTTTTAGTTTAGTTGAGTAAGGTTGAGGTTTTGAAATCTAATATGTTTAATCCTGTAAATTGGACCTATAATCAAATGTTATAATCACATATAATACACTATACTTAATACTTATAGCCATTATTATATTTATCTTAAAAAAAAGACTAAATAATGTCCTACAATGCATCTTATTTAATATATTTTCATGAGTTGTAACACTATATTGTAAGTAGGTCATATTTTGAAGCATATTTCAAGCACTCTCCAATGGTAAAAAAATTATAATGTTTTGAATTAGGTAGCAAAAGTTAAATTCAATTTACATAATATAATAATTTAGGTTGTTTATTCAAAACGCAACTCTAATTTTCCCCTATCCAAAACTCTTTTATGTATTTAAATATATGTAGAATTCTATTTTTTTCAAATATTTAAAATAAAAACTAATGACATGGCAAACTTAAGTGGCGCTATCTATTTCATAAATTGTAGAACTATATTGTAAATGGATCTTATTTCAAAGCATATTTCGAGCACTATCTAATGGTACAAAAATTATAATATTCTGAATAAGGTAGCAAAAGTTATACACAATTTACACAATACAATAATTTAGGTTGTTCATTTTAAACGAAACTCTAATTTATGCTTATCCAAGACTCCTTATATGTATTTAAATCTATGTAGAACTCTATTTTTAGAAAAAATATAAAAATAAAAATTGATGATATGACAATCCTACACAGCGCTCTATATTTCATAAGTTGTACAACTATATTATAAATGGATCTTATTTCGAAGCATATTTTGAGCACTCTCCAATGGTACAAAAATTATAATATTACGAACTACGTAGCAAAAGTTATACACAAATTTCATGATATAATAATTTAGGTTGTTGATTCAAATCCAAACTCTAATTTTCGCTTATCCAATCTCCTTATATGCATTTAAATCATCTAGAACTCTATTTTTGTAAAAAAATAAAAATATAAATTAATGACGTGGCAATCCTACGTGGCGCGCTCTATGAGCTCGAAATCTTGAGGAGCTCCCTATGCTCCCGAAAAGTTCCTCCTTTATATATATACTAGTTTTGAAGCCCGTGCATTGCACGGGTTGTTGTTTATTTTATTTTATTGCAAACTTTTTGTTAATATTATTGTTTGATTTTATATTGCTGTGAAATGAGATTTTTCAACACCATTGTATTTACATACTTCCTCCGTCCTTTTTCTATTACAACAATTACCGCTTTAGGTTTTTCATCTTTTGAAACCATTCCACTTTTGGTAAAAAAATGAACTACAATTGACAATATTACCTTTATTTTATGTTAATAAAACCATCATTAATTACGCAAATTGCCTTATAAAGTTGCGTTTACTTTATTAAGGATTTATTTATCCCATACTCTAGTTAACTAAAGAGGTACCTCTATGTTAAACTACCCATTTTTATCTCCTTAATTACCATCCCCAAACCAATTGTTGAAGTAGAAAAAAAATGGAGAAAGTATATGTCATTTTACCGTAATTTCTAGATTTGTTATTG
Organism: Beta lomatogona; assembly: GCA_947646795.1. Taxonomy (NCBI): domain Eukaryota; kingdom Viridiplantae; phylum Streptophyta; class Magnoliopsida; order Caryophyllales; family Amaranthaceae; genus Beta; species Beta lomatogona. Next base: position 5,980,535 of record CANSNZ010000927.1, on the reverse strand, counting down.
TGATATATAAATTTTATAATTTTTAACATTCAATTGAATATTCTAGCTAAGTCTATTAAATGGTATCCCAATAATAGGTATGACTAACAATAGCTAATACAGTTTTAACATGAATAATTCCCGAATGATACTTTAAGAAAGTAAAGGGTAATAATTTAATATATGCAGGACAGAAAGAATAGAGAAAAACATGAGTGTCAGCCACAACTTCAACTTTTAATGTAGCATATAAACACTAACGCATGTAGAATGAAAGATGGGAAACCCAAAATGAAGATCATAATGATAGTATCATGAAGAAAATTAATTAAATATAAGACTAACATCGATCTATTAATTATCGAAAATACTATTTAAGAGAAAAAAAATACATCTTCATCAATCATGCTCATATCAAGACTTATCAAACTTCCCCCTTTTTATGATCCGTAACTTCAAATAGTCTAGAAACGCGAACATTGATTTCCAAATAGTTTTAGTAGAATTAAGTTAATGGAGAAAAGAATAAGATCTAACATATAGATATATGGAAAAAAAAACATAAATAATTATGTATACAATATATATTATAAGAATAAAATTATTAGCTAATTGCATAATCTCGATGACAAACTTTCATTTGATTCTTCATATAATGCCATCATGAAATGCTATAGGTTCAAAACTATAAATATGAATTCTTTATCTATATACTACTCAATTTTTAAAAATATGATTTTGAAAGACATAGTTACTATTGTCACATATAATATGCTAATTTTATAGTTATTTTTATCTGTATTCGAAATAAAGAATACATAATACGTTATTGATCATATAAATAAATATATTTTCATAAGTTGTAAAACTATATTGTATATGGATCTTATTTCGAAGCATATTTCGAGCACTCTCCGACGTTAAAAAAAATTATACTATTGCGAATTATGTACCAAAAGTTATATTCAATTTACATAGTATAATAATTTAGGTTCTTTATTTAAAATTAGACTGTAATCTTCACTCATCCAGAACACCTTATATGTATTTATATCTATGTTGAACACCTTAAAAACTAATAAGAATGACATGACATGCTTAGGTGGAGCTCTTTATAATATTCTAAGGTTGTTTTATTTTAATCAAACTCTAATTTTTACATAATCCAAAACTCTAATATATATGTAACTTTATCACTATAGATTTTAGTTTTTGTTGTAACAACAAAGTTTCCTTGATAAATTTTGTTGCAACACTATATTATTTTGGTTTAGTTGAGTAAGGTTGAGGTTTTGAAAGATAATGTGTTTAGTCCTGTAAATTGGACCTATAATCAAATTTTATAATCACATATAATACACTATACTTAATACTTATAGCTATTATTATATTTATCTATAAAAAAGACTAAATAATGTCTTACAATTCTTCTAATTTAATATATTTTCATGAGTTGTAGAACTATATTGTAAATAGATCCTATTTTGAAGCATATTTCAAGCACTCTCCAATGGTAAAAAAAATTATAATGTTCTGAATTAGTTAGCAAAAGTTAAATTCAATTTACATAATATAACAATTTAGGTTGTTTATGCAAAACGCAACTCTAATTTCCTCCTATCCAAAACTCTTTTATGTATTTAAATATATGTAGAATTCTATTATTATTTTTCAAATATTTAAAATAAAAACTAATGACATGGCAATCCTAGCGCTCTCTATTTCATAAATTGTAGATTTGTATTGTAAATGGATCTTATTTCGAAGCATATATCAAGTACTATCCAATGGTACAAAAATTATAATATTCTGAATTATGTAGCAAAAGTTATACACAATTTACATAATATTATAATTTAGCTTGTTCATTCAAAACGAAACTCTAATTTCTGCTTATTCAAGACTCCTGATATGTATTTAAATCTATGTAGAACTCTATTTTTTTTTATAAAAAAAAATTTAATGACATGGCGATCCTACATGGCGCTCTGTATATCATACGTTGTAGAACTATATTGTAAATGGATCTTATTTCGAAGCATATTTTGAACGTTCTCCAATGGTACAAAAATTATAATATTCCGAATTACGTAGCAAAAGTTATACGCAATTTACATAATATAATAATTTAGGTTGTTGATTAAAATCCAAACTCTAATTTTCGCTTATCCAAATCTCCTTATATGTATTTAAATCTATGTAGAACTCTATTTTTGTAAAAAAATAAAAATATAAATTGATGATGTGACAATCCTACGTGGCGCGTTCTATGTGCTCGAAATCTTGAGGAGCTCCCTATGCTCCCGAAAAGTCCCTGTTGCTGTTTATTTTATTTTATTCCAATCTTTTTGTTAATATTATTGTTGATTTTGTGTTGCTCTGAAATAAGATTTTTCAACACCATTGTATTTACATAATTCCTCCGTTCTTTTTCTATTACAACAATTACCGCTTTAGGTAGTTTCATCTTTTGGAACCATTCCACTTTTGGTAAAAAAAAGTAACTACAGTTGATAATATTACCTTTACTTTATGTTAATAAAACCATCATTAATTACCCAAATTGCTTTATAAAGTTGTGTTTAATTTATTAAGAATTTATTTATCCCCCTACTCTAGTTAACTAAAGAGGTACCTCTATGCTAAACGAACCATTTTTTATTTCCTTAAAAACCATGCCCAAACCAATTGTTGAAGTAGAAAAAAAACGGAGAAAGTATTTGTCATTATACTATAATTTCTAGATTTGTTATTGTGATATATAAATTTTATAATTTCTAATATTCAATTGAATACTATAGTTAAGCTATTATTAAATGGTATCTCAATAACAGGTATGACTGCTAATACAGTTTAACATGAATAATACCCAAATGATACTTTAAGAAAGTAGAGGGTAATAACTTAATAGATGCAGGACAGAAAGAATAGAGAAAAATATGAGTGTCAGCCACAATTTCAACTTTTAATATAGCACATAAACAATAACGCATATAGAATGGAAGATGGGAAAACCAAAATGAAGATTATAATGATAGCAGTATCATGAAAAAAATTAATTAAATATAAAACTAACCTCTATTAATAATCGAAAATACAATTTAAGAGAAAATATCTTCATTAATAATGACCATATCAAGTCTTATCAAATTTTCCCCTTTTTTATGATCCGTGACCTCAAATAGTCTAGAAATGCGAACCTTGATTTCCAAATAGTTTTAGTAGAATTAAGTTAATGGAGAAAAGAATAAGATATGAGATATAGATATAGATATATGGAAAATAAATAAATAATTATGTAATACAATAAATATAATAAGAATAAAATAATTAGTCAATTGTGTAATACCTCTGCAATCTCGATGAAAAACTTTCATTTGATCTGCATATAATGTCATCATGGAATGCTATCGTTTCAAAACTATAGATATGAATTTTTTTATCTTCATATGACTTGATTTTTAAAAGTATGATTTTAAAAGACATAATTACTATTGTCACATATTATATGCTATTTTTATAGTTATTTTTATAATTATTTAAAATAAACAAACAAATAATACATTATTGTTCATCTAAATAAATATATTTTCATAAGTTGTAAAACTATATTGTATATGGTTCTTATTTCGAAGCATATTTCGAGCACTCTCCGATGGTAAAAAAAATTATACTATTGCGAATTATGTAGCAAAAGTTATATTTAATTTACATAGTATAATAATTTAGGTTGTTTATTTAAAATTAGAATGTAATATTCACTCATCCACAACACCTTATATGTACGTATATCTATGTTGAACACCATTTTCTTTCAAAAAAAATAATTGTTGAACACTATTTTCTTAAAAAAAAATAAAAGTCAATAAGAATGACATGGCATGCTTAGGTGGAGCTCTTTATAATATTCTAAGGTTGTTTTATTTAAATCAAACTCTAATTTTTACATAATCCATAACTCTAATATATATGTAACTTTATCGCTATAGATTTTAGTTTTTGTTGTAACAACAAATTAAAGTTTCCTTAATAAATTTTATTGCAATACTATATTGCTTTGGTTTAGTTGAGTAATAAGGTTGAGGTTTTAAAAGATAATGTGTTTAATCCTGTAAATTGGACCTATAATCAAATGTTATAATCACATGTAATACACTATACTTAATACTTATAGCTATTATTATATTTATCTAAAAAAAAGACTAAATAATGTCTTACAATTCAACTAATTTAATATATTTTCATGAGTTATAAAACTATATTGTAAATAGATCCTATTTTGAAGCATATTTCAAGCACTCTCCACTGATAAAAAAATTATAATATTTTGAATTAGGTAGCAAAAGTTAAATTCAATTTACATAATATAATAATTTAGGTTGTTTATTCAAACGCAACTCTAATTTCCCCCTATCCAAAACTCTTTTATGTATTTAAATATATGTAGAATTCTATTTTTTCAAATATTTAAAATAAAAACTAATGACATGGCAATCCTAAGTGACACTCTCTATTTCATAAAAAAAATAGAACTATATTGTAAATGGATCTTATTTCGAAGCATATTTCGAGCACTATCTAATGGTACAAAAATTGTAATATTCTGGATTAGGTAGCAAAAGTTATACACAATTTACATAATATAATAATTTAGATTGTTCATTCAAAACGAAACTCTAAATTCTGTTTATCCAAGACTCCTTAAATGTATGTAAATCTATGTAGAACTCTATTTTTAGAAAAAAAATTGATGACATGACAATCCTACATGGCGCTCTATATTTCATAAGTTGTAGAACTATATTGTAAATGGATCTTATTTCGAAGCATATTCTAAATGCTCTCCAATGGTACAAAAATTATAATATTCCGAATTTTGTAGCAAAAGTTATACACAATTTTCATAATGTAATAATTTAAGTTGTTGATTCAAATACAAACTCTAATTTTCGCTTATCCATATATCCTTTTATGTATTTAAATCATGTAGAACTCTATTTTTTTTAAAATAAAAATATAAATTGATGACATGGCAATCCTGTGGCGCGCTCTATGAGCTCGAAATCTTGAGGAGCTCTCTATGCTCCCGAAAAGTTCATCCTTTATATATATATTGATATTGATGATTGATTGCATAGTAATGGACCCCAGCATGTAAAATAAGAGATATCCTGTGTGTATATATATATATATATATATATATATATATATATATATATATATATATATATAGAATACTATATGGCGTATGACATTATGTATATATTACTTTGGGAGTTATAATGAATTTGTATATATATACTATGCTCATGATTACAAAAATATTAGGCCATCGTAAGATAAAAAGGATGCATGAAACTAATAATTGCTGATTTTATAGTAACTGAAGATTGAGAGGACGAGGAGAGAGACAGGTCTTCTCAATTATATTTCTCATGCAAGTATAGATGCATGATAATCAATCAGCTTCATTCTCTTGCTGGTTAGTATCTTTTTCTTCTTCTCGAAAGACATAATTATTGGGTTGTTTGTCATGCTTACTTTAATTATAATTTACTATCATTATTCACTTCATCATTTTCATCATGAAACTAACTATATGGTCGTCGCTTCTCTCCCCACTCTACCCTACCCCAGCCTCTTCGTTCTTGGATGCTGAGTTTGTGTTAGTAAAGAAAGGGACAAAACACCTCAAAAAAATGCATTGTGTCATGATCATCCTAATGATGAATTCCAAATGTACTGGTGATATTGATCATGTCCTTTTTTTAAACCATCTCCTTGAACTAAAAGCCCTTCGTATCTTTTGAGTACTTTTCCTAAAGACCACTTCAAAGTGTTTAGTAAATTTTTATCATTCTCTCCACCTATAACCGTTGAAAAAATCAACAAACTTTGACAAAGGTTATTCATACCAAAAAAATTAATGAACTTTCTTTGTTTATTCAAATTGGTGACATGCATGTAGTTTTATCTCATTTTTTTAATATAATTATAGGTGAGATATATATATATATATATATATATATATATATATATATATATATATATATATATATATATATACAATTAAGTTGTTATGAGGTATTAAAATTATATCTATAGATTTTAAAAAGTTCTATTATTTTAAGGAATTTCTATTTAGATTGTGGAACATGGTGATGATGAAAACAGAAGAGGGCTAAGAGAGAAGATATGATTGGTGGGAAGAAAAAAATATTTTTAGATGAATAGTAGTCAAGAATGGTCAGTTGGGCAATTTAAATACGTGGTTTGTCTAACATGCTGGGGAACATATGGTGTGTAACAAACACATCTTATTTTAAGTGAAATTATACGAAAATTTTGCTCAAAAACGATACTGTAAATTTTGGAAAGATGGACCCAAGAACAATTATGATTTCCTATTTGAAATTAGATATAATCTATACAAATATATTAAAAGGCGTGCGAAAGAAAGCATATGTGCTACATGACACTCTCCTCAACTTTCTAATGCAAATGCTTTATGTCTATGTGTACTTCTCACTAAAGAAATGTGTAAGTGCAAGGTATCGAACACGTGACCTTTAAAATGAAAAGTTAGAGCTTAACCATCAATACACTATGAATTTGTTGTCTAATGTTTCAAATAAAATATTAGAAAGTCTTGTAATAAATATACTTAACTAAAAAGACTTGAACAAATATATACATCTCTAACACTCTTATTACGTAACTTACAAGAGAACATTGATGTTATATTCTCTTACCACAATTCCTTTTAAGGTATTGTTTGAAAACCTTTCAATTTTTCTTTACTTATCACGTTGCGACGTGAATTTTTCAATTTCTTAATGGACAAAAAATACTAAAAGTAGCAAAATAAATTATAAAATTTAAAAATAATAACATATTAGTTTATTGTAACTGACTCGAGGCATCGCCCGGGCAAAAAAAAAAACTAGTTTACTTCTATTCTGATTCATTGTGATTTCCTATTTAAAATTAGATATAATTTACTTCTATTCTGATATATTCATTTGTGATGCCTGATTCTAAGTCCGTATAATAATACTACACAAGTGCTAAGGCGATGCCTCGGGCCAGTTACAATAAACAAATATATTACTCCCTCCGTCCCAGAAAGATCTGAACACTTGTTGGGACACGTAGTTTAAGGTGATAAGTTGTGGTGTGGTTATCAAATGTTATTTTATTTAAAAAGTAGATGTGATAGAAGTTGGTGGGGTCTTTTTTATTAGAGGAGAGAGAAAGTTGGGTAACTTTTTATTGATAAAAGGTAGATTGTGGGCCAAAGATATGTAAAAGAAATAATATATTAATGGTGGGACCATGCCAAGAATGGAAGTGTTCAAACTAATTTGGGACAAACATAAAAGGAAAGTGTTCAGACTATTCTGGGACGGAGGTAGTATTATTTTTAAATTTTATAATTTATTTTGCTACTTTTCGTATTTTTTGTCCATTAAGAAATTGAAAAATTAACGTCATAAAGCGATAAGTAAAAAAATTCTAAAAGGTTTGAGTTTGAAAATAATAGTTTAAAAGGAATTGTGGTAAGAGAATATGACATCAATAGTCTCTTGCTAGTTACGTAATAAGAGTGTTAGATGTATACACGTGTTTTAAGTCTTTTAGTTAAGTATAATTATTATAAGACTTTATTATATTTTATTTGAAAATACATCAAAATGGGTGGTCATTAATTAGGGATTAGGAGTTAATCAGAGGTTAATGACTAACGGAGTTAACCGCCATTAGTCACTATTAGAATATATGCTAAATAAATACAAGATTATTTACATCATGTACATGTAAATATATGCTAAATAAATACAAGATTATTTACATATATTCTAAGAGTCACTAAGGCCATTTGATGTACTTCCAAGAAATTGTGGGTTATACAGTGAATTTTGAAAAGTGCAATGGTATATGGTGAATAATACAATTTGTGAGAGATATATGGTGAAAAAAAGGTTTTTTTTCCAAGTTTTCCTCATTTGATTATCTCGAAAGACATCTCTCATTTTTTTTCCGTTTTAATTCATTGTGATTTTTCGGGTTGCACTATATCTAAGTTTCTTCTTTTTACCAGACACAAATGATGGTACTTTGAATTTTGTTAAGAAGGAATATGTCTCATAATATATATAGATGTGATATTATACAATTAAATATTGGAGAATTAACCATATACTCCCTCCGTTTTTTTACTTGTTACACTTTGACCTTTTATACTATTCACAAATTTCACTTTGATCATCATTTGTGATTTATACGAGAATAAAAACATAGTCATGTGGGATCTTGTTAGATTCATCTTGATTAGTATTTTATTAACATGTACTTTTTATAAATTTTACAACTACTCCCTCCGTTTCATTTTAATCTACACACTTACACTTTTCACGCATGCCAATGCAAAACATTGAGGACATATATCTGTAGTTATGTATTTGTAAAAATTATAAAAAGTACATATTAATAAAATACATGTTATGATAAATCTAACAAGATCCCACATGACTATATTTTCATCCGCGTATAAATCACAAATGATGGTCAAAGTGAAATTTGTGAATAATGTAAAATGTCAATGTATGTAGATTAAAATGAAACGGAGGGAGTACAAAACTAGAGATATTAGTCCTCTAAGTTATGCATTGGTATGCATGAAATTGTAAGTGTAATAATTCGTGAAATTGTATGTGTAACAATTATTTGTGAACTAAGAGTATAATATTAATAATTGGTAGTCCAACAAATATGTAACCAACTATTACAAAAGGTCAAACCGTCAAAATGAATTCTCATAGTTTGTTTGACAAATATGTAACCAACTATGAGAATTTAGTTTGTCAATAATAATGTGTTAGATGAAATAGTGTGTACTTAAATTAACTTCTTTCTTCTCGCTTTTTAAAAGCCAAGTATTTCCATCATCTGAGTTTTTTTCATGCTCCTGCAGGTCACAGGCCGAGTTATGTGTGGAGGAGAAAAGTTGCAAGTGGATTATTGGAAGTGGTGGCTCTGTTAATATTTGGAGTGATCCATGCGTGATTGCATAGACCACCTTCTTATCGTGTGATTTCGAGGAAAACAAACGGGAAACGTTGGGAGTTAGTGGGAGATTTGATGAGTGATGACGGGGTGGATGGAATGAAGATGTGACAAAAGAGAAGTTCCGTCCTTTGAAGCTGATGAGATCCTTAGCATACCCATTCCCTCATCTCAGTCAAATGATGTCTAATTTTGTGGAGTAATGACTTTATGAGACGTATGGTTCTTCCGTTCTTAACTTCTTACACTGTTAAATCAGGATACCATTTTATCACTTTCTATAAAAGGTCTGTTGATACATGGTGGTGTTGGACTGTTGGGTCTTCAATGGTATGCATATCTGGCACGACATATGGGGAACTAAAGATTGGGGTGTTCATTACTTACCCGAACATGCGGATAGTTAAAAAATTAACCGATACATGACCCGACAGGGGAAAAATTTGGTATACGAACTGCGGGTATCCGATTTTTTTGGGTCATGTCATTGGATATCCAGCAATCTATAAATTTCACTAACTCCTAATTAGCTAGGGTTGAGCAAAATTATTTGAATATCCAATAATTTGATCGGGTTTTGATCATATTTTTTGGATATCCGATTCGAAAACATATTTTGGATCGGATATCCGATTTTGGATATTGATTTTTGGATATCCGAAATATATGTGAAACATGACCATACGGATATCGGATATCCAATCCAATATTTGAAATAAGGGTATACGTATTCATCTAAAGTCTAAACTTATCTCAACTAAAGTCAATGGATTTGACCAACCTTGACTTCATCTTATGTTTACACTTGATTGGACCTCACAAATCTTAATTAGACCTAGTCAATTCAAAAACTTATTTTGTCTAAGGTGAAAATAATGTTAACATCCTAATATTCTCTCTATTTTAAAAACACTTTTGTGATAAATAAAGAGAATTATCAAAGCATTACCGCCATGTGTGAAAACGTTGCCGCTTTCTCAAAATTTTGCAGCGGAAAATAATAAAAAAAAACCAAATAAATAAAGTTAAACTCAAAGTCTTACATCTTGGACCCAACATGACCCACCAACTAAACAGAGTCAACCAAAAGTGAAACCACAAACAACTCTATAGTTTAAGGGCATGTTCGGCAACAATAGTTGTGGTAGTAGTTTTTAGCTGTCAGAGTAGCTGTTAGTTGTGCTGGTAGCTATTAGTGGTTGGTGTGTAGCTGTTAGCTGTTAGCTGTTAGCTGTTAGCTATCCAAGTAGCGATATAAAATATTGATGTTCAGTAAAGAAAGCTGTCAAAGTAACTGTTTACAAATAATTAATCAAAAACTCAAACAAAACTTTAATATATAATTTATGCACCACTAAAAGCTACAAATTGTAGCTTTTCACAAACACTACTAAAACACTACTTATACCGCTAAAAGCTACTTACACCACTAACTTACCAAACACTACTTTTTTTTTAATTAGTGTTTTGACTACCTAGTCAAAACACTAAAAGCTACTTAGAAAGCTTGTGCCGAACACACCCTAAGACAAATCCGAAAATAATACTTATGAAACTCCAAAACAATCCAATCAACAATATATAAATAATAAAACAGAAATGCTACACTCGCACTCCCATGCATCATGAACTCCCATCTGAAAAAGAGCTATGACTTATCAACGCAAGTGACTGCCATCGCCAAACAATATGTAGTAAAGATGGGTCGTCACATGATCAATAAGGCATAAGTCACGATCAACATACAAAGTACAAATCATCAAAGATGAGTACATAAAGTCTAAGAATAAATAAACAAACAACCTAACATGATACTACAGAAATCAAATAAAAGTCATGCACTACAGTCAAAATAAGTAATACTAGAATAAAATACAAATCCAATAATGACTTGATTAATTAATTAGGTTGAATAAGCAAATAATGAGCTGTCCAAAACCAAAACCAGTCTTCAGTAAGTAGATAAGGCAACATACACAACTCCGTAGCCCCCAAACCAATCAATATCAACAAAATTATATATAAAAGAGAGACACGATGATCAAGCGGTCCTTAAAAAGCTATGAGTTACCACCATGTGCCCCAACTCCCAATGTTCGATACTCTAGACGTGCACTAATCTAGAGTTTTGTTGCTCATTCTCTTTCACTTTAAGTGGTTAATTAATTAAACATTAACCACAATTAAAAACTATATATCACATAAAAACCAAAACCAACACACAACAATCAAAACAACACTCAAAGAATTGATTAATAAAATAGATCACTGAATAACCAATTCCATAACCATTAGTCCCTTAAACCAAACTATTGAATAAATCAACAATAACCAATATCATTAAGACGTACCTTTCCACTTACTCCGTCACAAATCTGCGATTGTGAAAGAATAATAAATATTAAAGTATGGAATATAATACTATGATTAATTCCAATAATCCACCTTTTATTACCTTAAGCCGGATAAAAGAAATTAAACAGGGGTTAATATACAATTAAATTAAATCCATTAACCACATTTACCAATAATATGTAATAAATAAACATGATGAAATAAATAATCACATATACCTACATGATTGTATCAACAATCCATACAAACATATAATAAATAATAATCACATGTTCAACAATCACAGAAACATAATACTTCGTCGAAAACAATGTTGCCTAACAACTATCAAAGTTCCTTTAGCATGATACTAAATTCTAAAACCAATCCTAGTACATGATACTATGTCCAAAATCCTTAGACATTCACGTACCTTGTATAAACTATTTTGTGTGCCACCTTGGTGCACTAAAAGTAACTCAAGGAGTACACTTTTCCTACAAGTAATTATAATAACAATTAATCACTACCATAATAAAATCTCAACACTTATAATAATACTTAGAAGCTGTTTAAAACCTTTAAAAATCATTCCATTAACATTAAAGTTTCAACTTTAAAACTATAAACATATTAGTAAAGTTTTACTCTTTAAAACCCCATATATAAAAACTCATAATTTAACACTATATAACCCTAAAGTTTAAATCTTTAAATCTGAATGGTAAAACTATTAATATTATAATCTATAAAGGAAATTAAACATTTCTTAGGTCATCAGAAAATTACTATTTGTGATTTTTAGAAACTAGAGTAAGAAGTCGTAATACAGTTAAAGTGCAGAAAAAATTAGGAAATATGTGGAGTTGAGAGTGTAACTACAACTACTCTTCAAGAGGAAGAATATGGTTGGGGGTGGAAATCTGCAGATGTTAATATGCAATTACTCAGGCAAATTGAGCAGCTAATGGTTTCTCAAGTTAGCAATCTTGCTGGCACTATTGGTTAGATTGTTAGTGGTGTATAGTCTTCACACAATTTCTGACAGAAGACCTTTGTGGAGGGAGCTTATTGATGTCACTACAGGGTGCTCAGTGCCTTACATTATTATAGGTAATTTCAGTGATGTCTACCAATCTTCAAATAGGATTAATGGGGTTGTTGTGAGTGAAGTTGAGACCCAAGATCTTTGTTGTGAGTGAGGTTGAGACCCAAGATCTTGCAAACTTTATTTTAGAAGCTCAGGTGATGGAAGCTCCTAGTTCTGGGTTTTTATTTTTATTTTTGGAACGACAAGGGTACAAGTGTTGAGAGAATTGCTAGTAGGATCGACAAAGCCTTTGGCAATACTCGTTGGATTGATACTTGGCTGATGTGGTGGTGAAGTACCTCTCATTGGATTGATACAATCAATATTGATTATGAAAATATATTATTAGATTCGTCTTAATGTGTATTTTTGAAATGTTATGTTTTTACAATTTTTATTTATGCGTAATTAACAAGACAAAGTTTACATTAGTTTTTGCTACATGCCAAGATATTTAGAAAAGATAGGTTGCAATTAAAATTAAAAAGAACAGAGGAAGTATTAGTTTCTGCTGCATGTCAAGATATTTGACTGACAATATAAATCCTTGAAAAATCATTAGAAAGTGAGTTATGCTATTACAAACTTATGTAAACTGCTAAAACATGCAGATTTTGAACAATAATTCACATGCAAAACATAATATTCCATATAGTACCTCTCATCTACATTGATCGATAAAGTTTGGATTTGAATGTCAAGATTGTCTTCATAATTCTCATGTAAGCATGTAATGTAACAGAGATTTGAGGCTACTTCCAGGTGAGAGGCCAAACATTAAACTCATCAAATTCTTTCTAGGAAAGTTTTTTCTTATTCCTGGGACCCCCTTTCCTAAGATGGGCCTTCATCCAACCTCAAATAAGAAAGTAAAAAATATACTAAAAAACAATGCACAGGTTCACAGATATGTCATCCGAGGATATCTTCACATGACAGTGGAAACTAGAAATTTCATTTTGACTATGAATCAGCAGATCTTTCTCAATAAAATAGGCAAATATCATGTTGAGAAACTAGTGCTAAAACTTGCAGCTGATTTTAGGATGCTGACTCTGAAAAATATAGTGTTGAGATACAAATCTTAAAATGGACTAGCAGAAGTTGGAAAATTCAAGTCGAGGAGCAAAAATGTCACAAATTTTAGCACCCCAGAAGGGAACAATATCCACCACCAAGCGAGATGGTGGAAACAGATACCATCCAATGCAGTAGGCAGTAGCAATGAGGTCCCGCGACCGTGAGGCAAAGCATGTCAAATTGTCAATGCCTCCTCCAGGGTTAGTTTACGCAAGGTCGACTAGAGCAAAAAAGAATGCATCCGGACCAAGGCAGCCGATGCTAACTATATCATAGAAGGCAGCAATGCAGCGGAAGGTTTATTGCAACATAGCTCCAAGACAACCATCAATACAAAAAAAAAAAAAACATGTAAAATATTATTAGAAGTAGGTATTTTTAGGCGCAAAGAATGTTGTAATTAAGTGGGTTAACAATCCCCCAATTTAAACAAAACAATCTAAGAATTTATACACATTACATGTTATATCTTTAAGCTTATAAGATTAGTTACGGACTTATGGTGCTAGTTTTAGCTCCACGTTGAGAAATCAAAAAACCAATGGCAGGGGAATATTCAAAAAACAAGTTGTATAACTCAACTTACTCAAGTACAAATCACTGCATTACCTTATTGAAATAACAAGTGCATTACATAGTACATTAATACAACAAAGACAAGGACACTTGCAACAGAACTACATATTTCTCAACTGTGTTGTTGATATTAAAACCTGACTGTAATTTTGATGAGGCGAAACCTTCTTTAACAACTTCTTCTAGTTCAACCTCCTCCTCCTTGGAGCACGAGAATCCCCACTATCCAAATCTGAAGTTCTAGAAGGGTCATGCCTCCGTCTTGAAGTTGATGTAGAGAGGGACACCAATGAGTCAATCTCGACAGCTGTATCCACTGTTTGGCTCTCTCCATGTATAGAAGCAGCGATGCTTGAAAAAGAGTCCCGATCATCCAGTGATGGTGGCTGCAGCTCTTGGCTCCTTCCTGGAGGCGACCGGCGAAGATATGCATCAACCATCCTACCACTAGCAGCACCAGGTGAGAGACCAGCACTACTTCTATGGAATTGACCTCTTCGATAAGTTAAAGGTGGAAGCCTGCGATTCATGATCTCAGGCCTGTCCTGTGTCAAGTCAACGACTTCTTCAGGGAGAGTAGGAGGATTTTGCTCTCTCCGTAGTGCTCGGTTAGTCATATACCTATTGAGGATAGCAGCCCTTGTAGGTAGGTCTGCATCACCATCGGCATTTGGCTGATGAAAAAAATCCCGAGTCAATTCAAAACGAGCTCCAAGACGCCGGATCATCTCCTCCATCGGAAAGGAAGAGGCTGTCCTCTGAATAGTTTGCCTCAAGCTCTCAACTCGCCTTGCTGACGGCCTCATCGGGACCTTAATGCCCGCATCCTCGTCTACCTCATGAATATGGTTCCCACGTCCATAAATCGGAGTAACATTCTTGAGTGAGACTTCTCCTTTACAGACAGGGCATTCCTTAGCATCTGAATGAATATGCAACCATTGATAGATGCAGGGCCAACAAAACAAATGACCACAACAAGTAACAACAGGTTCTCTTGCCAAGTCAAAACATATATTACAATCGAAAAAACTTCCCTCCTCAGAGTTCGGCTTTTCAACATCTTCCTTCTCAGCAATGGAACCATTGTCCATAGGGATCATATTATTCTCACAAGTCTTGACCACATCATGGCTTCGTAACTCAGCTGTAACACTTCCTTCCCCAGCTTGTAATGTCCCACCATTATCCTCTCCATCAACCCCAGAACCAGCACCAAGATCACCACCACTCCCATGAGAATCGACCATAAATCGCAGAGAATGAGGTCCCAACGGTAGCTGGCCCTGTCTCCAACGCCACCGATGCCTACTTCTCTGCCTAAGAGCTTCTCTAAGATAAGGTGATTCCCACTCATCAACATTCACAGATTCCCCTGATGACGGCCCCGTTCCTGGACCTAACACAGGCGACGGGGGTGCCACAGGCCCTAAATTTAAGTCTAAATTCATCATATCTTCTGTTCGATCAGCCATCACTTCTCCAACAACAACAATTGGGAAAAATTCTCAACTCTACTCTACCCGCTTAATTCTACCCAAAATCCAACCAAAAACCCTATTCCCACCTGCAAATCATCTCAAATCTCCTCCCAATTCAGGCGAAAACCCGAAATTGGAGAGAAACCCTAATTTTTCCCCCTCAATCAAAATTGACCCATCAAAGACCAATTAACGACTAAACAAAAAAACCCAGATAAATATACAACATTCATAAGCTACCTTCAAATTGGATTCTCTTAAACACGAAAATTCAGTACGAATACACACACAAAAAACCCACAAATTTTACAAATAGAAACCTGAAAACTTTCCAAAAATTGGGAGAATTGCAACTTAAAGAAAAAGAGAAAGAAGATAAAACCTGTAAATCAGAATCTCTCCTCTGCTTGTTATAGAGAGAAAGAAAGTTTCAGAATTAGGTGACGAAAAAAGTCCCCAAATATAGCGTTATTCGGCTGCAAAAAGAAAAGAGTGAAGAATCTGGAGAATTACAGCATCGATTTTCTCTCTCCTAAACCATCAAATGGGCGATCGAGAGGTGGTGTTGTGATTGAGAAAAGCCATGGAAGCGTAGAAGCTGAGAAGAGCGAGGAGAGAGAAAGAGAAAGTGGGGAAAGACGAGGAAAGTCAGCAACTTTAGGAGAGTGAAAGGAGAGACAGCAGATTATTCAGAAACGAAGGGATGTGTGTGTTTCCTTGGTCTTTGACTGTAAGAACTTTGGATTTTGAGGCACTACTACTACTATAGTATAAGCCCATTCATAAAATTGGGATTGGCCTCTTTTCTTGATTGTGGATGGATAATGGGTTGGCCTTTTATTAGGGTTGTAAACTGTATATGGAGTTTAGGGTATGATAGGTTCAAATAAGCCATTGGGTCGTGTTTCATATGAGATATGTCTAGATCATATTGAGAATAAACATTTTTCATCTATACAAATACATTAAAAAGCATTCTTAAACAAGTCAATGCGCCATGTGGCACTTTCCCTTTAGTTGTTTCATTGTATGTCATCATTATATATTAAAAAATTAGAAACATGCTCCGTATAAGATTCGATCACATGACCTCAAATTAATAATACTAAAGTTTTAACCAATAAGCTATGCAACATTAGATGATATTTTTTAACATGAAAACATTAATAACCTGGGGCATCGCTCGGGACTAAAAACTAGTTCAGATATATTAAAAAGGGAAAAAAAAAGTTGTTTGATCGTAAAATGTTGTATGTTAAATAAAAAAAAGTAATCATTAGAAAAAGAAACATAACATCTATACTAATATATTAAAAAGGGGTTAATTGGCTAGAACAGCACAACCTTTGGCTCTAGTGCAAGGAACAACACAACCTTAAACGGGTGCAAAGCGTAGCACCAACTTAAACACGTGGTGCAGAAAATAGCATAAATGACATCGGAGTAAGGAGATTCCACCGGAGCTAGGGAATCTCCATTATTTTAATATTTACTTTTAATTCCCTCCCCTTTTTTGTTAAAGTCACGTGCCTGCTCATTTTTTTTCTATTTCTCTCTCTTCTCTTCTTCTTCTCCAATTGAACTTCCAACTCCATTTCTAATTAAAATCCCCAAATCTCAAATAACAGAAACCCTAAGTTTCCAATTCTACCATCAATCTTCATCATGGTTGGAAGCATGGGAAAGTTTACTGCCACCATGGGTTGCCAGCCATGGCGCAAACTGTGAGCAAGAGAAATGGGAACCACGGCAGACGGTTTAATGGGTGTTCAAAGTGGAAGGTTAGGTTGAATTATTTTGAAATCCGTATTAACCTTTTTTATGTAATTTGATTGATTTGAATTTCATTTGTAATAGGATGATGATTATGAATTCTTTGAGTGGATTGACAAGAATGGAATTGAAGCAAAAGCAGATGCGGAAAGGACAATACAAGGTTGAAAATGGAGGTCAGAGGATTGAAGGCTGAGAGCAAATTACTAAAACAAAAACAAACCACTTTCATTGCGTACTCTTGATTTCATGGATGTTTGTGTACTTGTATTTTAGTAAGTAGGTAGTTTAGGTATCCTACAATGATTTTGTATCCTTGACTCATGGTTATTCAATGCAATTTGGCTTTTGAGTATATTGATTGGTTTTTCAATATATATTGATTGAATTCACTTGCATTAGTATATTATTCTAAATAGTGTACTTTGACAATATTAAACAACAAGTTGGTTGTGCACTTGTAATACCAAGAAAATGTTTTGCATTAGATTCCAAAAGGCCTACTGCCAACAATGTACAACATATGCAAAAAGTGGTGAAGTTTGTCCCACAATTCAATTACAAAAAACTCCCTGTATAGTTAAAAAAAACCCATCTGTAACTTCCTTCATTAATGTTACATCTCCTCCACCAAAATAGAAAGTGAAACCCTAGGTTAGTGGTTGCTCATTGGACCAGCTGCTGTAGATTGCTAAATTTCACAAATGTCACTTGTGGCAGCCTGAAAATAGCAGAAAATGTAGAAGTTAGAAAATTTCAAAGAATGGGATTGAAGGTAAGATAATTGAAGAAGTAATACTTACCCCAGAATTATTGAGGATGGTGTTGGTGCTTTTTCTGAGCCTACCTCTACCTCTCTTTGGTGCAATTGGCTGGGGTGCTGCAGCTGCCTTAGGAGGAGCTCGTACCTTTGTAGGCCTTTTGTTGGAGATGTTGCTGACTTCCCTAGAGGTTGAAGCAGTGGCAGGCCTTTGTTTTTGTGTAGGGCAGCCTCTTTTGTTGTGCTTTTTGCCTTTGCACAAGCTACATGTCATTTGTATGCCATGATTGCTTATATTTCCAGCCTTGTCCTCCCTCTCATGTGGGGCTTTCTTCCTCATTTTCCTAGGTCTGCCTGCTCCAACCTTGATGTTAGGATGTAGCAGTGGGAATTCAACATAATCCCAGTGCCTCTCTCCTCTTATTGGCTTGATTGACCCACTGCAAGTAGCTAAGTGAACCCCCTTTTTCAATATGGCATCCACCAATTCTTCACATGGCATTCTAAGCCAATTGCTACAAGCAATAACATGAGAGCAAGGTATTCCAGTTAAGTCCCATCTCCTGCATGTACAACTCTTGCTTTCTAGATTCACTGTTAGAACCTCCATACCACATAGCACTTCAAACTCCATTTTATCAGATGCAAGAACATGACAGGTCTTAGTATATTCCTTGTTTGTTTCTAGCTTCTTTCTTATTCTAGGACAAATATCATCCTTTGCTCTCTCCATCAATGTTGTCTTCAAGAACAATCTCTCCATAACTGCCCTTCTAATATCTTCCCTATGTTTTTTGTGCCATGGAGGCCAGATATGTCTAGCACAATTCCTATGTTCCACATCAGGGAATCTTGTTTTTACACCTTGCATTATTGACTTTAATAACATAAGAAGCAATGTGAATATACTAATCAAACCACTTGTTAAAACTAGAAAAAAAAAGTGACATGAAAGACAAAAGTAGCTCTCCTTATGTTGATATGATATGATTGTGTGGGTAGATCAGTCTTTTAAGTTCTCCAAAAACCACTCCCAAGAGTCATTGTTTTCAGCCTCAACAACAGCCCAACAGATGGGGAACATTTGATTGTTCCCATCTCAGCTAAGTGTACACAACAGCTGCCCACCTAAAAAGGTTTTCAAAAAGCAGCCATTTATGCAAATAACCTTCCTACAACCAGTCATGAAACCTGCTCTCAGTTCTGGGAAACTAATGTATAGCCTCTTAAACTAATGTTCAACATGTTTAGCATCATCTTCAATTGCATCTGTTTGCAATTGAAATTTGAATTCCTCATCTACCGTCTTCAATTCATGTAAGTATGCAACCATCTTTGAATAATCATCCTTCAAATTTCCATGTAAAAGCCTATGTGCATGCTTTTTTTACTCTGTAACAGTTCCAATTGATAAGCTTGACCCCAAATCTGTTTAGTACTTCTTTCTCTAAATACTTCCTAGGCCAGTTGGGTTCCTCCCTAAATTTGTCTAAAAATTCTCTTGCCAACCATCTTGATTTTGCTTGCAAGTTTTCATAATTAGCCCTGTCACATGTGTGTTCTAGTTGAACTAATTTCACCACAAAAAATTTCTTCTGGCCATCCCAGGAAGCATAGACCTTCCACTCACAACCTGTCTTGCATTTTGCTTCCATTTCCTTTTTTTTTCACTTCTAATCCACCTAACACTATAACCAGCATAAACAGCATACTTGTTTACCATATCCTTGAACATTTCAGGTGATGGCAAAATTCATGCCAACCTTCCCTACAAACTTCCTATAATAAGCAGCTCCCTCCCTTCCATTTGGCATGTCATACTTCTCACCTTCACTATCTGAATTAGGCAACAAATCTTCTTCCTCATACTCACTTTCCCACCCACTACCCAATGGAATGCTCATGTCCTGCCATTTTTTAGAAGCCCCTCCTCCATCACCCTTCTTCCTAGGTCTTTTCCTACTTTCTTTTACCTTCCTCCTAGCATCAAGAAGCTCTTCATCACTAGAACTTCTTGTGGGTTATGATTCTCCTCCCCCATAGTCCTCATCTGCACTATCATCACTCACATCTGTTGAACTACATGACAGTTCAACATCATCCTCTTCTATAATCCAATCACAGCCACCTATACTAGCATCATCAGAAAAATCCATTGTGTCATCATAGTCATCATCAACATCATAAAAAATTGAGTCATCATCAACATCATTCCACTAGTTCTCCAAGGGGATGTATGCGCATGTTTGGGAAGTGAGTTGATTTTGTTGTGGTATTAGGTCAGTTGTTTGGGAATTGGGTTGTGTTACCTGTGGTTTTGGGTCTGTCTGGGGAGTAGGTTGTGTTGGTTGGGGTTCTCGGTATGTTGTTTCAGGAGTGGGTTGTGTTGGCACATGTTCTGGGTTTGTTGTTTGGGAAGTGGTTTGTCTTGGCTGGGGTACCGAATCTGCTGTTTGGGGAGTGGTTGTGTTAGCTGGGCTTTTGGGTCACTTATATCTGTTTAATTGGGCCTTGTCTCAATTGTAAATTTGGGGGAAGCTACCCTCTTTCTGGCTGACATTTTCTGTCTTGGTGTTTTCAAATGTTTAGAAATGGGTGGCTTTGGTGGGATTTAAGAGTTGTGGCCTGTGATGAAACCTGCACATTTTGGTGAATAGTTGAGGTGGTGTCACTATTAACTTGTGAAAGCTTATCCTGTGTATTGGGTCGGGCCTCTGTGGAAACATTTTTCTTTATATGTGTATTGGGCTGGGGTTCCTGTATATTGGGTTGGGCCTCATTTATTGGTCATTTGTGGGGTTGGGACCAGTACTTCCAAATTCCAATTGTGGAATTATTTCAGGCACATCAATGTCATGGACCACAACGACTTCAACAATCCCATTTCTCATCCCAATTTGACACATATTCAATACCTCAAAATCCTTGTATACCCTAAACAAACCAGTTTTTAGGTCTAGCCCAGGCAAACTGTAATAAAATGGTGAGTTTGAGTTGTATTTATCCCCTTCATCCTTCAACATATCAATAAACTCAAAGTAACTCGTGTAATCTCACTAGTGGAAAAAAAACGGAAGGGTTGCGGTCAAAACAGCCCTAAGGGCTGCGTTTTTGGCCAGCAGCCCTTCACTAAAAGTGAATGGCTGCGGTTTTGGCCATACAAAGGGTTGCGGTTAATAGTCAAAACTGCAGCCCTTGATGACCAAAAAAAATTTTTTTTTTTTATTTTTACATTTTTTTAGTCCTAAAAACAACCATAAATTTCGATTTGATTAGAGCGAGTATACCAAAATTAAATTTGATTTGAGCGAGCCCTTAATGTTTTCGATTTGAGCGAGCATACCAATATGATCCAATTCCAGAAATTCAACCATAAATTTCGAACAACATACAACAAGAGTAGATTCCACAAAATCAACAACATACAATCAAATTAATTCCACAAAATAAAATAAAATAAAAACCTAAAATACGAAAAAATAAATTGACAAAAAATGAGTAAACCTGGAACCCTTGGTCTCAAATTAATCTCAAACCATCTCAAATAAATTCCATATAACTACAAAACTAAAATTAACAAAAAAATGCGAAAAATACCATCAAGAACCAACAAATACAAAAACAAATGACAAAAACTAAAATAAAAAACGAACCAACCCTAGATATGGTCGAAGGCGACGGCGAGAGGTTTTTGTGCGAATGCAGGCGAGACAAGACGCGAGTGGTGAGCGACGAGTGTTTGTGCGAAAGCCGGCGAGGGGGTGTGCATGCGCAGATTTGTGCGAAGGAGACGAGGAGACGAAGGAGGAGCGATTTGTGCGAATGCCGGCGAGGAGAGATGAGAGACGAAGGAGAAGAGATCCTAGCCATCATGAGTTGAGAGATGAAGATTTGTGCGTAGCAACCATTAGAGAGAGGAGAGCAGGGATGAATGAGAGAGAAAGATGAGATTGAGGGGAGAGAGAATGAGGCGAGTGAGAATTAGGGTTCATTTGTGCGCTCAACTTCTCATTAATAACGCGAGGCCACCAACACCGAGAATTATAAGGGCTGCGGGTTGGCCCAAAATCGCAGCCCTTCAGTAATAAAGGGTTGCGGCTTTGGGCTAATCGCAGCCCTTCACTATTAAGTGCTGCAGTTAGCCCAAAAACCGCAGCCCTTCACTATTAAAGGGTTGTGGTTTTGGGCTAACCGCAGCCCTTCACTATTTAGGGCTGCGTTTTTCAAAAAAGGCAGCCCTTGCAACGCAGCCCTTGCGTTTTTTTCTACTAGTGTCTGGATCAACATTATCCCAATAATGTACATCCCCTCCTACATATTCCCATTTATCAGTCAAAGCCCCTCCATGATTCAATTTGATACTGAACAGGGATGCCATCACCTACTTTGCAAAAAACACAAAAGCACAGAAGAAAAACACATTCATTGCAAGTACGAAATAGCAAAATCAAACACATGCATCACTCACATTCACTTCAAGCATACACATTTATTTCAAGCAATCAACCAAACATCTTTCAAACAACCCTTATTTCATCTAACTAAACCCTAATTCCCGCATCGCATATTAGAGAATTACCCAAAAAAAAAAATTTAAATGTAGGCAAACTAACCAAGTTCCAGTTTTGCAATTGATTCGCGCACAGAGGTGGAATTTCTCCTTCGTCTTCCTTGCCTCAAATGGCAGAGATTGAAGTTGGAAGTTGAATTGGAGAAGAAGAAGAGAAGAGAGAGAAATAGAAAAAAAATGGGCAGGCACGTGACTTTAACAAAAAGGGGAGGAAATTAAAAGAAAATATTAAAATAATGCAGATTCCCTAGCTCCGGTGGAATCTTCATACTCCGGTGCCATTTATGCTATTTTCTGCACCACGTGTTTAAGTTGGTGCTACGCTTTGCGCCCGTTTAAGGTTGTGTTGTTTCTTGCACTAGAGCCAAAGGTTGTGATGTTCTAACCAATTAACCCTATTAAAAAGTGTTCTTATACAAGTCAACGCGTCACGTGGCACTCTCCCGTTAGTTGTTTCATTCCATGTTATCATTATGCACATTTAAAACAATTAGAAACATGCTCCATATAAGATTCGACCACGTGACCTGAAGTTAATATACTAAAGTTCTAACCAATAAGCTATGCAACATTAGATGATATTTTTTGACGTGAAAATGTTTATAACCCGGGGCATCGCCTGGGACTAAAAACTAGTTTAAGAACTAATTAGCATCTTACACCCCATATTGTCACGTTAACTAGTTTCTTCAAAACAATGGGTCACATTGTGAAATCATTTATTTTTTTCACCGTCTGGAATTTGTGAAAACGGAGGTGACCATCTAAAATTTTCTATTAAAATATTTTTTTAGTGAGATAAAATGGATTTTATTTTTGGAAACTTACTATCCCAATCCAATATCTGAAATCCAATTTGTTTTTGGAAACTTACTATCCTAACTCTTGTTCTCACTAACTTGCGGAGATTTTCACTAAGGCCTTAGGTGAGGCTCAATATCCTTTTGTCATGTCCAAGCCGACTTTTCGGAGTCATTAAACTCCCACAAGAGGAGCGATTGTGTTAGAACATTTACATACTAGAAATACATAGACGAAGAGAGATGGAAATAGGCACCCTTGTTCTAGGCGATAATGTCATAAAGTAGGTGTAGACTCATAATCGTGTCTGCCTAATTTAGTGCCCGATGATGATATATATCGTCGTCATAATTGGTCTGATCCAAAGAATAAAAATTCGAAGAGCTAAGCCCAAATTTGTTTGCAAAGTCTATTTATTAATTAAAAATATTCCAAGCCCAATTTTTAAAAGCTGATCAATCAATTATTCATGATGATTGATTGTAGGTTTAAGTCCATTTTCGAAAATTTCAATTAATTATTCCTAATAATTAATTGTATTTTTAGTAAACATTTCTAAATTAAAAGATATTATGAAAATCAGTTTTATCTTCTAGATAAGTGATTTCTGAATTTAAGTGATAATATCTAATGAAAGATAAAAAGAATCTTTTAATTTCAGATAACAAATAAAACCCGGCAAAATCTGAGGTTGCACTCGATGTCGAGACAACCATCAAAATCCAGGAACGCACAATCGGATGCGTGCCTCACATAAGGCTTATGCGCTGCGTATTCCAAAATCTTATATAGCTTTCTGATTTTTCTTACAAATAGACCTCGTTCTATTTGGTTTCGAAATACAACTTCACAATACGATTTCACCTTGAATACTCCAGACACATACCTTCATAACACTTCAAATATTCAAAAACAACTTTCAATCTCTATCGATCTTCAAGCTCCAAGATTGCTCCTATATATATTTTTTCAAAGAAACTAGTACTAAGAGGTGGTTTTACTCAAAAACTAATGCATAACATAAGATACAACTATAAATGCACCTACAAACACTGCCAATCGTTATTCAAGATACAGGCGACAAAGGTATATTAAAGATAGTACTTGATATTTCAATTCCAATTTAGTTGTTTGAAATTACTAACAAATTTTTCATCATGTAGATCTTAAACAAATTCATGTTCCTTTGTATATTATAGATCTCTAATCATCTCCTTTATATTTCTGTTTGATATATTATATTCATGGCTATATGCTTATCGCTTTCATCACTTTTCATATGTTTAATTCTGTTAGTGAAAGACCTTAAATAAATGTTCCAACATTAAAATCAAAAAATTTGGACAATTGATTAGGTTCCTAGTAATTTTGATTGCTTAAAAAAAAACATATCACAAAGATTAGTCTTTTGCTTGCATAATAAACCAACATAGTTTAATTTTTAGGATGCGCGTGGTCGTTTAATTGCAAAAATTTAGAACATAAATAGTATTAAGTAGAAGCCAATGATGGTCGAATTTGATTCATGGTCCTATCCGTACCCTCACCCCCAAACTCAATGTTTGGTTCCTTAACCAACTATAAAGTCACGATGGAAAAATCTACATTCGATAAGTCTGTAAGATGTCCATATGGTTTTTTAAATATCCAATTAGGTTTATGAGTCTTCCTTTAAAGACTTGTTCGTGACTTCTTTTCCCAAACGAATTTCAAAATTAAAAACCTTTACAATGAGGTAAACAAATACGCGCTAATAATGCGTAGACAATAAAAATATGCCAACAATTTGGCGACTTCTCTGGGGAGGATTCATTTATTTTTTATGAGTGGGTAAAACTCGAAAACTGCAATTCATACTATTTTTATGCTTTTAAATGACATTATTGTTTTGCATGTGCATATCTATTCTTCAGAGCCACCAAAAGGTCTTGTTCTTGTCCTACTAGCGCATGTTCTATGCATGGGGCCACCCTGGAGAGTTTGTGTTTTGTCCCTCCAAAAAACTACCAGAGCCATAATGTTATTAGATCTTAGTCATAAGCAAATCCACCTAACCATGACATTTCTCTCTTGTTTCTAACTTGAGACCGAAGTGCGTCTTATACATGACCATCTTTTTAAGCAAAGATACGAAGAGTGGGATCAATCTCTTAGTTATTGACCCTTTTTAAGCCTAACCTAAGCCTGACCATAGTATCAAACATATTCTTGACTTTAGGTTATAATTGCATACTATATCTTGCCTATTTGACATTATTGATTACTTGTTTACTAAGTTCAATGCTTTCCCCTCGTATTCCCCTCGAATTAGACTAAATATATTGAAAAACGAGCAATAGATCGTCGAGAACAAAAATCTGCATCATGAACATTGTGCACCAAGTATAACACAATTAAGATTTTTGATGAGCTTAAGAGCATTTACAACATTGTTCAAGTGTAAAGGTAGGTGGGGAGTGTTTGGAAATGTATGACTGCAACCAAAACTTGAAAATAGTATGACTTAGTGACTATGATATTATGATTTGTGCTCGCATTTAAATGAGATGTAAGATTACCTTGATTGGACGTCATGTGAGACGCCGCTCCGGTGTCCATGTACCACTGCTCATCCGGAAGGGTAAGAGTGCGGGTATGCATAGCAACTTGAATATTTATTGGTGCATGCATAGCTTGTAGAAGCAGGGGAATGTGAAGCGAGCTAGAACTTGTGGATGCCTCGAGCCAAGAACACCAGGTTGCCTAGAGGTGCAGGTGGACATGGCCACGCTGTCGTCAATTAGGGACATATAGGTGTCGTCCCACGCTGCATTTATGGTTCCCAAGTGGATAGATAATTTCCCTTCCCTTTGCCGCCATAGCCGCGACCATGACCACTGCAATTATTGTTGTGGTTGTCCCTGCGCTTTTTTTGTGCTAAGTTGTTGAAGATCCTAAAGCATACCTATGATGATTAACAATTATATCATCATAAATGGAAATGAGGGCTGAATTTCAAGTGAATTGGTTATCCATCATTCCTTGCTCGTTGCATTTATCCATGCCATTTTTGTGTTGAATCGTTGAGGATCTGAAGCATTATTAACAGTAGCATCATCATTAACGGAAATGAAGACTGAATTTCCAATGACATTGGATACCCGTTTTTCCCTACTCGTTTCCTCCAATACGAGCATGGAACATGCTTTAGAACATTGGGCAATTGGGCCATGCATAAAGCCCAAGACTAATTGAAGCACCAATTTTTTATCAGAGAAGGAGAGATGACGTTGTACAATTAGTCAGTATGAGACTTGATGTGTTGACAATAAGATGATGCATTAGGAAAGTCTTTGATGTTCCTATGAGAATACTCTTGTTCAAGATAAACGACCCTAAAGTTCTTATTGTGAAAGAAAATGTCCTTTAATCGCTTCCTTATAAATCAATATGAGACGGCTATGGAAGCGATATATATAAAAAATTAAAGTCTCATAATGTTCCCTATAATGCAGCTCGCTGATATACAATTTTTGTCGGAGAAAATGTCCTTTAAACGCTTCCATATAAATCAATATGGGACATTAAAAAAAAAAATTTCCCTTGTCAATTTTGCAGGTTGCCTCTTGGAAATATTAGGAAATTTTTTGGATGCAAAGTTCTCAATCTTTCTCTCGGTGGGTAGTGTGGGTTGCAAAAGTAAGGTGGTTTTCCTATTAAAGCTATGTATCAGCTTCTTGGCCCTTTACCCTCATGTAGAATGGAAGAGATTGGTGTGTAACAACTTGGATAGCTCTAGAAGCTCAGTGTCTTTTTATTTTGGCTTGCTATATCCAGAATAGATCGCCTGCAGTGGATATATCGATCAGTTGGGGTTTTGAATTTTCTTCTTTGCGTGTTTTTTTGTAAATCTCAACTTGAGTCATGTGCTCACTTTTTTTCAATGTACTTATGCATATTTTGGAGTAGATGCCTACATATATATATGATGGGTTTTTGTAGACATATTGTAGGCGTGGATTTTTAATTGCTTTAATGCCTACACGCGGTGTGAGCACGTTTATTTGACTACCCCATTGTTAAGGTTTTATTAAAAAACATGTTTTGAAAGAAGTCGCCAACAATTCCTTAGAGGAAGAATCATAAACCTAATTGGATATTGAAACGAAAGGGACATCTTGTGGACTTATCCAATGTAGATTTCTCCGTCTTGACTCCATAAATGGTCAAGAACCAAAAATTGAGTTCGAGGGTGAGGGTACAATACAGTTAGGAACTATATTGCCCATTGCTGGCCTCTACTAAATAAGGATCCATTACAGATTTTATGCAAAAGAATAATCATATAACGTTTTAATACACCCTAAAGATATTTAGTCTAGGTTGGTTTAGGTAGTTAAGTTGCAATAGGTTTTCAAAAGATAATAGGTTTTTAAAAGATTTACTTGTTAAAAAGATTTTAGAAAAGAGTTAGTAAGAGATATTTAAAATCACTTTGGAAAAAGATTATTTTTATAAAAGATATTTTTCATTAATAAAACTAATTAATAAAATAAATAAATTTATTAATTAAATTGGGCTAGAAAAGGGGTTGTATAAAATTGGGCTTTCACAAAAACTATTTTTAAAATGTTTTCAAAGATGGACTTTTACAAAATTATTTTAAAACGTTTTAGGAAATGGGCTTAGTAAAACTATTTATAAAAAAGGTTTTTGGAAATGGGTTAATAAAAATAATTAGGAAATGTTTTTGGGCTTAAAACTTTTGATTTTAGACTCGTTTTTTATTCTTTCCTCGATTCGGACCAATTGGAGCGGGGTATTGGTCATCATAAGGTACTAAATAGGGAGACACGATTATGTGTCTACAGAAGCCCCCACTTTGACCGAGGTTTGTAAAACCGAAAGTCAAAGTATACGTGTCGGGACGGAGAATGATTCTAGATGCTTTGCAACCCAAAATCACTCTTTTACACCAGTACCTGCAAAACAAGCAAAAGTTTCAGGAACAGACATATATGAAACATATTTGCAAAATAATTGTAAATTTGCAAAAGTGAAATGACATAGGTGAAAAGGAATCATGAGCTATTCTGGTCCGGCTCATGTACGGGTAGAGCTATTATGGTCCCGCTCAAGGGTGTTGATGAAGATGGGTAGAGCTATTCTAGTCCGGCTCATGAGGGGTAGAGTTATTATGGTCCCGCTCCAGGGTATTGATAATGTGTAAAGCTATTATGGTCCGGCTCACGACGGGATAGAGCTATTATGGTCCGGCTCACGACGGAATAGAGCTATTATTGTCCGGCTCATGACGGGATAGAGCTATTAATGGTCCGGCTCACTACGGGATAGAACTATTAATGGTCCGGCTCATGACGGGATAGAGCTATTAATGGTCCGGCTCACGACGGGATAGAGCTATTATGGTCCGTCCAGCTCACGACGGGATAGAGCTATTATGGTCCAAATCACGACGGGATAGAGCTATTATGGTCCCGCTCCAGGGTGTTGTTAATGTGTAGAGTATTATGGTCCGGCTCACGACGGGATAGAGTTATTATTGTCCGCTCATGACGGGATAGAGCTATTAATGGTCCGTCTCACGACGGGATAGAGCTATTAATGGTCCGGCTCACGACGGGATAGAACTATTAATGGTCCTGCTCACGACGGGATAAAGCTATTAATGGTCCGGCTCACGACGGGATAGAGCTATTAATGGTCCAGCTCATGACGGGATATAGCTATTAATGGTCCGATTCATGACGGGATAGAGCTATTAATGGTCCAGCTCACGACGGGATAGAGCTATTATGATCCCGCTCCAGGGTAATGTGTAGAGCTGTTATGGTCCGGCTCACGACGGGATAAAACTATTATGGTCCCGCTCCAGGGTAATGTGTAGAGTTCTTATGGTATGATTCACGACGGGATAGAGCTATTATGGTCCCGCTCCAGGGTAATGTGTAGAGCTATTATGGTCCGACTTACGACGGGATAAAGCTATTATAGTCCCGCTCCAGGGTAATGATAATGGTTCGCAGACCCAGCACTGGATTTTCCCGTTGTTAATACTACTGAGTACTTGTTATCTCTTGGCTATGAAGCCCTCAAGCACATTGTAGAGGCTTGTGCGCAGGACGCAGAAGCTTGCGCTTGGCGCAACATGTTCCGCTGGACGCAATATGCTGCATGTGGCACAGCGTTGTCGGTGCGCTGGACGCACCATGTATATAGCGCTTGTTTTCTGCTGTTAAATCGTAATGGTCCGCAGATCTTGGTGGAATGTTCAATGTTGGGTACCTGTAAATCCAAAGAATACACAGATATACAAACAAACAATTAGGGGACATGCATGTGTCCCGTGATGTGGGCGCTAGTGTATGGATAGGAAAAGACTTGACCTATAAACAGTGAACTCTAATACTCTAGACTTAAAGGTGCTATCGTGTGTGCATACATGTGTGTATGTGTGTGTGTGTGTGTGACTCGATGATTGATGCTAGGATCATATGGCTAAGGACGAAGGACGCAATGCTTGACACAATGTTTGGATGATGCAGATATGTAATGCAAATGTAGAGATGTGACATTTATGCAGAGATATGACACTAATGCAGATGATATGATCTGATGTTTGATCGTTCCATTAAAAGCTCAAAATTTTCGTTTTAGAAACTGTTTTGGGAAGAGGAGAAATGGGAAGCCCCCAAGGATGATCCACGTAGGTTATGTTTGATTCGAAATGTGTTGTAGTTGTTACGGGCCTAAGTGAGCCCATAAAACATTTAGGATCTCGTATGGGTCTGGAGCCCACAATCTTCTGTATGGACTCGTAATGAAGTCCTTATCAAGGTACACATGGAGCCCAATGATGATCTATTTAGTTAATAGATTGTGTTGGATTTGAAATACGTTATAGAACGAGCTTTTGTAGCCCTTGAGTTGTATATGCATCGAGGTTTATATGTCAAGG
This sequence comes from Beta lomatogona, assembly GCA_947646795.1. Classification (NCBI taxonomy): domain Eukaryota; kingdom Viridiplantae; phylum Streptophyta; class Magnoliopsida; order Caryophyllales; family Amaranthaceae; genus Beta; species Beta lomatogona. Next base: position 5,950,067 of record CANSNZ010000927.1, on the reverse strand, counting down.
GCCTTAGCGAGCCCATAAATGGATGCGATGTTGTATCCGTGTGGGTTTTAAGATCAAAGATGTCATGTATGGACTCGTAATGAAGTCCTATGATTTTCTGGGTAGACCAGTGATGAAGCCCCCAGTAAGATGGAGTTGATGAAGTAAAAAGCTTGATTGTGTGATTTTGAAGATATCTCGTCACGCTTAGCGTAAGTTTCGATCGGAGATTCCATATCGGGTTCCTAAGATGGAAAACAAAAGACAAGAAAGGTCAAAGAAAAGAACATTCAAGGGATGAGGCGCAGTCATAGCACTGAGTGTTGAAAGGATATGCTAAAGTTGGCTTGGAAGCGATAATGTGGCTTAGAAAAAGGAAGTGATTAAAATAAGAAAAGGCAGAGTCATAATGAATTGACTCGTGCAATAAGGTGGGCTAATGATGCAGGTTCGAATCCCAGTCTAGCTCTAAGGGTAGGGATGAGCATTGGAAATTCAGGATTTAGGAGATCGCGCTTTTCTCATGGGCCTAAGCGAGCCTTAATAATGTGTTTTGAATTAAAATGGTCGGGCCTCAAAAGAGGTTGCCTACGTATCCATGATGGAATCAGTCCAGTTGTAGCTCTTAACATTTTAATCGGTGGCCTAGCATTTTGCTTTGGAGCCATTTGCAATGAATTAGGCATTGAATTAAGCATCGAATTGTAAGAAGTCTTTAGCAAGGGTGGATAATGATGTTGGTTTGGTTTGGTGCGGTCGGACCTCAGAGTGAGGTTTCCTACGTATCTTTAGCAGAATCAGACCATTCGTAGTTCAGTTCAAGTGAATGAGAAGGTGCCCTGACTTTTACCTAAGTCCCCCTTATGGGTTTTCGACCTAGCGGGCTTTGGTTTGTCTTTTATGGCTTATTAGGATGCAATGTGCATGGTTGTTAAGAAGGTTTATTACAGAGATTTGATTTGATTTGATTTGTAATGGTTTAGAATCGAAGGTTGAAGGTTTTGAAGGAAATACCTTTGACAAAGCTATTGATGGGCTTATTTGCAATACTTCTCTTTTTTTTTATATATATATATATATATTTTAAACTTTTTGTATCATTTTTGCTTTTGCTTTTTTTTTTTTTTTTTTTTGCTTTGATTCTTGTTTCATTGCTCCTTTTTAAAAAAAATCACCCTTTACATTGAATTGTTGTCAAATGTACTTCCCGTGAGGTAGGTTAAAGGGGAATGGATGTTATGTATTTAGGTTGAAATGGATGATAAGGATTGGAGAAAGGAAGGGATGCCTCTTTTATGCCAATTATGTTCATTGCCTTTATTAGAATAGTCAAGAATTAGAAATTCATTTCCTTTAAGGCGACAATCGTGATTTCCGTTGATGCTCATTAGTGCAAGGTTAGAAAAGAAATACTCATTTATTAATTGAAAATTATAAGTAAGACTGGCAAAAAAGAGAGAAATGAAACAGAAAATGAAATCATAAGTCTAGACTCCTACGTCACGTGACGAGACAACTTCATTGTTTCGATCTTCATGATGTCTCTTTCTACATGAAAAGAGAAGAAGTGTATTTTTTTGGTGCTGATTGGACCTAAGCGAGTCCAAATGTCTTAATGAGTGATTGGGCTCGGAGATATGTCTACTTTTATGACATTGAGGTCATTATCTTCGGTATTTTTCAGCAAATCATTCTCAATCTGGATACCCACATCATATACTATTGCGAAGCTATCAAGACCCAAATATTTGAGGTGGTTTTTGTATTTAGGGACGAGGTTAGAAACGAATATTCGTACCAAGTCTTTTTTTGCAGGCCTTGACACCATATTGGCTGATTTCTCTCTCCACCTATTCAGATAAGTGGTAAAACCTTCATTTTCACCTTGTTTAAGAACCTCGAGTTCTCTATGGGAGGTTTGCATTTGTGCGTTCGACTCATATTGTTTCATGAAAGCAATAGTGATGCATTCCTAAGTTTCAGTTTGCTTGGAGTCTAAGGAATAGAACCAATTCTGACATATTGGGTCCAACGACATCGGGAATACCATTGGGTAAAGTTCAGGGTCAACCGATTTGATGATCATGGTTGCACGGAAATTTCTTAAATGATATTTTGGATTATCAGTTGGTTTTAATTTAGGGATGTCAGTTGTAGAGAACTCTTCAAGAAGTTTCACTTTCAGTTTGGTGTTATCAATGGGCTCAAAATAGGAATTTGCATTGGTTACCCTATGAACAACACTCTCCATTGTCTTGTTGAATCCAGGAGACTCACCAGACTCGATCTTCTCAAGCCTTACAGTTATTTCTTCCATCATGCTAGACAGTTTGGCTAAAGCTCTAGCCATTTCAGCAAGTTGTTGCTCGTTGCTCATTTCAATGTCGCTTGATTTCTACATAGATCATCAAAGGAGATTTAGAGATAGCATGATGATGGAGAGAGAGAAATGGAATGAAAGAATGTATGTTTGTTTAAAAGTTGAGCTTCTAGGAACGAAACTGAATATTCTATATGCATGATGATTTTTTTTTTGGATGCACCTAGACCTAATGCATGTATGCATGACTCTTTTGGATGCACCTAGACTTAATGCATGTATGAATGACTCAATCTATTGATAAGTGCGTTTCTAACGTACTTTATGAGCTCTTTTTGGTTTGGTTTGATCCTCTTTTTACCCTTTTCTTCCCTCTTTCTTCCTCATATCTCTCTCTATTTCCTTCACTTGATCATTGTGACATTTTGTTAGATTTTCGGTCAATTTTGACTGGATTTCTAGTTCATTTGCTTTCACCGTGTTTTCCCGTGCTTTAATTGCAGGTATGATCTTTTATAAGGTCAAGAATTGGGAGATACAGTAATAGGCGGGAGTTTCGAGGAGTTTGCACGCGCGAAAATGGAATAAAGGAAGCTTGAGTTGAGCTCCATGGTGTGCCCGCACCCCCATAGCACTGCCCGCACACATTAGTGCGCCCGCACCGCCCCGCAGATTGGGCATCCTTATTATCAGTCGCACCAAGCTGGTGCGCCCGCACCAAGCTGGTGCGCCCGCACCAAGCTGGTGCGCCTGCACCTTTCCAGCGAAGATTGGCCACCTGAATCAGTGGCCTTGGTGCGCCCGCACCAACTGTTTCTGCGAGAAAATTGTAATTCTCGTGGGCATTAAAATCAATAGGTGTTATGTTTTTTTGGACTTATGCTTTATTCTGAGTTTTTAGAGAATATTATTAGGGCTTACTTTAGAGAGAAAAAGACTTAGTTTTTTATCAAAATTTGAGAATTCTAGATCATAGTTTGTGATTGCTACAACATTGAAGGTATATTAATTCAATTAGTTTCAAAGTTTCAGTTTTTATTATCTCTTTTCATTGCTATTATTTGTTCTTCCCTTTTATTAGATCAACTTTATTATAGTTTCATAATTGTTATTTTAATTAGATTAATTATCTCTTAATCATGTTTAGCCCTAGATTAGTTATAGATTTCATGTTTTATTGCTTAGATTCCATGATTATTGAGTAGTTCCCTATCTAGGGTTAGGGTGAAAGTATGGATTAGAGTTTAAATGTATTGTTAATGTAATTGTGATGATTTAAAGATGTTTATGCATTGATCTTGGTGTTTTGAGGCCTTAGGATAGATATTGATCACATTTGTGCTTTGGTATTTTGATTTCAAATGTTCTTAATTGAATTATGAACTCTTTTATCATCCCCATGAATCAACTTAATTTCTAGGCCAAGATATTGGGTAGAAATTAAGGGGATCCTATATTAGGGGTTTTCCAAATTCATTGGATCTCTTAATCAATTGACTAAAGACCATTCGAGAGAGGATTTAGTTGATTGATTAAGCGATCATTCTCGAGGACCATTCGAGAGAGGACTCGAGCATTTTAGAGGAAAACTAAACCTTGCGTAATCGTTGCCTTTGAATCACAATTGCATTAATAATCGTTGTCCACTTTGATCCATACTAGTAACCTTAACTCTAGTGTCTTCCTTATTCATATTTTCATCTCATATTACTTGCTAGTACTTTGATAGTAGTTAGTCATTAGTTGATACTAAATCATTTTAAACCCCCAAAAACCCTTCAATTAAGTAATTTAGACTTGATAGACTTTAATTAATCCCATTTTCCCTGTGGATCGATCCTTGACTTGCCTTTACTACGTTCTTAGTAATTGCTTGTTAGGTTTTATGAATATTGTTTGAAAAGCGATTTTTGGTGCCTTAACGACACACTAAAAACCTCTTATCATCTATGCGTTTGAACTTGTAAAGGCTGACTACATATCCCAAAAGAGGGAATCAGATAGCTTGTAGTTCAGGATTACTAAATGCGGAATGCGTGAAATGAAATTGAGAGTATGGATGCACTGAAACTCCTAAATGCCTAATGACTCTTGTTATGCATGAAGTGTATGAATGATGGACTACGCAATGCAAAAGGATTCCAGTATGAATGCAGTCTTAATTGATATGAAATTCTAAAGACTTTTTTTTTTGGCAATTTAAATTTTTTATTGAAAACCAAAAAAAGGAGATAATACAACCAACACACTCACCAAACAAGGCAAGAAACAGCAACACTAAAACTCCACTTTCCAGTATGAGAAAGAGGAGAACTACCCCAACCAAAACCAAATAAAGCAAACAAGATGTCTGAACGGGCTCAAACAAGCTAAGAAAGCACAGAAACCCAACAAATCAACTACACTAAAAGGACAAATCCTAGGACAGTAAAAGCAGCTGATTAAGTTTTACATCACCTCTACAAGCAACATTAAAGATGATACTTCTATAAACCTGTTGTGGACTCATGAGACTGTCTTCAAAAATCTTTCTATTTCTTTGCAGCCAAATATGATAAACACTTTCAACAAAGAGCATGTTGTAGAGATGATGTCTAGCCCTGTTCCCTCTACTCTGACTAGCAGCAGCAATAACATCAGTCATGGTATAACTGACTCTAGTAGTGCGAATCAGATTAAGGCAAGCAAACCAGATGCACTGACTGTAGCTGCATTGGACTATTTTTCAGTTTCTAATTCTAATTTAGTTGCATCTGTTTATATGGAATTTGCGTGAAAGAGGTTGAAAATTTTCTTTGCTTTTCTTCTGTAATGTGTCACATGATTTCCTTGTTTGTTTTCCTTTCTTCTTTCTATTTCCTCCATTTTTTTTAAGGACTATTTCCTCCAATTTTAGTTTCCTCAATGGTGGTCAATTTAATCCTTTCCTCAAATTCCTTCTTATCCCAGATTTGCTATTTGTGAACTTAGAGTTTGTAGTTTTTTTTTTTTCCTGTGCTTTCTTATTTATGTCTTCTTGCAAGTTTATCATATTCGAGATGTTTATTGATTTGAAGTTAATTTGTGCCTTTTTTTATGTAGGGATGAACAGTTTATCTTACAAATATATTGAGGATGAAGATACAATCTGTCCTGTAAAAAAAAAAGAATACAATCCCTAAATAATTTGCTTTGAGCTTGATTTTTATTGTATCTTGTTTTCTGTCTTCTTTATTTTAATTTCAGTTTTGTTGTAATGTACATTTTACTTTATATACTTCATTGTAATTTAATCTTGTAAGTTTACTAGATTCTAGATTTTCAATTTCAAAAACTTTTGAGTATTTGTACTTTTTGATGCTTTTGTCCTCATATCTCAACTATAAAAAAAAATAAGTGAATAAACATTTTTTTATTATGTTGTAATTGATAGAATTTATATTACCTCTGTTTTTATTTAGTTGCAACAAATGTATTTTTGCACAAATATAAATGGAAAGAGGAGAGAGTAAATTCATATATTAATAAGAAAATTTTCATGATAAGTTTTCATGTGAGAGTATATTATAAAGTTGGGTAAAATGTAAATTCGATTTGGAGTGTAAAATCATTGAGCTTGACATAGTTGAAAATTATAAGGAAATTAAGTTATATGTCATAAATTCAAGTATTAATAAAAAAATATCATGATAAATTTGTATGTGAATTGGAGTGTTATCATGAATTTGGGTAATATGTGAATTCGGTTCGGATAGAGTTAAAAATTAGTTTAAAACAGTTTTAGTTTAAATTGGATTCAGTTCAACTCAGTTCAGTTTCAGTTTGAATCAGTTTAGTTAAATATTCAGTTCAGTTCAGTTCAGTTGATCGATCAACTTTTCAGTTTTTCACAGTTATTTTCAGTTACAATTTGTTTCACTTTCAGTTGCAGTTCAGTTTTGGTTTTTCAATTACAGTTTATTTCAGTTTCAGTTTATCATTTTTCAGTTTATTTCAGTTACAGTTACTCCCATTTCAGTTTAATTCAGTTCAAATTTCAGTTATTTCAGTTATTTCAGTTCAACCAGCAGTTCATTAACCAAATTGACAGCTCTAATAGAAACTAAAAAGTACACTTCTTCCCTTCCTCAAAAATCAGCGTACCGATGTAAAAAAAAAATTATTAGTGTATAAAAGTGACAATGGAGTAAAAAAAAAATTGGGATACAAACAAGTTGGTAGCGCAATGAGCGGGTTTATGTGCGGATCCGAATGAGCAATACTTTTACTACCAATGCCGGAGCATCTTGGTCGTTGTTAAAGGTAGGGCCCACCCTAAACCAAAATAAAGTAGTTTCAAATACTAAGGAGTTAAAACCCCAAAAAAGAAATTCGGATTAAAATTAATATAAACCAAAAAGATTTAACCCTCTGCTCCCATCATCTTGTATTCCCAGTCCACGTCTTCCACCCTGTCATCTACCGTACTCTTTCTCTCTCCTTCCAATATCTGATTCCGTCCACTCCACCGGCTACCGTTTCACCCAGTCACCCTACACACGTGCCATCCTCCACTTTTTACCTTCCTCGCACGTGCCTTTCCCCTCACCCATACACTACCATTTCTTCCCCTCCTTATATGTGTTGTGTCATGTGTGGTGCAACTATTAAAAGTAGGAGAGAGAAACCCACCTCAACAAACAAACACTATTTCTAAAAACTCCCACTCATAGCTAGCTTGCCCTCTTTCAAAGAGAGAAACATTAACAAATTCATCCTCTATATTCTACACACAAATTTTTTTATAAAAATCTGTCAATTAAATAAATCAATCAATCAACCAAAAATATTTGCATTTTCTTGTAGTTGAAGTATATAAATTCTTGGGCCGTCTAATTAATTTTCTTGATATTATTATTATTGTTGTTGCACTAATTGTTTACCTCTTTTTCTCCTTAAATCTGATCACATCTTGTGTGTTTATTTGCACCCTTTCAAACATGAGGATTAGGAAAAGAAAGGTACCGTTGCCCCTTTCCCTTCTATCTCCAGTGCCCCTTTCAGATCCCAACCTTTTCAGCCGGTCACCGGTCATGGTAACCTTGCAAGGTGGCCATCATCCTAGTGTTGGTGCTGATTATAATATCGATCATTTCACTCCTACGTTCTCCGATACCTCCGCTTCCGATCTACGCCGTCTGATCGTTGCAAATACTACTGATGATGCTATAGTAAGTTAGCCTGGTGTTGCTTCTTTGTTTATACTTGTACTGTCACTTGTAGTAATTTTATTTGTTATGTTTTGATGGAATTGCACTACTATTACTCCGTGCAGTATTTTACTGTCGATGTTTTTTCTTTTTTTGTTTTCAGAGATTTGAAGGAGGTCATGATGATGGAATACAAACAAGTAATGATGTTTTCAGGTAAGAATTTTTTTTGTTCAATATAATGAAAAATTATGTGTTTATTTATTGTTGTTACTTAATTACTGGGAGTAATTAAAATTTTTATTTTTGCACCAAAATTTGTTTCCCACTTTGATCAAATATGTACTTCTTTCAAAAATTAAAAAGGGGAAATATAAGGGTAAATTAAGAAAGGAATAATACTTTGAAGTATATAATATAAGTGGGAAAATACTGTAATACATATAAGTTTATTATGATCTTTTGGTTAGAGCCACTACCATACCTTCCCCATCTAATTTCAATTAGTCTTTTTTTGTTCTTTTATTTGGTTATCTACCCAAAAAATAATATTTGTAGAAACTAAAAATAAAAATAAAAAAGGGGTATTGTACAACACCAATGCGGTGGATGTTTAGCATGGGGACGATGGTCCCCATCAAACAGCATTTTCTCTCTCTTTCTCTTCCCTACATATTTTTGCACCCACCATCATCTTAAATTTGTCCATAACTATTTCCACATTTGTTGATTTTGGGCTTTAATGTTTGTGGCTATTGATTTCTGGGATTTTCCGATATTTAGCAACGCAAGAATAACAAGGGGTGCAGCGATAGCAGTAGCAGCAGATGATGATAATAATAATGGACCTTTATCTCTCTCTAATAATGAAGGTAAATTAACTTATTACAGATCAATATGACACTTATATCATTTGTAGATGTTTTTGTTTTGGTTGACGGATCTTGAAGATTATAGTTTTGGGGCCAATTTGTTATATATGGTTGTGACTCGTGAGTGTAATGTCATTACGAGTAGGAAGGTGGTGCGATGGAGATAAAGCAATTCCACTGAAAAAGAGGAGAGGGATCAGTTTCAATAACTTTGTTGAAATTGAACACTCGTCTACCATAATAGTAGACGACAAGGAGATAGACGCGGCTACCCTAGCAAAGCGCAACCTCAAAGATGGCGTCAACGAAGAACAACAAATCAGCATCCATGAGAATAATAATAATAATAACAACAACAACAACAACAACAACAACAGTAACACGAATGTGGTCGTGTTAACGAGTGCAAAGAAGAGCAATAGCAAAAGAGGTAACACAATAATGGAAGGATCAAGGTGCAGCAGAGTGAATGGGAGAGGATGGAGATGTTGTCAACCGACACTTGTGGGTTACTCCCTTTGCGAGCATCACTTAGGAAAGGGAAGACTCCGAAGCATGACGAGTAGTAGTAGTACTAGTAATAGTTTAAAGTCTCGAGCTGCTTCCAAGAAGAAGAGCAACAGTCTGAGCCATAATAGTATGAGTAATTTCGCGTTAGGCCGCGTTGAGAGAGATAATGCTGGTGACAACGAGAAGAAGCTGGAGAGAATGAGCTCGTTTGGGAATAAGAGGGTGAAACTTGGAGTTGTTAAAGCTAGATCACTTAGTAGTTTGTTGGGTCAGACAAATACTATGAGTAAAATTGTGGGAGATGAAAGTATGCAGCAGCATGAGAAGATGAGCAACTTAGATAATCACTACTGAGATTTTATGGATTTCTTCAGGTTAGAGTTATATATATATACTTCTATATATCTCTCTGCTTGATAAAGAATATATATAATATAAGTAATTTTATGTATCTACGTACGTCGGTGCAACTCTAAAATTAAACATGGAGATAATTGGTGCAGTTTCACTTGTGATTTTGTATGAATGATTGATGGATGAAGCAGTTTAATTAGTTTATTTTGTAATATATGTTGGGTGATATAAGTATATAACTATATAAGAGGGAGTTAATAGAAACTTTATAGTAAATTGCGTGATGTTTGGTGCAACTTTATGTATTAGTGTCTATCTGGTTAATTTGTAGTTTGTAGTTGTCGCTTTTGTGTTTCACGTGTTTTAGAGTATTCTTAAAATGTGTGTGGTGCAGATTAGTTTAGATGACATGATTTTGATAATTTGGTCTTTAATTTTGGCCTGGTTAATGTCGGAATATAGCTCGCGCGTATTTTCTCCAACGTATAATACTACACTCCTCATTTCTTTTCGTGTACTGTTTTTAAAATATATTGATTGAAATAAGGCAATTGGTTGATTACATCACGAAGATATATAAAACTCCCACCCTTTTATAATTAATTAATTTGCTATTTGCTTTTAACAAAGTTCAACTTCATAAAATTTTGATAGTATAGTATATGTATAATATAAAACTCCCTGCCTTATTTAGGTTCATCTTAAGGCGATATTTAAATGTCAACTTTCAATAATTTAAATTTATACATAACGTTATAACTTATAATCATTTTTTTTTCCTTTTAGTTCCATTCTCCAATATTCGTCCATCTACAATCTGATCTCCATTATTGTCCTTCCTACTTTGAATTTTGTTGTCAAAATTGGACAACTTTGACTTGTAATATTTTAAAACTTATAAGAGAAACAAATTTCTAACTGTTATAATATGTAATATAGGATATGGGGAAGAAAGATGGGTGAAATTAAATAGTGGGTTTTGTAAAGAGTGTAAGAAATATTGAAGTGTTTTTTTTAGTTTGCTAGAAGTTATACAGTTAGAAAAATTGAGTTCTACTAAAACTTTTAAGGGTTTTATATTATGAAATCACCATTGACCAATTTGTCTTCAAAATCATTTTCCTAAAAGTATCTTTTTAGAATCGATAAACTTACTTAAAGAGGGAGAGATGGTAGCTCATTAGAGTACCGCCCCGAATTCAATGGCATGGTCCTTAGAGTTCGAATCCTAGAGCTGATCAACATCAGCCCGGCCCGATTTTTGGGCGGGCTTGGGCAGTTTTTTTGGCCCGCGGCCTGACCCGTTTTTTTTTTTTTTTGGGCGAGCTTTGGACAACGCAAAAAAGACACTTTAGGCTATTTTTTTGGACTGGCCCGTTTTGGCCCGAAAAAGCCCGCTCGGCCCGGCCCGGCCCGAAATAACGGGCTTTGGGCACAAATTTTTGGCCCGGATTTGGGCCCGGCCCGGTCAATGGTCAAATTTTTTTGGCTCGGCCCGGCCCATGATCACCTCTATCGAATCCTCATCCCAATAATATGTTGGGGACTTCACCTTTAGACCTATTGTCTTAGCCTTGTACGCAGCCTTTGAACTGGTGTGCCCAGACTATTTGTAATTCCCATCATGATTGCTTTAAAGGGATTTAGCAGGCTACTCGTTCCAATAAGATGCATCTTTCTTTTAGGTAGCTTATTTTCAAAGTTACTCCAAAGTTAAGCGTGCTTGGCTGGGAGTAGTTCAGGAATGGGTGACCTCCTGGAAAGTTTCTCAGTGTGCGCATGAGTGACGAAAAAAAGCACCGGAAGAACTTGTGTTGGTTATTGAGGACAGTTGTTGGCCCTGGATGCGCATTGGTGACGATATATCCATGCGCAACAAGGGCGTTGATGTCCACAAGTGGCGATGTACGTAATACCCCTCTTGATTGCTTTAGAGGGATTTAGTCGGCTACTCGTTCCAATTAGATGCATCTTTATTTTAGGGAGCTTATTTCCTTAGTTAATCCACAGTTAAGCGTGCTTGGCTGGAAGTAGTCCAAGGATGGGTGACCTTCTGGGAAGTTTCTCAGGGTGCGCATGAGTGAGGAAAAAATGTGCCGGAAGAACTTGTGTTGGTCATTGAGGACGGTTGTTGGCCCTGGGTGTGCATTAGTGACGATATGCTCGACTTCGTATGGGTCGGGGGTTACACCATTAGCCTAGCAAGAATTGGTCTTTAGACCAATTATCTTTCCTAATAAAAAAAACTTACTTGAAGATCGAGAAAAAAAGTAGGAACAACAAAATGTACGACGTAATACTCCATATAATATGTAGATACATACTCCATATAATATGTACGTAATATATACTCCCTTTATTCATTTTTGGTGGTTACACAACAATTTCTAATAATATTTTTTTGAAACTTAAAAAACATATAGCTGTGAAAATATTAGATTAGGTCATGATATTCTCTTGGACGCCTTCTTTAATTTGGTCACTGGAGTATCATTTAGCACAAAATAATTGATAGTTCATGATTTTGAGAGCAAATAGCTTAATACGTACTTCCTCCGTTTAGAAATAGTTGATGCACCATTTACATAGTGATTACTATTCACATCTTGCACTTTGATTGTCTTTGGTGATTTATATTTTATTTATTAGGAAAAACATGGTCATTTGTGATCTTATTAGATTTATCTCAATGTATGTCTTTTTTAACCAACTTTTTATTATTTTTACTTATTGATAATTAAATGCATTAATGTTTGAAATCATGTATCGGCAAGCATGAAAACATGAAATGGTGCAATAACTACTTCTACATGGAGGAAGTATTATTAAGCGCCTATCGACAATACTTAGTACTTCCTTCGTTTTGCTAGCTCTACCATTTTAATTTGACTTTTGACATTATCCACAAATTCTAATTTGATGATCTTGTATTATTTGTATATATAGAAAAACATAGTCATGTGGGATCTTGTTAGATTTGTCTTGTTATATATTTTCAAAAAATATCAACTTTCTATAATATTTTACTTACACCTAGCTAAAGATATAATTGCTCAAAGTTGTGCGTTGGCAAACGTGCAAAGAGCAAATGCATAGAACTAAAAAAGCAGATGAAGTATTATTTAGAGCTGATATTCCTCTAAATGTCTCCAATACGAGTTTTCACTAAGCAAGATTTATATTTGCAAAGAGCAAATGGTAGTAAATGTCTACAATACAAGTTTTCAATAAGCAAGATCTATATTTGCTAATCTAGACCATCTTTTTTTTTTTTTGCAAATCCAAACCAACTATGACTAATAAAAACTAATTTTCCAAATTAAATTTTAATATCGCTTATAAATTATTTTTAATGATCTATCTTCTACAGGTTGAAGATAGCAATTAATATGTTTAACCATAATTAAATATCATATGCTTCATAAAGGAAATAATCTAATGAAAGCATTGAATACTTAGTTACTTCACATAATAGATCTATTTAACTTTTTGGCTGAAGGCAATTTTTCATTTACTATTGAAAATGAAAAAAAAAAACTTCTCTTTGGTACAACGGTGGGCCCCGCCACTATTTGCGTGTTCAACTACCTAGGGGTATATGAGAATTGAACACGAGTGGTGGACGTGGAAGGTGAATCCCTTACCACCCCACTTCGTCCCCATCCTCAATTAATCTAGATCTTTTTTTCGCTAATATATATATATATATATATATATATATATATATATATATATATATATATATATATATATATATATATATTTTGCAAATCCAAACCAATAACTAGTACTAATAAAAACTAATTTTCTAAATTAAAATTTTCATATAGCTTATAATTTCTTTTAATCATCTATCTCTAATGAAAACCTTGCATAGTTAGTTACTCCACACAATAGATCTATTTATCCTTTTGGCTAAAAGCAAATTTTACTTTAATATAGAAAATGAAAAAAAGTTAGAACATTTTTTTGGCACAACGGTGGGCCTTGCTGTTTGGGCCCAATATTCCATGGGCCCGGCTCTTGTGAGGAGGACCATCAAACCCCCGGGCAGGGGGCAAAATGGGATCTACAGGATGGTTACCCTAACCCTAGGGTGCCTAGGGATCTCAAGCAAGGGGTCAAAAGGCTTATTGCCTGAAAAGGCAACATAACCAAGCAGTCTCCCTGAGGCCCATCCTATCAATGTTCCCTTTAGGGGGATCCTCAGCACTATAAATACCCAATGTCTCATCAATGAACAGGTAATCAATTCTAGACCAACCGCTCAATACTTACAGTTAAACACCCTAACTGACTTGAGCGTCGGAGGGGCGATCCCGAAAACACCCCCGGGGTAGTCTAATCCTCATCCTTGCAGATCTCCGTGGCGTCATTCGAGCACTCGGCTATTCTCAACGGCCATCGGCCCTCATCTTGACTAACTCCCCCATCTCACAAGTTTTTACCCGAAACAGTTGGCGCCGTCTGTGGGGAGATCGTCAAACAAAAGGTCACAACTACCTGAGTGTGCTCACGTCGTTCATACAAGACCGAAGTCGACCGCTCTATCAAGTCAACAACCATGCAAAAATGTAGTTCGAAGAGGCCCTCTCATGAAGGCCTTCAAGCACTCATGGAGGTCGTCCATCCCCAACATAGTTCGTAGAGGTCCTCTCATACAACCTCCGAATATTCATAAAAGCTCGAGATAGCCTATTAGCTCCATGTCGTGGTTGAGGAAGTCCACCTAATCATAGCAGCTGCTCCAAGAAGCCCCTTGAGGTACATAGGGCTCACAAGACCCTGAACACCTCGAGCGGGGTCCAAGAAGCCCCTCGAGGTACATAGGGCTCACCAGACCCTGAACACCTCGAGCGAGGCCCAGGATGCCCCTCGAGGTACATGGGGCTCACCGGACCCTGAACACCTCGAGCGAGGTCCAAGGCGCCCCTCGAGGTACATGGGGCTCACCAGACCTTGAACACCTCGAGCGAGGTCCAAGAAGCCCCTCGAGGTACATAGGGCTCACCAGACCCTGAACACCTCGAGCGAGGCCCGGGATGCCCCTCGAGGCACATGGGGCTCACCAGACCCTGAACACCTCGAGCGAGGTCCAAGACGCCCATCGAGTTACATGGGGCTCACTAGACCTCAGAAAGACCTACACTTAGGCACTTCACCCAGATCGAGTGAAGGATACTCCAAAGTCACCGCAACTACTGGAGTCGACGCCCGTCAAGTGCTACGGCGTCACGACACCCCTCGAGATACATGGGGCTCATTATCCCCTAAGACATCTCGAGCGAGGTCCAAGATGCCCCTCGAGATACATGGGGCTCATTATCCCCTGAGACATCTCGAGCGAGGTCCAAGACGCCCCTCGAGATACATGGGGCTCATTGGCCCCTGAGACATCTCGAGCGAGGTCCAAGACGCCCCTCGAGATACATGGAGCTCATTTTTCCCTGAGACATATCGAGCGAGGTCGAAGATGCCCCTCGAGATACATGGGGCTCATTGGCCCTCACCGGCCTCTTACTCACCTCAAGGAGGTCCCATCCCCCCCCCCTCGACGAAGTCATCTCGAGGAGGTTCCATGTATGTCCCTCGAGCTCTTGGAGCTCACCAATCCCCAATTCATCTCAAGAAGGTACCATGCACCTTTCTCAATCTCTTGAAAGAGCAAATCCGTATAACACTCAATGTGAAGGAAAGTCCCACATTATGAGTTACGTGTGGGGCTAATTGGATGAAAGGGGGGTCACATAGGCGAATTGCTCGGTCTCCATAACACAAAGATATCTTCGATCAACTGGTGATATTCCCGAGCGGCACGACAAATAATTCTCATGCTTTTCATTTGAACAAACATATTTTTGGGCACTCCCTCGTGCTAGTTGGTATTCTCAAGCCACTCACTCCACTCCCTTGGTCGAGCTACTCATGTCACTCCCTTGGTCGAGCTACTCAACTCACTCCCTTGGTCGAGCTACTCAAGTCACTCCCTTGGTCGAGCTACTCATGTCACTCCCTTGGTCGAGCTACTCACTCCTCTCTCGTGGTCGAGTTACTCACTACCTCCTCCCAATCGAGCTAACTGGTTTCAGGTTCATAATATCACTCGGCTGGTGATCGAGCTCACTTCGTTCACCTAGTAATTTTTCAAGCTCGAGCGTATACCTTCGTTTACTTCGAGCTCACTACCCCCTCCTGCTCGAGCTCACTTAGTGATTTTTCAAGCTCTCGAGGCTCAGCTTTGTTGAGGAAGAAGCGTGAATATGAAGCCATAGTCTTCTTTTCTCTCTTGAATAATCAGTCGCTCGAAGAAAAAGAATTGTATTAACAAATTCGAAGGCTTGGAAATTGGCGCCTAAATACACTCATACAAAGGCTTTGAAAATGTTCTCTACAGGCTCACTCCTCTCCCCTGCTCGAGCCAGTCACTCCTCTCCCCTGCTCGAGCCAGTCACTTCTCTCCCACGCTCGACCCCACTGAGTTTCATGCTCACAACACCACTTGGCTCGTGCTCGCCCTCATGCTCGAATAAATGACAAAGGAAGTGGTTTTATTAAACAAACACTTGCCAAGTACGAGACCCCTACTGCTCAACTCTTCCTACTGCTACCATATTTGCACTCGAAATATCGTATTCGAGCATCTACAATGACGTCCCTCGACTCAGTCTATGTTGAATAAGCTAGCACCGGCCCGACTCGTCTCGTCAAAGGCGCATCTTATGCTCGAGATCATGTGGTCAAGAAGTTTAATGAGTCGACGCCGACTCAACTCGCCTCGACATAATCACATCAACCACATAATAGTCTCCTCGACCGCTCTCTACTTAAGATGCAGTCGTCCACCATCCTTCGAGTAACCCGTAGCTCGAGCGACCTAAGCATGGCTCGAATGGTGCTGACTGCAGCACCAATAGTTGAACACGATCGAGCACCGATTCTACTGTATTCTTCGAACAAGGGTTGGGTCCTAGAGCTCGAGCAACATCCTCTACAAACTAACGTAAATTAATGAAAGCATGGAGTAAAAGTCAAACTCATTTTGGTACTTGGTTGTTAATAAACCAAATTGGGCACATGAAAAGTCAAGCTCGAGGTTGAACGAGTTGGCGCCAACTCGGCTCGTCCCGTCGAAGTGCGGCTACTACAACTATCTCCTTCAAGCCTTTGTCATCAATGCATCTCGAGTGAGGTCAAGGACGCCCCTCGAGATACATGGGGCTCGTAGGCCCCTGAGACATCTCGAGCGTGGTCAAGGACGCCCCTCGAGATACATGTGGCTCATAAGCCCCTAAGACATCTCGGGCGAGGTCAGATGCCCCCCGAGATATATGGGACTCATTAGCCCCTGAGACATCTCGAGTGGGGTCAAGGACGCCCCTCGAGATACATGTGGCTCATTAGCCCCTGAGACATCTCGAGCCAGGTCAAGGACGCCCCTCGAGACACAAGGGGCTCATGGGCCCCTGAGACATCTCGAACGAGGTCAAGGACACCCCTCGAGATGCATGGGGCTCATGGGCCCCTGAGACATCTCTAGCGAGGTCAAGGATACCCCTCGAGATACATGGGGCTCATTAGCCCACGAGACGTCTCGAGTGAGGTCAAGGAAATCCCTCGGGACTTACGGGGCCCGTTGACCCCTGAAACACCTCAAATGCACTTCGAGATACCCCTCAGGGTGCACGGATCCAACCCAGGCGGAGTCCAGATTCAACTTTCCGCGAAACATGCGATTTTTGGAGAGCCTTCTCTCGCACATCTCGCGTGGGGCTAATGTTTGGGCCCAATATTCCCTGGGCCCGGCTCTTGTGAGGAGGACCATCAAACCCCCGGGCAGTGGGCACAATGGGACCTACAGGATGGTTATCCTAACCCTAGGGTGCCCAGGGATCTCAAGCAAGGGGTTAAAAGGCTTATTGCCTGAAAAGGCAACATAACCAAGCAGTCTCCCTGAGGCCCATCCTATCAATGTTCCCTTTAGGGGGATCCTCAACACTATAAATACCCAATGTCTCATCAATGAACAGGTAATCAATTCTAGACCAACCGCTCAATACTTACAGTTAAACACCCTAACTGACTTGAGCGTCTGAGGGGCGATCCCGGAAACACCCCCGGGGTAGTCTAACCCTCATCCTTGCAGGTCTCCGCGGCGTGATTCTAGCACTCGGCTATTCTCAACGGCCATCGGCCCTCATCTTGACTAACTCCCCCATCTCACAAGTTTTTACCCGAAACACTTGCCACTATTTGCTTGTTCAATTGCCTAGGGGAGGGGGATATGAGAATCGAACACCGGCGGTGGACGTGGAAGGTGAATCCCTTACCACACCCAACTTCGTCCCCATCCTCAAATGGAAAAATTGGTTCAATGTGATGTGCCTGCCCAAGTGTCTATAGTGATACACCACTACACGAACAAATCAAACTCCCACTACACGAAATGAGTAGAAATATAGAAAGTAGAAAGAAAACAATATAAACGCTCGATTCAAGTCATAACTCGTAAGCCAACCCCGTGAAACTAATTAAGTCATGGCATCAACTAGGAGTATTAAACATACATAAAGAGAAGAGAAACCACTTTTTTTAACCACTGGAGAATAAAACCTGAGTTGTGTCTTCAGATACCACGTTCACACAAAAACCTTACATTTATAGACAAATTCTATCTGCATGAACACAAAACTTGCTTTGCCTAACAATGCCAAACCTTATCTAATTCTCTCTTTGCATTTCTTGCACCAATACAACAGTCAGCAGCAGGGGTCCTACATTAAGTCTTAAAAATAAAAATCAAAAGTAATTTATTGTATTTTTATATTAAACCAAAAAAAAAGAATTTGTGTTATTTTTCGATTTTACAACTCTGTATTACCAATCTCCAATCCTATAATTGGCACCATAAAACATAAATTTTAGTCTGTCATCGCAGTGATATAATAGTGCGCTTAAAACGCAAGGGTTTTAAGTAGCTTGACAACTTTTGGAATTCCGTTATTTATGTCATCCATTTGAAAGATCATAACATTCACCAAAAATTACTCTTAATGATAGTTCTGTATATGACCTTCAACATTATCCCAATACTTTTAAAAGTCTCCCATTCTAGGCAATAGATGGAGTAAAGGCTCTTAGGTTTACATAATCCTATGCTTGTTGTGGCAATACAAAATACTAACTTATCTCTCATTGATATGCAACGACTATATATCTACAACTGGACAAATAAGTAAGTCAGTTTAAAAGTAGGACAAGTGTGATAAGTACTTGATAAATGAAATGATAGTGATTCTTTGAAAGTGTGCATGGTTCGAATATTATGTAGAGATTTTTTAATGTGTACGTGTCTATAGACAAACAATAACAACTATAAGTATTAGATTTTATATCAATGACATTTTTAAAATTATAAATAAGATTTTATCTGAATCTTTCTAAACTTAACTAATGCAAACATTGTGAAATCGATAGTTTTTATTAGGATTCACTATATTATCAAATTTACCCTATAATCTTAGAGTGGTCTATATGTATTTAAGTTAGTGACTTAAATTTAATTCTCTCTATATATATTGAAGGAATGTCTGCCTTCAAAGTTCAAACTACCCCCAAGGAAAAAAAAAATTACACAAACCTTAGAAGAAAATAATGAGAAAACATATCATATCACGTGTTTATATTAGGTCTCTCCTTCAAAAGAAAAGAAAATAAAGAAGTTAATAAAAGACAAGTCCTGGATAGGCTTTGGAACTGACTAGTTCTAATACTAAAAAAATTTCCTTAGAATAAAGGTGGTCAAATTAAGCACCTCTATTTGCATTTGTAATTTGTATAGTATCCACCAACGCTCTCTTTATTAACTTTGTAGTCATTGAATTGTAAACTTTATTTAAATTGCTCTCCACTTTTCTTACACCCTTATAAATCAATTTTTGTTAGCTAAAACCAACAATAAATGTTGAAGTGAAATGTGGTAGGTGGTCGAAGATCTCGACAAAAGTTGAAGCCATATACTTGGCAAAAGCCATTAGCCGACTTGATACTTGATAGTTGATACCAATGCGCGCTATTATATTGTTTTTTTTTTTTTTTTTTTTTTTTTTTTTTTGATAAAGCATAGAAAACAAGAAAAACGAAAAAACTACTCACTTGTCAACCTTGCTTTGACAGCAATCAAGTGAGCTCTATAAACTTTACTTCTACTAACATGTAAAATATTAAAACTAGTTAAGTTATCTAATAATCAGCAGATAATGTCAAGTCAAATCTTAATTCAGAATAGCTGGTTGCTGAGACTCAAGAGCTCTTTTGAAAGCTTTAATGACAAAGAGAAGAGCATTGTTGAAATGACTATTTAAGCCAATTTAGGGTACTCGATCTTCACATGAATTTATTTGAATTGAACTTATTATCAGGGGTGGTTCTTGGTCTATGTAATTAGGGAGACAAATAGGACCCCTAAAATATAAGAGCCTAAAATATATATATTTATTTTTAATTGTTTGAAGAAAAGACAACATAAAAACATTTGGATCAGTAGTAAAAGTATAATGGAAGGTACAATGAGAACATGAGTTCAACTATTGGTATCTGCAAAATTCATCAAATTGTTGTTGTTTAAACTTTTGAAGATAGTCACCATTAGCCAGCTGTAAATACGAATCTTATACTTATATCTTTTTTGAAATACAAATGAAGGGCCCAAATAAGGAAATTGTATAAGGCCCCCATTATTTTTTCCCCATATTTGCCCCGCCCCTGCTTATTATTAACCTAATTGGATGTGATTAAATCTTATTTTACTTTATGTTTATAATCTAATTAGACTTAATCAAACCTGAAACATAACCGGCCCTGAAAGTTATTATTTAAAAGGTGAAGAGAACGAACCCTAGACTAAAGCAAATTCTACTAAGGACATATTTACATTTTCGAGATAAAACACAATTTGTTTCAATTAGATAGGTTAAAAGTGAGATATATTAATTTCAAAAGTTACACGACACTATTAAAGATGAGTTCCTTTGGGAACCAATTTAATTTGGAAATATGAGGAAAAGAAGGCCTATAGAAACTGTAGAAAAGTAATTCAATTGATAGAAATGGAAAGAAATCTAAACCATGTTATATCAAATATGTGTGTAAACCATGTTATAACATGTGTGCGCGTAAACCATGTTTTAAAATGTGTGGTGGCTAGCTAAAATTATGATGTAGTCAATCAATTAGAAATGAAGTATAAAGAGCCCAAAATGATGTAGTGATTGAATAAGGGATCTTTGGCACTTGGCAGTATTAGGCATGCACTCCATGACACCATTTTATAGAACTTTGTAACGGGAACCACCCCCACTTTCATATCTAAATATGTTTTATTATTACTATTAGAAGTATTGCATAATATACATTTATATACTCCAATTTTTATTTTAACTGCACTATTTCGTTTTTCATGTTTGTAGAGACGCTTCTTTAAAAGTCAATATCTCTGATTATGTATAAGTAAAAATTATAAAAAAAAATTGATATTTGGAGTCTTTGCATTGAGACGAATCTAACAAGACCCCACCTAACCATAATGTTTTTTCTTATATAATCATGCAAAATAGATTAACGAATTTCTTTGTTAAATCAAAAGAGGCTTGCTTAGCTGTTGTTTGTAGGGATTCTCCTGGTTCGTGGCTAGGAGGGGTGTTTATGAACACCTTCTGCTCTAATGCGCTGGAGGCTGAGACTCGAGCCATTTTAATGGCTTTACAGTGTGCAAAGCATCATCACTGGGATCATGGCATCATAGCCTCAGACAGTACAAATGCTATTAATGAGATTGGTAACAATCGGATTGTTAAAAGTAATATATGTAATGCTATTCACGAATGTAGGGTGTTGCTCCAAGAAATCGCAGGGCTCGAGCTATAGCATGAAGGAAGAGCTTCTAATAGGCTTGCAGACGCAATAGCAAGACATGCACAAGGGAGGACAACAGGCCCAAATATTTTGCAGGAATTATCTAGCCCTCCCCCGGATTGTATTATTTCTTAGAAGACTTAGAAGCTTGTAATATGTTGGCCATGGATCCTAACCCTTCTGACCATGGCTGAAGTTTGTGTGTTGAAACCTTTATTTAAGTAACCTATTGTTCGTTTTTCCAAAAAAAAAAATTATTTGAATGGTGCCAAAAATAAAATGGTGCAATGAAAAAACAGAGGAGGTAGAACTTAAAAGTATAGTTTATAGAATTAAGGTTATTAGTTTTTGAAAGTTGGTGTATATTGACTTGCAGCTGCGTTGCTCTGAATGTACTTACGGTTGCACAAATAAAATTAGAACGAATTGAAGTGAAATTGATACATATAGAAGTACCGCAGAAAGTGGAAAAATTGGCCCAACTTTCAATTCTATAAAAAGAATTAATGTCCTTGAACTAGTCCTTTTGCTTCTTGCCATGAGCGATATGCTATGATTTTTGTTTGCTTTTATAACTTTTGCTGGGGCCGAAGGCATTATGAATCAGTGAGGTACTTGGCTTTAATTTATCCACTAATATTTGAAAACCCAAACCTAGTCATCTCAGAGAAACAATACATCGACATAACCATGAATAATTCATTGCAATTTAATTATACTTTCAAATTTATCATCTGTATGATACACAACATCTGGATCGTGGAGGGTTCTACTTTTGTAACTAAGATTACCTTGGTACTCATATTGGGGAATTGAGAAGCCTAGTTGAGGGTCTATTACCTTTTACTTGAGGAAAAGTCTAGGGTTTGAAATTATGTAGAAATAATACTTTCTACGTTCTATACTAATTGTAAGTTTGCAACATATTCCATTGGCACAATTGTTAAGAAAGTCATGTGGATAGAAGAGATATAAAGATAGATAAAAAGTGAGGATCATATGACGGGAGCACTATAGGAAAAAAGCCCAAGGACTGCGTTTTTTTACCGCAACCCTTTGCACGTTAAGGGCTGCGTTTTTTTACCGTAACCCTTTGCGCGTTAAGGGCTGCGGTCAGGAAAAACACCGCAGCCCTTGGTGGGTTAAGGGCTGCGGCTAAGGGGGAAAAACTGCCACCCTTGGTGAGGGCTGCAGTTTTTCCGCTTAACCGCAGCCCTTGTGTGTGTGTGTGTGTGTGTGTGTGTGTGCGCGCGCGCGCTAGCTCGTTCATGTACGTGCTACGGCTTTGCTTTGTAGCGTATTACTAACCTCATAATGCATATAATATAAATAAGTTTGAGCTCAGAATTATATAATAATGTTAAAGAGTACATATTAAGGCAACATTATATTAATTCTAATAGTAAAAGCTACATTAATGCAATCGAATAGCTAGCTATAGTTATTGCAAAATCCTAACCAATGTATCATAGACAATAATCACAAATGTAGCTTGCTAACTTGTCTCGAACTACATCCTATTTTTCAATTCACTATAGAAAAACGACGATTTGCGTCTCACCATCTGCGTCGCACAACAGGACAAACGTCGCAGAATACTCATTTGTGTCGCATGCAACAGTGAATCGATGCAAAAGACGACCTATGTGCGTTGTATTTAACTAGCGTGCGACGCAAAACAGCTATGTGCGTCGGATGGGCCAAAAATGCGACGCACATAACAAAAGCTATGCGTGTCGCATGTTAACAAAGGTCCGACGCAAACAACCATAACAAATTAGTAAAAAGAAGATTTGCGTCATATGTTCAGGAGCACGCGACGCAAGTGATTAAAACTAATTGAGTCGGATGGGCCCAAGGTGCGTTGCATATTTGTGAGGTGGTAAATCTGCGTCGGATGCACTTTAGGGTCCGATGCACATCACCAACCCATTTCCCCCTTTTATGTTTTGGGCTTTAGGGTCTCAAACCTAATCTCTCATTTCCCCCTTCTCTCTCTATTCTTGAGCGCCTCTCAACTCTCCTCTAAATCGCCTCTCATCTCTCCTCTCGTCAAACAAATTCTTTGGGGGTGGTAAAGATCTTCCAGTTCTTCAGCACAAAAACAACCTAATTTTATATCTGTATATCACATCTTTTAATTTTATTTTATTATTTTCTTTGAATTTCCAGAGGAAGAAAACTTAAAACCGCCGAAAAGAGAACAAGTGGGGTGCAAGGCAAGGAATTCTAAATGTAATAATAGTAAATTAGCAATAATAATAATACCCAGTTGCAAAAATTTGGGAAATTTGATGCCTTTTTAATTGAAGTGGGTTTTCTGGGTTGTTGTTATTGTCAATTCAAATGTTAGGTTCTTGATTGAATTTGTGAAAAACCCACCTGGGATCTCAGAGCAAAAAGCATTGTGTTTGAATTTTGATACAAGAAATGACGAAGATTTCGAGCTGGGTTTTGGTAATTTCGGCTCTCTTATCAGTTTTTGCATTTCAATCTTCATCAATTGATAATTGTCATCAAGCGTATGTGCTAATTCCAACACAGGTTCGATTTTTTTCATTTTTAGATCTGATTTGTTTGGTATTTATCCTAGTTTAGGGTTTTATTTTTTTCATTTTTTAGATTTGATTTTTGGTTTTAATTTTCAGATCTGAAAATTTGTTTTCTCATTTTTAGATTTGAAAAATAAAAACTTTCTACTGATGTTGGTGACTTAGTTCGTGCAACTGAAAATAATGGCCTTTCTTTTTCTTATTTCTTATATCTGATTTTTTTGTTTACTATTTTGGCATTTATCCTAGGATTTTCAGATCTTGGATTTTCGTTTTAATTTTCTGTTCTGATTTTTTTTTTTTTTTCATTTTTAGATCTGGATTTTGTTCTTCTCAACGTCTTCTTCCTCGATTGTTCTAGATTCAGTTTTAGATTTACATTTTATTTACATACTTGCAAGATAATTTGTTTGTATCTATTTCACATAATTTTTTCTCATTTTAAATTGATTATGGTGGTTTGTAATAAATTATTGACATTGTAAACACCAGAAATGCGCACGAATAAAGTATCTACAAATTTATGACTTCTTATTTTTTTTAATAAAATAATAGCCATTTGCGTCGGACTGTGGGTTATGTGCGACGCAGACGGCAACTCATCTGCGTTGCACATAGCGCAGAGTCCGACACAAATGGCAACTCATATGACTAATGTGTGGCGCTGGCTGGTGCGGGCGAGGCATCATGTGCGTCGGATGTAGAGTTATATCCGACGCAAATAGCTCAAAATTTGCGTCGTATCTCATCCGACGCAGATCCTGTCTCACTCATCTGCGACGAGACTTGTGCCGTCGGACCAATGTCCAACGCAAATGGGGGTTCCAGGTTCGACGCAAATCGTTAATTTTGTACTAGTGATTGCGAAGGCATCCAATCTTGGTGCGTTGTTATTCATATAAACCTTGCAATAATAATATGAATGAAATCAATTAATGAACACACACGTGTGTATATATATATATATATATATATATATATATATATATATATATATATATATATATATATATATATATATATATATAAGATCAATTCAAACATTTACAATATATAATTACAACTACCTCTTGCAACTATGAGCGAAACAACCAAGTTTCGGTTCATTTTTTTGTCGATTTTTGTAAATTTGAGCTATTTCACTTCCCAAAACTAACTAGATCTTACATATAAAAACTAAACTAACACACACCAATTACTTTATGCATACTAAAAGTGTTAATGTGAAATTTAGGTTCAATAGATTAGAAGTTCTTGTTTCGGGTTCGTTTCGGGGGTCGATTTTGGTGAAAAATTCACTTTCTCACCCAAAATGAACTTACTATTGCAACTCCAACTAAACCAAACATATATCAATTGACCTATACTTATTTGAACTATATATGTAAAATTTAGGTGGAATTGGTCAAAGTACCAATTTTCGGGTTCATTTTGTCGATTTTTGTGAATTTGAGCTATTTCACTTCCCAAAACTAACTAGATCTTACATATAGGAACTAAAATAACACACACCAATTACTTTATGCATACTTGAAGTGTTAATGTGAAATTTAGGTGCAATTGATTACAAGTTCAAGTTACGGGTTCGTTTCGGGGTCGATTTTGGTGAAAATCCACTTTCTCACCCAAAATGAACTTACTATTGCAACTCCAACAAAACCAAACATATATCACTCAATCTATACATATTTGAACTATATATGTCAAATTTAGGTAGAATTGGTCAAAGTACTAAGTTTCGGATTCATTATGTCGATTTTTGTGAATTTGAGCTATTTCACTTCCCAAAACTAACTAGATCTTACATATAGAAACTAAACTAACACACACCAATTACTTTATGCATACTTGAAGTGTTAATGTGAAATTTAGGTGCAATTGATTAGAAGTTCAAGTTTTGAGTTCGTTTCGGGGTAGATTTTTGTGAAAAATTCACTTTTTCACCCAAATGAACTTACTATTGCAACTCCAACTAAAACAAACAACATATATCACTTAATCTATACATATTTGAACTATATTCCCTCCGTCCCAAAATAGTCTGAACACTTTCCTTTAATGTTTCTCCCAAATTAGTTTGAATACTTCTATTTTTGGCATGGTCCCACTATTACTTTATTATTTCTTTTACACTCCTTTAGCCCACAATCTACCTTTATCAATAAAAAATTACCCAACTCTCTCTCTCCTCCAATAAAAAATACTCTACCAACTCCTATCGCATCTACTTTTTTAATAAAATAACATTTGATAACCACACTACAACTTATCACCTTAAATTACGTGTCCCAACAACTGTTCAGATCTCTGGGACGGGGGGAGTATATGTCAAATTTAGGTGGAATTGGTCAAAATACCAAAAAAAAAAATGTTGCAATTAATATAAAACTTCCAAATAAGGAATACGTTGTAATTAAAAAAGAACGAATGAAGTAATTGATATTTCAATCTGACTTGCTTGGACCCGGTTACGTTGATATAATTGTGCACAAGGCCAAAAACATGTATAATTTATGAACAATCCACTATATCATTCAGAAACCCACTATATCATGCCTAATCTCACTATATTATTTAGAAACATATTATATCATTCGGAAACTACATCATTTCGAAACAATCTGTTATATCATTCAGAATCTCACTTTATCTTGAAGAATCTCACTATATCATTCAAAAACATATTATATTATGTGGAATCTAAATCATTTCTGAACAATCCACTATATTATTCACAGTTTCACACACTCACTATATCATGTAGAAATTCACTATATAATTCAGACACTCTCTATGTCATGCAGAAACTACATCTTTATATATGTTAAAGCACGTGTCACGATATACTACACAACCTACATCTTCCTGCATGTTAAAAAATTAAAATTAAATCATCTACTATATTGCATATAATTTTACTATATGTGTTAATATCAATTACCAACCCGATGCACAATAAGTTAGTGTCCACGAGTCCATATAAGTTCTTTTATTGGTACTTTGAGAAAATCTCAATCTATCTCCTTAAAGATGTGCTTGATCGCCTCCAGTGTCAAAAGTTCTCTCTTACGCATAGTTTCGGAGACACCCGCTTGGCCATGTTCCCAAGTTCCCGCCATCAACGGGTTTTTTTATTGAACTCTTGATTATGCAACATGAATTGGGGATATTAATATTATAACACAATTAATTATAAAAACCGAATTCTTCTTTTATGTGGAATTGACTCCCGCCATAAGTATCTGTGAGGGTCTCGATCTTCACATATTATCAATTATCATACTCTCATACTGTCAAAATAATGGTTTTGATTTTCTTAGTCAAACTAATTTAGTATGTGATATATATTCCAATAAACTATATCAATGACCTCAATTTCACATTTCAGGTTGTGCTATTTAGAATCATCAAATGGGATACCAGTCAGACTAAACCCGACATTTTTTTTGTAAATCTAGAGAGGAGAGAATGAAGTTAACGATGGTGGTGTGCTGGTGCTGAGTGGATAATTGGTGGTGGTGTTAATGGTGGAGGAGAGAGAGAAGTGGGTTTGTTGTTAGGGGAGAAAGAAGGAAAGGATAGAGATTAGGAGAAGGGGTAATTAAGAGTTAATAGGTTAATTAGATCAATTAGGGGTTAATGACTAACGAAGTAAACCACTGTTAGTCATTAAAGGCAATCTGATGTATTTTCAAGAAATTGAGGGGTATACAATGAATTCTAAAAAGTGCGAAGATATATGGTGAATAAAAAATTTTGCCAAAATTATATGGCAAAAAAGTTGTTGTTTATACGAATCTCATAATTGTGTATACTTTTTGAAATCTCTCATTAGTTATTGTATTACTAGCAACTTTTCCACGCTATGCGTGCGTGTCATATTAACATTTTTTTTTCTCAATTAGTTATTCATTAGTGTTACAAAAAATTTGATTCGAACGATTATTTATAATTATTTTTTAATAAGTTTTTTCTTAAATCAACGTTTTGTTGTTTTTTTAGTTATTTGCTCATAATTATTCAAAATATAGTATTGAGAGACGGAAAATATAAAGCAGAAGAAAGCTTGTACTCAAATAAAGTGGAAGAATTTGTGTATCAGCTTCAATCGTTGAATATTAATAAAGTGGAAGAGTTTGTTATATTATAGAGATTACTGAATAATAATCAACATTTAGGTTTTAAAATATTATCAATATAATTATTAGTATGAAATTTAAGTTTTTATTTTTTCTTCTGATTGTGTCAATCAAGTTATATTATCAATTTATTTTTTGTTTAGAGTTTTTCACACATATGTAAGAAGAGGAAATCATTCTCCTTAATTTAATATTTAATTGAAATTTCAAATTTAATTCCATTATTAACTTGTTCAATATATATGGCAAGTAGGAAGAAAAAAAGATTATTTAATATATATGGCAATTTAAATTCATTAAGGGTATATCAGACTTTTTGTTAGGGTACACCATCTTCCTCTCCCTTCACTTATATAATAGAGATAAACTAGAGTATTTTCAATAAATTGAGGGGTATACAATGAATTCTAAAAAGTGCGAAGATATATGGTGAATAAAACAAATTTGTCAATATTATATGGTAAAAAAGTTGTTGTTTATACGAATCTCATAATTGTGTATACTTTTTGAAATCTCTCGTTAGTTATTGTATTATAAACTAGAGTATACAAGACCATCTCGTACAATTTAGGTGCCCTATGCTAAATTAAATTATGAGTCCCCAAAGGGTAAAAAAAAGACATCGTCATAAATATCATAAGTCAAGTTTTCATTCAACTAATAAAATTTGTTTTTCCAAGCAAAATTCAACATATACTAGATTCAAATTCTACTTGAAAATTCAACATATACTACATACAGATAGGACACTCCAAACCAATCAAACCAGCGAAACTTCACCTAAAAGACAAGCACCAACAAATTCATAACTGAAATATAAAATCAGCAACACCTCCCAAAATTCAACATGTTACAAAATAACTAGTAAAAAATATCATCTAACACTAGTGGAGAGAAACGCAAGAGTTGCGGTCAAAACAACCCTAAGGGCTGCTTTTTGGCCAGCAGCCCTTTCCGTAGCAGTCCTTCACTAAAAGTGAAGGGCTGCGGTTTTAAAACGCAGCCCTTCACAACGAAGGGCTGAGGTTTAGGCTCAAAACCGCAACCCTTCCATGGAAGGGCTGTGGTTTTGGGCCTAAACCGCAACCCTTCCATGGAAGGGCTGCGGTTTTGGGCCTAAACCGCAACCATTCGTAGTACAAAGGGTTGCAGTTTTGACCATAACCGCAGCCCTTGTGACCCAAAAAATATAAAAAAATAAAATTTCCTTTTTTTTGCATTTTTTACTCCTAAATATATCAAAAAACCTAGAACATCACAAATTCTACAAACGAAATTTGTTTAGCGTAGCAAAAATAGTTTACACAAACTTTCACAACATATAATATCTTTATTTTGCTTTAATCAGTAATCTGAGACCAGTACTCATACAATTCATCTTTGCATATCTTCTCCACCTTCAATCTCCTCCTCATGCTCAACGCTTCAAACATTTCTAACGCGAATTCCCTCGAATTTGACATACTAAAAATAAAATAAAATAAAAAACTTAAAATTCCAAAACAATGACAAATTAAACCTCACAAAATAAAGTAAAATAAAAAACCTAAAATTCCAGATCTGGATGCAGCGATGACAATGAACCTAAAATTAAATACATTTTGAGTTTCTAACTGATTTCGGTTAAGAAGGGGAAAAAAATTAAGAGGGAGAAAAAACCTTTAGCGACGGATAGATTTAAGAGAAACGTCGTCGGAGCAAGCTAACTGAAGAGCAGAAACTGTGACCTTCCTTGCTTCCATTTTTAAGACCCGTGTTTTCTCTCTCCTCCTTCCTGCAGAATGGAAAGGGGTTTTTTAACGGATCTGAATCAACAAGATCTGGGCAGCGACGGCGAAGGCATGTCGAAGAAGATTCCGGCGACGTTCGTTGGTGCGCGCGACGAGAGCGAAACGAAGCTGGGCTGTTGGTGCGCGACATGTTGTGAGCAATGAGGAGGAGAGGGCTGGGTTAAGGTTTAGGTCGTGAGATTTGTGAGAGAGGAGAGAGAATGAGGGAGAGGAGATGGTGAGATTGAGAGAATGAGATTTGAGGTTTAGCGCTGAACTTTTTAAGCCCACCACGCGAATTCCATTCAAAATATAAAAAAGCCCACCGAATTAATGATAAAGGGCTGCGGTTAGCCTAAAAACGCAGCCCTTTATTACATATAGGGCTGCGGTTTTTGCATTGACCGCAGCCCTTCGTATTTCGGGCTAACCGCAGCCCTTCACTATGAAGGGCTGCGTTTTTCAAAAAAAGCAGCCATTGCGTTTTTTACCACTAGTGTAACAAAAAAAATGCTTTATGCCACATAAGTACATTGCCGGTAAACATATACCCAAAATTGAGGAATAAAATTTTAAACAAGCATGAATCACTATAAAAAAATTGCCAAAATAATAATGAAAATTGCCCAAATCGGTTTACAAGGTGCCGAATCTTGTAAATGTTAAATAATTAACCAGAAATTTAGATTATCAAAATAGAAAAAACAATTAAATAACAAAATTTTTAGGATTTAGAAATTACCTTGAATTTTCAAGTGCTAGAAGAAGCCAAAAATACAGAAAATTACAATTTCGCTGAGAACTAGAGAAGATAGAGAAGACGAAGAGTTGGGGTTTTGGAAATTGGTTGCTCATGGTTGAATAATTGAGTTACTTTTAATTTATAATATGAAAATCAAAGAGAACTAGAGAAGGAATATAAAAGTTCAATTAAACTCACAAATGACTTTTTTTTCTCTTTGGAAATTGGGGATTATAGCTACAATGGAAATCGGGAAGATTGAATTTTTTTTGGGAGGATGAGAATAGAAAGACGAAGGAAACGAGGAGTTGGAGTTTTAGAAATTGGAAGGAATACGTCACGCGTGAAAACATTAAAGCAAATAAGTAATTAGTTTTTTTTTTGAACTTTGGGCAAACAAAATAAAATTGGGCCTTTATATTTTGGAGGCCATGTGCAGTTGCCCACCCTGAACAGGGCCTTAGCCGGGGCCTGCGAGTATAGTTATTAATACTTCATTCGTTTCTAAATACATGCAACATGTTAGACTTTCACACATGTCAATACACTATGTTGACTACTAATATCTTTTATCGATTAGTTGAACTCATTAAAAGATTGATATTTTAAAAATACAATTTGAGACTAATCCGACAATATATTATATGATAACATTTGTATTCATATATTAGCTTTAAGATGCGGTCAAAGTTAATATTTATATAGTGTAACAAAGGGAGTATTTTTGTTTTTCTTCATCTTATTTGATGAGTAAATTTTTTTCTTTATTTTTTTATGTATAGCTGAAAAATTGAGCGTGACCTGAGCACTGCCTAACTTAACTAGTATTAATGATCAACTACTGAAACAAAAACATAAAATTTGACAACCAAGAAATTGATACAACTTTGAGCTAGCTTAGTAGGAAAATATTTGGGTGACCCTAAGGGTAGGCTACCCTCATAAGAGAGATAGAGAGAAACTAATATTTAATTTAATATCAGGGAGAGAGAAAATATCCCTAGAACTATTGTATTTATTATACTTTCTCTCTATCTCTCTCATGAGGGTTGACTACCCTTAGGGTAACTCTATGACCTTATTTATGTTTTTTGCTAAACAGGAAATGAAAGACGCCACATGCATTTCAATGGTGTCAACATTGACCCATACCTAATTAACCAATTTGAATTATTCGGCCCAAATTCAAATTATTCCCAAAATATATTGAGCCGAATCAAAGTTGACATGGAAATTAGACCGACTAATACTCATTTTTATTATTTTAAAATTAGCAATAATCTCGAATATGACCCAACCCAATCCGAATGAATATGACATAGAACAAATGACTTATCACTTGAAAAGGCTCGATTGCTATCTCTAATTTCAATTGAAATGTATAATTTGTCCTATGAGAAATTTTCTTTTATTTGTGGCTAGACATCACATGTGTTTGGAACATAATTCTAATATGATAATGATATTTCCATAATGTTATTACTTTGTTTTTTTTTATAATGAAATTTGGCCTAGGTTAGGACATTATTGTTAGGTTTTTTAAGGTGTCTTATACTTGATATTTTAAAATCTTTATCATACTCGTGTGGTTTTAGAAGTGTCTTAATGATATTCGTACCGTTATCTTTCATCTAATGAAATCTGTTAGTGAGACAAGCTACTCGTTCTAGAATCATTTTCTTGTGTCATAAATTGCTTTAACTAGCTAATTTCTGGTTAGATCTTAATTGCAAAGTTGGGACTAAGATTGCGCATGGACACTATAAGTTTCAACTTGAAACGAAGTCATTTATCCGGAAGTATGATATGCACCATGCTTCATGTAATTCACCCATTAAGGGTGAGAAAATTGAAATTCTCACAAAAACAAATTTTGTAAAATGCGACCCTTAGCCTCGTTCCAAAACACAGACCCAGTCAATTGTGTTAGCTTCAGTCTCATCTCTCAACATCAGTTACCAAATATTGATATTTAGCCAGGTTTGCACTGGTAATGGGACTTTTGAAGTGCATTATATCAATTTATCTTTACATTCCCGTTAAGTAGAGGTAAAGTTCTAGAATATAATTCATTATGATGCCATCCTCTGAAAAGATTAAACTATATAGCACTAGCTCTTTGATTTTTAGCTGTGATCAGGAGGAACTTGATAGAATTTAAAGTAATAATAAAAATAGTAATTCAATTGACACTCTCTTAAAACTTGTGGAGGGGAGAGGAGGGCAAGGAGGGGGTGTTTAATGGGAGAAACAAGTGGCAGTAAACTAATTACAATATACTTAATAAGTGTGTGATGCAAGTGTGTCACTTAAATTTTGTTGGCTGAGAAAAGCAGAAAAAGCGTGCAAGAGCAAAGCTGGCGAG
This sequence comes from Beta lomatogona, assembly GCA_947646795.1. Taxonomy (NCBI): domain Eukaryota; kingdom Viridiplantae; phylum Streptophyta; class Magnoliopsida; order Caryophyllales; family Amaranthaceae; genus Beta; species Beta lomatogona. Next base: position 5,917,387 of record CANSNZ010000927.1, on the reverse strand, counting down.
ACAAAGACAAGGACAACAACAATACAGGCTTACACAGCCTTACTAAGTTAAGTACTTCCTCTCCTTTTAATTCCAAATGTTTTACTATCAAACATAAAAAGATAGAGGTGGGCATGGGCCGTGCCGGACATGTTCACGGGCACGGGCTTGAGGAAATAGCAGGTCGGGCCAAGCTCAAGCCTGTGAGTGGCGGGCCGTGCCGGGTCTTAAATTTCCAGATTTTGTCCACGGGCCGGGCTCGTGTTTTATTTTGTTTTTTTGAATTCTTGGCAGTTTTAGACTAAAAAACAAAGAAAAAGGGCGTTCGGCCCACGGGCCATATAGGCGGGCTCGTGCCGGTGCGGGCCTAAAATAAAATTTCTTGCCCGTGGCAGGCCCACGAAGCGGACAACGGATCGGACTGGGCCTCGAGCAGGCTCAAACTATGCCGGGCCAGGTCGGCCCGCGTGCTGGCCCGACCCAAGCCCACCTTTAAAAGAGAGTTTAAGGTAAGTTTCACCAATACATGGTTCCTTTGTTTCTTATATCCTTTATCTTTTTAAAATTGACTGTGACCATCTATTAGATAGTAATATTATTTTTTTGATTCATCTATTAGATGTGGATTTATGTGAATGAAGAGCAAGCGTGATTAAAGGACATGCAACAGGTAAACAAGGAGGTGCATTTTCGGGAGCATATGCTACCAAGCACATTTTGTACATATTTGTCATATATCTACTTAAATGAGCAAAATATAATATATACGTATATAAAATGTGCAAAAAATGTGAAAAGAAGCACCTAGTTCTAGGTGCTCTTGGAAGCACTGTGAAAGTATGGAAACTATATCACTATTTACTTACATCATTATACATAATTAAATGAATGGGTTCACCCAAAAAAATTAATTTGTTAAACCTCTTTAAAGCCCCACAAACATACCTAAATTACTTGTTACATCACTTAGACCTCTCATAAACCTTAAAATTCACCCATATTTTGCTCAATTTCGAGGACACAATCTTCTTACACTTTATGCTTTCTTCAATGAGATAAAGACTACTTTTAAGAGTTATCTTTCATCAGCGTGTGAATAACAATTTAAGTAAAGTTCTAATTGCTTAGAGCATCCACCTCCATGACATGAAATTAGTTCATGGAATCAAAAACCAAAAAATAAATCTATCCCCATCATGAACAACTTGCAAAATATATTTGGTCATATTGTAGCCAACCAAGGAATTGGTCACACGGTGAGTAAAAAAAATCATGTCATGAGAAAAGTGGGCCCCACCAAGTGGTGGGAAAAAGTGTTTTTTTGCTTGCCCAATGCACGCTTGCCACTTGTCAAAGCGTCAATTGTATTGGCCCAATGCACGCTTGCCGCTTGTCAGCGCGTCAATATGGTAACAAAATGTATTTGGCAAATTAAAATGGCTATATTTCAAAAAATACAAATCACAAAAGTAAAATGAAAATACTAATGGTCATTTTTTTATATCTATAAATTGATATCGATTTTGCCATATTTTAAAACACTTTAAAAAAGTTAATTTTGAAGTAAAAGTAGGAGAGAGAAAACTGATGAACTTTTTTTTATGTCATGAGTGAGGGATGATTTTGTAAATATGATCATGAGCCATGACATTTTTTTGGATGGTCTCTCTACCTCAAGAAAACCTGGTACGTGTCGTTATGCGTATAAATTAAAACCTTATTTCATCCACATTAGCATTATTTAAGTTTAGTTTAGTGATAAATAAGGGTCGATCCCACGGAGAGGTTTATATATTCCTAAAATCCAAGTTCAACTAATTAAAAGTATTTAACTATTATACCCATGTTATTTACTAATATATACATATTCACATTGTTTTTGGGGGTTTTACATTTTATTTCTATAAATTTCAACAATGAACAACCAAGGAATACACTAACCTAGTATTTACAAGTGATGACAACAAAACACATTTTTAAGCTCATAATTCTTTTAGAGATTTATAAACTTCTAACCTTGATTATACTTCCAATTTCATAAATTCAAGATTAATTAGATAGATTAATTGTAGGAATTCAAGTAGCCAAACTCCCCTATACTTCCATACTTTTTGTAACACCCCATATTTTTATACAAGGTTAGAATTTATGTACATTAAATTATTTTAAGAAAACTATTCAAAATACTATTTTATTAATTTCCCATAATTTGACTTTATCTTAGAAATAGCCAAAAACATATTCCTAGTTTGACTAGGTTAAGTACCATTAGGTTTAGTTAAACCAAGTTATAAAAGAAAAGAGAAGGGAAGAAAAAAAAGGGGAAAAACAAAACAAGGTAAACAAACTTACTATTCTCCAGCAGCGTTGCTCTTCGACGCCAACCAACCAAGCTCCCTTCTAATCTTTATTCTTCTTCATCCTTCATGCTTTATCACCATTAAAGCTACTAAAATTTTTATCCAGCATCATCACACTTCAACTCTTGTTCATTCTTCTTCAATAGCTTCGGTTTGTGTGGGTTTTTCGAAGAGGTTAATAGTGTGCTTTGGTTTGCGGTTTCGGATCGAGAATCGAATCAAAGAGCGGTTTTTGGGGTTCTTTTTATAGAGTAATTTCACCCAATTACTTCCCTTAACCAAGTAAGTTACAGTCTTAAGTTTTAATTTCGTTTTTGGTTGATTATCTGAATTTGGGGTTTTTGTAAATTAGGGTTCCTGAATAAATTTAATTGGGGGAAATTCTATTATATGAAATTTGTGCAATCTGTTTATGTTTGATGCTTAAATTTATATAGATATCATATTTTTGAGTTTGGAGTGTGCTAATCAATGACAAATTTCCACTACTACATGTACTGTTGTTCTGACCATACTCCACAAGTGAAATCATTGAATGCCCAAATTTCATAGAATCATGTATTGATGTTCGACGAGTGATGTTCTGATTTAGAAGCTTGAAATTTGAAAGTGAAGAGTGGAAACTATAGAAACATGAGTATTACTAAATCATTTGCAGTTATTTTGGCAAACGAAAAATCACAAGTGCTCTGTACAAGTATTTGATCTTCATTTGGTTGTCTTATCAAACTTAGTATAATGGGTTAAAGAAGACATCCTCATACCCAAAACTAAGCCAATTAATAGAAGGAGTTGACTAATCATTGTCAAATAGGCCATAAAATCAGTAGCATATGAGTAGATTTCAACTAGTTTAACTAGTTTGTATTATACTATAGTTGACTTTCATTAACTTTTGTCTTGCTGATTTTGTGCTCTTTTGAATTGGATTACGTTAAATTGAGTCGTCTGTTTTAAATCAGTAAAAGCTCATTAACTAAGTAAATACCATTTATTGGTGAATTATGTGAAGTATAGTCTAGTGACTTATACTATATTATATTATATTGTAGATCGCGGGTTCGTAGAAGAACCTTTTTGACTTGTGATTGAGATTGGTTGAATGTGGTTTGCTAATAAGGTAAGATTTCATACTAAGCTTATACAGATTATTTCAGAAAGTATTTCATATTGATTTGTGATTTATATTGAGTTTGGAATCGTTTTTACGATGCTATTATGGAGCTTTTAATTGTTTTGACGATATTTATATCAAAATAATTTATGAGATTATTAAAAGGAGGAAGTTCCTCGTGAGACAAGTTTGAGATTATTAAAAGGAGGAAGTTCCTCGTGAGACAAGTTGAGATTATGAAAAGGAGGAAGTTCCTCATTGTTACCAAGTTTTAATTAAATTGTGGGGTTGCCGGTAAGCGGTATTCCTCGAGTATGGAAGTATGTTGAGTTAACAGTGTCTCAACAATTTATTTTAGTAGTTGGGAGTATATTGATCAATACTCTTGCCATTCGTCTTCCTTCTTGATACGTCATCAAGTTAGGGGTATGCATACTAGGGACTTTGGTGTTTACCTTATCTAGTGAGCCTAGCTAGCTTATTGGATTTTTATTACTTCCTACTCACAGATTTCAAAGGAGTTATATTTGAAAGTTTTACATAATGGTTTAGAAAGAAAGTAAAGTGGATTTGAATTATTGAAGGTTGTCTATTATATTCAAGTTGAATGTTGTACAGGTGAAATGATTTTGTGGAATACTATGTATGTATTCCACCTGCACATTGGATAGTTCAAAGTTGTTATTGGTATGAAATCTTGCTCAGCCTTTTGGCTGATATTACATGTCTTCAATGTGCAGGGCTTGGTCGTGACTAGCTTATATTGGGTGAGAGCGTTGACTTCATCTAGATGTAGATTTGTTAAAGTTAAGACTTCCGCTGCAATAGTTTAGAATTATGGTTTGTTATAGGAGTGTATTAATTAATTACATTTTCTTTTAGTTGTAATAGTTAATAATTAATTTATGTACTAGTAGTAGTACCTTTCGCCTTGCTGTTATTAAATGTTTAATAACCGCGGCATAACAACTCTTGAATTGTCCATGCTTTGAACTCTGATATGTTTTCTAAAGAAAGTGGAAATTCAAGGTTGTTACAGTTGGTATCAGAGCCTACGGTTCGAGTTTATGGCTAGAGCCTAGAGTTAAGCTTAAAGTGGTCTAGAGGATTAGCCACCAGTTTAGTGCCAAGGTGTAGGGCCTTAGGTTAGCCCTAGCGGTTAACCTTGAGTTGTGGTCTAGGATTGAGACCTAGAGTTGTGACCATCGATTTAGAACCTATTGGGATCTCCAAATTCCTTTGTTTATTTTGAAACTATGTTTTTAGGAGAAAGTACCTCTCCCTACGTGGATTGTTCATCACCATTAAGACCACCAGCGGCCGGGGTGCGTGTTAATGATGAAGAATAATGTACGAAAGTTTTAATCATTATTTTGATTGTAAGTTGGATCCATCCCTACCTTGTGGTAGATTTTTGTGACCTCGTAGGTTGTGCCTAGAGTTGTAACATTGAAGTTGTGACCTTAAGTAAGACTAAATAAATGAAAATATTAAAAAAAAAAAAATTATGAAAAGCCGAGGTAAGATTGAGATATGGGAAGTAAGAGATTACATGTGGTTGTTGTGTATGGTAGTTGTTGTGGATCCCTCTTATGTGGATGTTTTATTTGATAAAGTCAATGAGTTTGGTAAGTGTGGAACTAGTTGAGATCCATGTTTGACTCAAGTTAGGTTGTGCTTGCTTCCATGTTTGGAATGATTGGCTAGTAAAGGTAAACCATTTTTGAGTATATCCGTGTTGGGTTGTGATTTGAAGTTAGTGCATAGCCGAGAGTGTGCTATAAGTTCAAGTTTGAGTCGCATAATGCGAAATTTAGTTCCATTTGTTTACGGGAACTTTGGGGTGACATTCCGTCTTGATATTAATCTCTATCGTCACCTATTTCATTTAAGTATCTAGCTCGTCGGTTTTTATGTTCGCATTAGGACGAACTATTATAGTGGATAACGGTGAGCCTTATTCCATTCAAAGTGGCACTCCCTTTTATTTTTTTGTTCTTGTGTGTGTTGTGGTGTTAGACCCACCCATCTCCCGTACTTTGTCCGTCTTTTGTCCTTGGGAATGTTTAGTGATTAACTGCCTGATTCTTGAATTGCAAACTGATTGAGTTGCGTGATGGCATGTACGAATTATAGTTGGTGTGAATTGTTAATTAAATTCCTTACAGAGAATGGTTTGGTTATGTCTTGGATATGCCAGTCTTATTGACTAAGTGCTATGAATTTGTTAGTGTATAATTGTGTGTTGAGGCTATAACAAGAGTTAAAGCTAGAGTTATTAGCTCTCTTGGTCATGCCTATAGACCTTGTTTACGTGAGTTTAAAGTCATCTAGCGAGTCATGAGATGACTATCTACTGTAAGTTGTCGTGTTCTGTTGACCTTCATAGAGTATTTGTGGTGATGTGTACTGCTAAAGGAAAAAGGAACTAGTCCAAGTGGGTCGGTTTTCTCGTAGCATACCCGTGACTAGTCAAAGTTAGCTCATAACGTGTTAAGGATCAACTGTTTGACCCTGGTAAAGTAATAACTGTTCATTTGTCGGTGTCAAGGAGTCGGTTTGAGACCATTATAGAACAACTAGTAACTGTCATGTACCTAGTAAGGTTATGGAGTGGTGACATATGCAAGGCATAATGTCAACTCGAGTCATGTCGATGGTGGGACGCGTAGTTCCTCGTTATGTGATTTGTTTAGTAGTAATCAAGGTCTAATAACACTAAAATGGTTAGCGAGTCTAATGTAGACTAGTTTAACGAAGAGAGTCTCTTCTCACTGAGTTTAATGTTAGGAGTATAAGTTGAAGTAATCTAAGTGTTTGGTTTAAAGTCATTGCAAAGTTCTTGATTGGTAGTCACTAATCTTAAATAACAAGCTACAAGTTCCTATTTCTTGCACTTGTCTAATGAAATGACTGTAGCTGTGGAGTTATAGTTGTACCATGTTAATTGGTTGAGAACCTCGAGATAGCTTGGTTATAACAAGCTCTCCTTTGTGTCGCTCTGGGGCGTTAGACGCCCACTTAAAGTTGAACAAATCGTCGTGAATGACCTAGAGGCCATTAGGAATGGTTTAATGTGCTCAAACTCAATTTATTTAAGTCTTGTCCGAATAATGAGTCTAAGTTATTATAGTGGTTAAAGTGTGTAATTGATTAATTTGATTTAAGTTTTATGTGAGTAAGGGTTAAGTCTATCATGTGGCAAGTCTATGACTAGTTGTTTGAGTCGAAACTAATGAATTTAATAGGAACTAAGGAAGTATAGTGGACCATATCTATTTCATGAACCTTGAGAAGTGAGTTTAAGTTAACTCTTTATTGCTATGTTTGGAGTGTTGAGTATCAGTAGGCAAGGGTAATACCACCATTATTGTTGATGGAGTCGTTAATTTATGTGATTCACGTATCCTGCACGACTTGAAATTATAGTGTGTGAACAGTTTATGATGTATTATGAATGTGTGTTATTTTTGAGACATGGTTCTAAAAAGGATTTCTGTATAAAGTAAGCTTTAGTTTCATGTAAATAGAGCATATCATTTTCTGTAGTACCTTAGTAGCTCAATTTGGCCCTTTATGGTCAACGAGTAAGTTACCCTACCAAAGGCTATGTGAGATTGTTCAATTCGTTTGTGTAGTGTGTGAAAGTGATTTAGACACGTTTCAATTAAGGTTGTGGATTCGTTCTCGAATCGATCTAGAAATGGTTTTTCTACTACGATTTGAGTGAATTTTGGAAAAGTTAAGAACATATTTTTGAAAAAGTTTTGAAAGGGGGCAAGTCTACCACGGATTGTGAGCCTTGAAGTTCTCTCAATGGAGCTTTCTACCGCTCTATGATGTGTTTTGAATGTTACTAAGTAATAGGAGACTTGGTGTTTAGTAAAGAATATTTGAAATCGTGTTATGTGTTTTAAACTTGTCTGAGTTTCGACCCAAGCAAAGTGAATAGTTGGATGGTCGGCCCCATGGTGGAGGTTTCAAGTCTCCACGTCCCCACTATCATGACTATGAGTCAAACTAATGCCGGAGATTTTAAACTCCATCTTTGTTGTCAGGATTATGTTCAACCCCATTGTCAGAGGTTCCAAGCCTCAACACCCTAGTATTGGAAATATATGCCTTATTATTTGGATTGATTGGATCCCCGTCAAGAAATTGCTTTAAAGCGATAGAGCTTAGCATGTTGTTACTTCGTGTCTAGAAGACTGTTGTGACATTAAGAATGATTGAGTAAAGTTTTTGCAACACAAGAGTTCTATAAAAGGGTCATTTATTATTGGATTTCCAATTAAGAATCATTTTGAGATAAAGAAAATTGGTTGTGTCCATATTCACGCGTAAGGTTATTTAAGTACTCTTTGAATATAAATGCTTAGTGTGCTTTGATGTGATTGTCGTGGTGTCATTGATTACGTGAGGGTCATAAACTCCAAAACACGTGCTATGAATGTTTATGGGCTAGGACTCAGCCAAATGTTGATGCGACCATCCAAGTATTTTGTTTTGCCATTTGTGGTATGCCTTGGTGATTGTGAGTTTTATATTAACTTCAAGTTGAAGTTCTAGATGTCGACTTGTGAATTATTTTATGTTTTTTTTAGGCGAGTACGCCAAATCATGTAATGGTGAGTTCATATTGTATGAGTCTTTACTTCTATTTTTAGAAGAGAGATAGTACTCTCGCTTCGGGTTAGTTGTTGCTCAGCGAAAGCTTTGAGTACTGGATTTGGAAATGCTTTTGTGTATTGTGATTGTAACAGGTTTAGAACACCTTTTCTCATTTCGAGTTGTCCATTTTACAAAGGAAACTCTGCCGGATTTTCGAGAAAATCCTATGTTATTATTTAAAGCGCTTGTGCACCATAGTGTAGTTATAAATTGAATTCCACAGTCTACGACATAGTCCAACGAGTGTGACGGTAGTGGTTCGGTGTAGCTCGGCTTAGATTCTTTCCCGTCGTGTCTAAGCCTTAGTAAGGGAGTTGATTCCCAAGTTTATCGGTCCATATGTGATCATTGAAAGGATAATTGATTGTATTTGTAATGTATTCCATGTTTCTTAGTTACGATTTCGTATTAGTAACTCTTCACATGTGATAGTTGGAGTTCTAGTTGAGACTCTAGACCAATAGATATGTAAGACCCGTAGGGTTGAGAAGTGGATAGTAAAGGTTTTGTGGTCAAACCACAACACTGAGGAACTACTCGTAAGATCGAGGATGTCATGTGTTTTATGTGTCCCCATCTCTTATTCATGTTATTGTTAGTTACGAGGGCGTAACTTCCTTTTTAGGGGGGTAGATTTCGTGCCAATTGTGTGTTTGGTGCTAAAAGTTGTTATGATTTCATATGTGATGTATACCTTAATGTCTAAAGGATACATAATTCGTGTATGATTAGAAGTTTTATGGTAAACCTTGTAATATGTTGCATGTTTTACTTCTTATAGTATGAACATTTTAGTTGAAAAGGTTTTATGTCTACAAGGGTGATCAAATGAATTGATCTATGAGATGCTGGTTCTACTTGATGGTATGATTATATTAGTTGGAATGATTGTTTGGTTATAAAGGTCATCAAATGAATTGATCTATGAGAAAGTGAATTAGTTGCCGGACATATTCTCCGAAATAATTTGGTTGTTGGAGATGTTATCCAGAGTGATAGTAGTTGGCTAATTTATAGAGTTAATGAGCTGTTTTCATAAACAAGAGTATAATTTGATCATTTGAGTAATACTTTAAGTTTCGGGACGAAACTTATTTTAAGGGGGGTAGATTGTAACACCCCATATTTTTATACAAGGTTAGTATTTATGTACATTAAATTATTTTAAGAAAACTATTCAAAATACTATTTTATTAATTTCCCATACTTTGACTTTATCTTAGAAATAGCCAAAAACATATTCCTAGTTTGACTAGGTTAAGTACCATTAGGTTTAGTTAAACCAAGTTATAAAAGAAAAGAGAAGGGAAGAAAAAAAAGGGGAAAAACAAAACAAGGTAAACAAACTTACCATTCTCCAGCAGCGTTGCTCTTCGACGCCAACCAACCAAGCTCCCTTCTAATCTTTATTCTTCTTCATCCTTCATGCTTTATCACCATTAAAGCTACTAAAATTTTTATCCAGCATCATCACACTTCAACTCTTGTTCATTCTTCTTCAATAGCTTCGGTTTGTGTGGGTTTTTCGAAGAGGTTAATAGTGTGCTTTGGTTTGCGGTTTCGGATCGAGAATCGAATCAAAGAGCGGTTTTTGGGGTTCTTTTTATAGAGTAATTTCACCCAATTACTTCCCTTAACCAAGTAAGTTACGAGTCTTAAGTTTTAATTTCGTTTTTGGTTGATTATCCGAATTTGGGGTTTTTGTAAATTAGGGTTCCTGAATAAATTTAATTGGGGGAAATTCTATTATATGAAATTTGTGCAATCTGTTTATGTTTGATGCTTAAATTTATATAGATATCATATTTTTGAGTTTGGAGTGTGCTAATCAATGACAAATTTCCACTACTACATGTACTGTTGTTCCGACCATACTCCACAAGTGAAATCATTGAATGCCCAAATTTCATAGAATCATGTATTGATGTTCGACGAGTGATGTTCTGATTTAGAAGCTTGAAATTTGAAAGTGAAGAGTGGAAACTATAGAAACATGAGTATTACTAAATCATTTGCGATTATTTTGGCAAACGAAAAATCACAAGTGCTCTGTACAAGTATTTGATCTTCATTTGGTTGTCTTATCAAACTTAGTATAATGGGTTAAAGAAGACATCCTCATACCCAAAACTAAGCCAATTAATAGAAGGAGTTGACTAATCATTGTCAAATAGGCCATAAAATCAGTAGCATATGAGTAGATTTCAACTAGTTTAACTAGTTTGTATTATACTATAGTTGACTTTCATTAACTTTTGTCTTGCTGATTTTGTGCTCTTTTGAATTGGATTACGTTAAATTGAGTCGTCTGTTTTAAATCAGTAAAAGCTCATTAACTAAGTAAATACCATTTATTGGTGAATTATGTGAAGTATAGTCTAGTGACTTATACTATATTATATTATATTGTAGATCGCGGGTTCGTAGAAGAACCTTTTTGACTTGTGATTGAGATTGGTTGAATGTGGTTTGCTAATAAGGTAAGATTTCATACTAAGCTTATACAGATTATTTCAGAAAGTATTTCATATTGATTTGTGATTTATATTGAGTTTGGAATCGTTTTTACGATGCTATTATGGAGCTTTTAATTGTTTTGACGATATTTATATCAAAATAATTTATGAGATTATTAAAAGGAGGAAGTTCCTCGTGAGACAAGTTTGAGATTATTAAAAGGAGGAAGTTCCTCGTGAGACAAGTTGAGATTATGAAAAGGAGGAAGTTCCTCATTGTTACCAAGTTTTAATTAAATTGTGGGGTTGCCAGTAAGCGGTATTCCTCGAGTATGGAAGTATGTTGAGTTAACAGTGTCTCAACAATTTATTTTAGTAGTTGGGAGTATATTGATCAATACTCTTGCCATTCGTCTTCCTTCTTGATACGTCATCAAGTTAGGGGTATGCATACTAGGGACTTTGGTGTTTACCTTATCTAGTGAGCCTAGCTAGCTTATTGGATTTTTATTACTTCCTACTCACAGATTTCAAAGGAGTTATATTTGAAAGTTTTACATAATGGTTTAGAAAGAAAGTAAAGTGGATTTGAATTATTGAAGGTTGTCTATTATATTCAAGTTGAATGTTGTACAGGTGAAATGATTTTGTGGAATACTATGTATGTATTCCACCTGCACATTGGATAGTTCAAAGTTGTTATTGGTATGAAATCTTGCTCAGCCTTTTGGCTGATATTACATGTCTTCAATGTGCAGGGCTTGGTCGTGACTAGCTTATATTGGGTGAGAGCGTTGACTTCATCTAGATGTAGATTTGTTAAAGTTAAGACTTCCGCTGCAATAGTTTAGAATTATGGTTTGTTATAGGAGTGTATTAATTAATTACATTTTCTTTTAGTTGTAATAGTTAATAATTAATTTATGTACTAGTAGTAGTACCTTTCGCCTTGCTGTTATTAAATGTTTAATAACCGCGGCATAACAACTCTTGAATTGTCCATGCTTTGAACTCTGATATGTTTTCTAAAGAAAGTGGAAATTCAAGGTTGTTACACTTTTAATCAACATTGAACTAGGCCGACTATCGATTCTAAACTAATCTAATCACCACAAGTATTTCGCAACTTCCGACGATTAAACTAGAAGCATTATAGAACTAGAAGTACATTATTAATCCCTAGTTAATCTAAACATATCATATGTTTAAATAACTAGTCCAAGTTATATTCTAGTTTGAACTTAAAACCATCTTTGCAGGCCTAAATTAAACTAGTTACCACTTGTTGTTATATAATCTAGACTAGGCTAAACCATATAGCTAGCAAAAATCTCAACTTTATACCTAATAAGATAGCAAATTAAGCATAACATTGAAATATGAACATTACAATCAAATATAACTTGAGTATCTAACATCAAACAATCTTGAATTCAACTAAAAATTCAACAATACAATCCAAACAACATCAAACAATACAATCTTTAAACAAACTATGAAATTCAAAAGTATAATCAGGAAATTTCAAAACTAATTTGAAATTACAAGAGAAAGAGAAAAGAACTTATGTAATTACGTGGAAATTCGCCTTCGAATTTCGGATTTCGCACCTACGTTCGAGCTTGAACTTCACCCTCCCCGGTTGTGTGCTAGGACTCCAACCCAAGTCTTTCTTCTGTCGAACTCGCGCACCCCAAATTGGCCCCGAAACCTCACGTTAATTCTCTAATTTTTTTTCTCTCAAATTTGTGGGAATTGCTTGCATACCGATTTTCGAAGCCCTTAATTGGGTATTTATACCCAATTCCGCCGCCCAAGCTGTGATTTTCGGACCAATCAAGCAAGAGAATTGGGCTCCAAGTAAACCCCTTGAACCGCCTTTCTTTCTTCTAATTTGCAGCGCCGAATTGCGGCTGAGTTTCATCTGATTGGTGGCGAATTGCAAGTTGCAACCTTTCTTTGTGATTGGTGGAAGGAGATGAAGGTGATGTGCTATTGGTGGAGTTGATGTGGAGGAGATGAGGTGTTGAAGAGATAGAAGAAGAGCATCGAAGGAAGTGTTGTATAATCTGTTTCCTTCGTTTTTTTCCTTCTTCTGGTTTTCCTTCTTTTTGTCTTTGTTTTGTTTCTTTTCTTTTTTATATTCTCAAGTGTTCTTTCTTTTGTTTTCTTTCTCTTTTTTTTTCTTTTCTTCTTTTGTCTTTTTGTCTTCAACTTGAGCTGTATTTTCACAAAGAGATTGGGCTTGCCTTTTTGTTTATTCTTTGGACTAATTGACCTCATTACACAAAAGTAATATAATTAACTAATATTAGTAATAAAAATAAACATAGCATATTATATCTAATAGTATTAAAAGTATATAAAATGCATCAAAATAATAATATAAACATACTTATAATATTAAAATAAGGGGATATGAATGTATTATAATATGCACCTATCAAAACCCTAAGTAGCTTACAGCCGCCCAGAGCAGGTCGTTGGCTACCGGCCTGAGCTCGCGCGGCTCACCCGGTCGCCGGCGACCTGCTCTACCACTGAAGCCGAGTTTGTTAAGTGTTTAGTATCTTTTCAATTAGTCTGAAGTTACAGCTCAACGGCCGAGACGAAGAATGGTGCTGCTCAGCGTGTTCTCGCCTAGTTTTTCGTGGTTTCTTCGACTGAGAAGAAGGCAGAGGAGTCTTAGCGCCTTGTCTCGTGCTTCACGCGAGCTCTTGGGTCTCACCGGGTTTCTTTTTGGAGTTTTCCGTCAGTCCACCACGTCGTAGTAAGGAGGAACAACTCAGATCTAGTGTTACTTCCTCGAGTAGCCTCTCTCCAAAGCTTTCCCGAACGCCGCCGTCGATAATGTCGTCGGTAAAAGGTAAAGTTCAGAGAGGGTTTCTTGTCTGGGTTAGGAAGTGCTAAATTCGTGGTTGTCGGGTCTGTTTTGATAAGGAATTGTCTACCATTTACTGGAGCTAACCTTGTCGCCGCCGTCTTGCGGTTTCGAAGTCACCCCGATCTTGACGGTAAAGGTAAAGATTAGGTTAGGGTTTCTGTTTTGGTATTAGGTTTGGCGATTTACTTGAATTTCCCCTGCCGTTTGTTTTGTTTAGTGGTGCTTAGTTTCGCTTGTTAGTTGTTTGTCTAATAATGTTTGCTGCTTGCTTTTACTGTTGGGTAGTGTTGGTTTGGCTTCTCTTTAGTGAGGTTGGATGTTATCAGGTTGTTTTAAGTGTTATATTGTGGTTTACAAAGTTATGCTATGTGTGGGATAGTTTAGTTTGGATGCTTGTTGATGTAAAACAGTTGGAGTTAAGGAATGGGAGCCTAAAGGCTCTGCTTGGTGTTGTATGCTCCTTTAGTGGATGGAGTTCGAAGTTTGGAGGACATGCGTTTGTGGGTCAGGAGGACCCCTTTTTCTTCATTAGAACTTTTGCACCTACTTTCTCTCAAATGGCGTGGCAACAATTTTAGGGATTGATATAAAAGATAAAGTTTACATTCTGGGTAGTATGTCAAGGAAAAGAGATTTGAGTGGGAGGGGGTGTGGGTGTTCTTGGGTCGGGTTTCTCAGGTTGTGTATGAGATTAACTTATGTTAATTCTCAATTTCGGTTAGCAATGTCATTCATTGCTTTCAAAAAATCTTATCTTAACGCTGCTCCTCATATTTTGGGGGTTCATAGCATGCTTATCAAGTCACTTTTAGTGACTGTTGTTGCTTGTGAGCAATTCACAAGTATGGTGTCTTCGACTCGTATTACTACCCTTCTATGTCTCTCCTTGTTGTTCTTGAAATTTCCCAGGTTTTCATATGTCCTCGGTGTTTATGATCCCAACTGACACTCAATCATCTTAAATGAAAGTACTACCGATGGCTTTAGCAGGTGTGGATGTTGCAAACAGAGTCATCTCGACAACCAACGGTCCAACGGAGAAGTGTATCTTACCCATGTAATGTCTTGTAATTTGTTTTTCGTTTCGCTTCTAAGTGTTGTAAGGGTCACTAATGATCCATGTTGTGTGTAAACTCTCTTTTATTTATGCAAATTCAGCCGATGTCAAAAAAAAAAAAAAAAAAGAGAGATGTAAAGAGAAAGGGATGAACAATTTTTTTGTTCAAAGGTGGTAGATGCTGGACTTATAGTGAAGACAGATTTTGCTCACCTGATAGTCGCTTCCTATCATTAAGGTTTATGATGGGACAGAGCTAGTACCATGGGACTGACTACAGAGCGAGTATACATCAGGCAATTGTACTTCACTAAGATTAGAAATTCAACTTGGATGTAGAATTTGGTATGAGTCTTCATCCATAGAGCACTAACATTGATTAATCTCTCAATAGAGAGTAAATTCTTATCATTAACAATAAGAAAGTGTGGACAGAGTCCTCAGTTACGACAGTTCATAACTAGCCAAAGATGGTAAAACATGCTTAACTTATCCGTGCCAATCAAGCCCTCCTAGTGTCGTCGAACCCATGCCTTCCCACACTTCTGCGTTCCCAACTTCATCACTGTCAACACCTTCTCTCTCAGGTTCCCACCAACCAGTTCCACTTTCATCTGCCAGGGCAAAACATAAGACGCTTTTCACTCCTCCCATGGCTCATTGACAGACATATATGACCAAAATTTATCAAAGTAAATCTCAGGTGTCAATAAAGAACAGTAGCAGCCATATTTTGGTATGAGTTGGTTTTATATCGGCCTGCCATAATTAGGTACTTACAATGGTTATATAGAGGCCTTGGTTCCTTATAGCTACATGAAACTCTTCCATGTGCTCTTCTCTTTGGTTTTGGGTCATCTCCAAGAACTAGCAAATGCTTTTGACTGTGCTGCTTTGAATCACCTTCAAACCTTGATGCTCCTGCAAGCCAGATTAATAAACCACAAAACGGAAGCTTCAATAATGGAGGTAAATTCCAGAGTGAAAATTGATCAAGACCATACTATTACTAAAAGACATGCAGAAGATGAAAACTTTTAACAAAAGAAAAAGAAAGCAAAACCAAATGAATTAACACCTTGGATTCCAGATTGGCAGGAAGCAAGGATTAATCAGTCACAAAATATAATGCAGAAGCAATAGGCAGAAGCAATAAGAAGCTTTGATTATAAGCTTCCTTCACTCATTGGAAGTAATTCTGAGGCGGTGATATCATCAATAAATACATTAGCAATGAGATGTTTAGCTTTTACAAGTTTGGTTCAAACATATCTTTCACACTCTCTTCTTCATCAATTGCTTTATATGCAGTTGAAAGAATAAAGGATATTTTCTAGTTCCCACACCATCAGAATTTCATATGGACATTGATCATCAATGAAAAAGACGAGACCTATCTTTTCTTCCAGAACTGGTTCGTTCTAAAGGAGGCACTGCACAATACTATTAATTTTAAAATTGTCAAAGGCAATACAAGACGCAAAGCACTGGATTATCATGAAGCATAATAAAGGTTCAAATGTCCTTTATATAGTTTGAGGTGAATTGATAATGATGACAGTAACAGTGTGACACACAAAGTAAATCTGGAAGTCCAATTATTTGCACACTCTGTAGTGCACAATTTGGCTGATTTCAAAAACACTCGAATGTTCATATATTTGAAGATAGACAAAAGTTCCTATGTCCCATGTACAGTGTACATCCTCAGATAATACCCATGCAAGTAGGTAAATGCTTGAGATAAATACAATATATGCTGTGATAAAACATTTGAGTTAAGCTAAGGTCCAATTTCAGAAGGAAGCAATAATATGCAGACTATGTAGGCAAAGTAAGTCGAGCTAAGTCCAAGTAGGCCCTCTCGAGATCCTTTTTTCTCCAAATCCTCAAGAGCATTTACCAATTATAATGAAGAAGTTAAATAACCACTTTTAAAAAATGACACAATTTTCACTCTGACAGAATGTGCAATTGGGATATGGAGCCAAATAATCTTGAGAAAAACTGTAAACATTTGATTCTTTCCAAGTTAATCTTCAAATCAACAATTGCATATTAATCAAGGCTATCTGATCCTTGAGGCATGCTTGGTGATGCACATAATACGCTTGATGTAGCTTTAGTCATGTATTCAGTGCATTGGCATATTGTAGAACATGCACAATGAACAAACTCAGGGTTGTTGCTATTTTTGTGTTTCATTGTTCAACCTATGTCTTCCTTTTGCTTAACAATAAATCTCTACAATATGTGAAAAGCAAATGGCAACGCCGTATAACAAATGTGAAAAGCAAGACAATAAGCTTTTGGTTCTGCTAGTTCATTGCACAACAATATACATTTTGGATTATAAACATGAGACTGCATCAGAAGCCTACACTAACCAGTTATGCATTCAGAGGACCTCTTGCTGACTCTCCCTCCTGAATCATTAAACAGCTTAAACACGGAATCTTCAATCACACGCGCTCCTCCATCACGAGGTCCTTCAAAGCCACATTGCTCACCTCCAGCACTTGACTCATTTTGGGGATTACACTCCACTGCCAAAGAAGAACTCTCCTTTTCGACTGCCGAGTATGTCTTGTTATCCTTAGTTACAACAACAAATATGTAAAGAAAAATCAATTCTATTCAAACTATGCTTGTAAAGGTCTACTTGAGATTTGAAACTACCCAATTCGAGCCCCATTGAATAATTCATAAAAAATCATTCTTTTATTTTAACCCAACACAGGAAACAGTTTGCTATTTCAAGAGTAATTCCTGGAAACAAAACAAAATGCAACTTTAATGAATTATAAACAAAAGTAGCTTTAATTGAACCCCTTGTTTTACATTAAAGTTCCAATTCCAATGATTATATACTAATCTAACATTTCCCCAGTTTAAGACCCAACATGCAAATACAATTATTAATTCAGGAAACACGAAAAAAGGGGATGAAATGATGAAACTGAAATTGATGAAATTACCTTGTTAATAGGAAGAACAGAAGTTTTATGCAATTTACGATTGAGGAAAGAAGAAAGAGAGAGATTTGAGTGACCCTTGTTTTTGTCTGAAGTTACACCTGAAGCATTTGAATTACTTGTGGAACTGCAATGTAAAGTTAATTAGGGTTCTTATGGAATACCAAAAGAAGCAATTAAATTTTTGAATTGTTTAGAAAAATTAACGATACCATGAATAATTAGGGCGAAAAAGGAAGGTGGAAGGAATGGAACGTTGCCCAGATGCTCTAAATGGAGTAGAATTTCTTGATGTCATTGATTATTTGATGGGTGTATCTCATAATTGTTAGCCACAATCTCTGCTGATAAGTAATTTTTACACTATCTATTGTAGTGAAATGGAGTCTCCACTCTTAAGTGATTTTCTGTAATTTTGGCGCGGGGTTCAATTTTTGAACATCTGATTTTGGTCGAAATGAGAAATGGCCAATTTGGAAGATTGGGACATTGGGTAGTTCCATGTTTCACTATAATTAACTAGCTTTTTATGTATCGCGTGCGACGATATTTTAGGCGTAACTGTTACTCTAGTAAAACAAACCAAAAACGAAACTTCGTATCCAATTTCACCTCCATTTTGTGAATAAGAAAGATTGAAATATTACAAATAGTATTTAAAAACACTTCATTATTTTGTGTAATATTGTTGTTTAACTTATAATAACTTACTGAGTAACTGATTAACGTTAGTTATTTGTTAATAGTAAAAAAAAGATTGTAGCCTAAAGCCACATGTATGCCAGTAACAAACCCACATAATTTTTCCCACCTACCCATATGACTATCAATCCCACCTACCCCGTATAACTATCCACCCACATACCCATATGATGAATCTCACGTATTTTATCATCTAATCCTCCATATTTTAATCTTCCCACCTATAACCTTACATCTCTCCTTCCCTCAAAAAATAAGAACGACTCATCTCCTTATTCTCACTATCTTTCATATTCACTCAAAAAGATTGAGAATTTAATCAGATCTCATGGTTTTTTTCACAGCAAACACCACATTAATAAGCTCATCCTAGTGTCAAAATTAACCTCATCAAAGCTCCATTGATTTTTTGGGTAATTTTGGTCTTTGTTCTTGTGGGTCTTTTTGGGTTTTCATTTCGATCTAGGTGGTAATGTTGAAGAACGTTCGTCGGGATGGGGTTTAAATTGGGGTTTACTTGGTTGACGAATTAAATAGAGGGCCTCAAATTTGAAGGTAATTCCTTACGTTTTATGTTCCTGATTTCGTCCCAAAAAATTCAATTGTCAACTATATTTCTCAAATATCCGGTTACATTATGTTTGAACTTTTATTTGTGAAGATGTTTTTTTTAAAATTCGTGGCTGAAGTTCAAAATTTGAAATTTACAAAAATCCAGTTACAATCCTAGTCGGTTCTTGTATCATCCCCTTATTCTTTTTCTTTCCCTTTGTTTTTTTCAAGACTTCTTCTACTTCTTTGGCAAATTTTGTATGTAAAGTAATTAAATCAAATTTAAACATAACTTATTGCGTAAAAGACCTTTTGCTTCTGGGTTTTTATTTATTCATAAGAAATATCGTTTTGTACTAATGGTTTATAAGATTACATTTATATTTCGAAAACTTACTATAGAAAAGTTATTTTTATACACTTCTTTTTTAATTATGAAATACTATTTTTTCAAAATCCATATCTGGTTTTTATATTTCATTCCACGGACTACTAAAAGAAAATCAATTGTTTTCATCGGTTTTCAATTTCAGTATTTGTTTTGGCAAATTAATGTAATTTTTTTTAGATTGATTTTTGTGTCATTGTTATTGTATTCGAAATTGATTTATATTTTATAATGCTTTTTTTTGTTACAAACATGTACTGATTTTTAGATAATTATTTCAAAATTCATACCATACAATACAAACTTAAATTATTTATGTATCATTTTTATTGTATTTTTTTTTCTAAAACATGTAATTATCAATACTACAATTGAACATGCATTCGAACATAAGAGTTGTTAGTTTTTTTTTCAACTAATTTGAAATAACTTGCAAGATTAAAAGGAATTATGCACCTTTTTTAGAAGTTCGCAAATCGCCAATGGACAAATGTGTGATCTCCCCGTTGAAATCGTATGTTTTCTTTATTTGTAATTTGTATTAACGTTGTAGTGTTTTGGGAATTTTCTGAGTATGTAATTGTAAATGGTTTTTGAGAACGGAGTATGTAATTACTAATGGGTTATAGTTTGTAATTGAATCTTTTAGTTTTTGTAAAGTTTCCTCATTTGAGTGATTGATTGTTATAATTGTATTTTCGTCGGTTTTTTTCAAACCCCAATTTGTTTGTAATTAGTTTTGTAATTTAGAAAGGGAAGGGGGTAAAACAGTCTCTTCAAAGAGGGACACCATAGCTCCCCCCTTCCCTTATATAATCGAGATTAATAAAGTGGAAGAGTTTGATTTATATAATAGAGATTACCGAATAATAATCAACATTTAGGTTTTAAAATATTATCATTATAATTGTTAATATGAAATTCAAGTTTTTATTTTTTGTACGGATTGTTTCAATCAAGTTATATTGTTAATTCTATTTTTGATCAGATTTTTTCACATATATTTAAAAAGAGAAAATCATTCTATTTAATTTAATATTTAATTGAAATTTGAAATTCAATTCCATTATTAACTTGTTCAATATATATGGCAAGTAGGAAGAAGAAAATACTATTTAATATATATGGCAATTTAAATCATTAAGGGTATATTAGACTTTTTGTGAGGGGACACCATCTTCCTCCCCCCTTCACTTATATAATAATTAATAATACAGTCATTTCACCAAATACTCATGACAAAAAAATTTAATCACCAAATACCCCAACTTTTTTCAAAATTCACCAGATACACCTAACCTTTAAAAAAATCCACCACATATCTCTGACCTTTAAAAAAATTACCCAAAATGCCCTTTTAGCTAACGGATGTTAGTGCTCCTTTAACTTAATAACTAATTAACCCTAAAAAACTCTAATTTACCCTTAAAAAAACTATAAATTTACACTAAAAACCTAATTAATCCTAAAAACAATAGTTAACCCTAAAAACCTAAGTAACCCTAACCCAACCCCACCCTCACCCTAACCCCCCAGCCCCCCACCCCCGCCCCCACCAGACCCCCCCCCCACGCATCCCCCACCAAGACTCCCTCCCCCACGCAACCTCCCCCCCCGCGCCTCCTCCTCCTTCACTCTCGCCGGGCAATCGTCCCCCTCCCCCCTTCCACCGCAGCCAGCCACACAACCTCCGCACCCACCAACACTAACCACCTTTCTCGCCATCCTCCGGCGTGCGTTGTCGCCACCGAACGCCGTGTCCAAGAATCCGCGCACCATCATCACCCGTCGCCGGCGTCGGTGTCCAAGCATCCGCGCACCTCCCTCTCTTTTCTCCGCTCCTTCTCCTCCTCTTTGCGTCGCTAACACACCCGCATCCAAAAATTCAACACCCACATAACAAAAACAAAACCCAGGCGAAGAAGATGAAGTTGAAAAATCAAATCGGGATTCGCGATTTTGTGGCGGGGAGGGGAGGGGAGCGACCGAGGGGGTGGGGGGCTCGGGATTCGAAGGGGTGGGGGAGGAGGGGGGATTCCGGGCTGGGGATGGTGGGAAGGGGCGCGGGCTGCGGGGGAGGGGAAGAGGAGGGAGCTGTGGGGGGGAGGGGGGGGGGAGGGAAGGGGAAGGGGCTGGTGGGTGGCTGGTGGGGCTGGGGTTGTGGGGGGGTGTGGTGGGGCTGGTGGGGTTAGGGTTGGGGGTGGGTTAGGGAGAGAGTTAGGTTGACTTAGGGATAATTAGGTTGACTTATGACAAACTTGTAAATAAATGCTAACGGAGGACTAACGTCCGTTAACAAAAGGGCATTTGGTGAATTTTTTTAAAGGTTAGGGGTATCTGGTGAATTTTGAAAAAAGTGGGGGTATTAATAACCGTTAATAATACTAGTCTCCCTTCTTAGAGCACCCTTAACCATGATCTTTTAAAAATATCATGGGCCCAATCTTTAAAAAAATGGCCCTTTAGAGCACACATTAATTATGATCTTAAAATAAGATCATGTAATGAAAATTTCCCTTAATCATGAGTGAGAATAAGATTGAGGGTTGATTGGGACCAAAAAAATGTATGGGACGATTGAAACAACGATCAGGCGTGAAAGTGGGAAATGAAATTTTTTTTTTTGCTTTTCCTCCAGTCAAAACAATGCATTTTGGTTGGAGCTATGAGAGAAGCCCCAGCCAAAACGCATCGTTTTGGCTAGCGGAAAAGCAAAAGAAATTAGTTGTCTGAAACGCGTGTCAGCGCCAGTTGCAGTGTGACATTTGGCACGCCTTTCCACTTGTCACGTTGTAATTGGCTATTAAAAATATAACCGTTGTAAATTTTGCAACGGTTATATTTTAAAAAATACAAAAAAAATACCAACGGCTGTATTTTTCCGAGCTATATAATAGAGACCCATTTTGCTATATTTTGGACACGCTTAATTTTCTCCAACTTCACTAATTTCTTCTACTTGTTCTAATTTATTTCATTACTATTCTTCCATTGCTCTTTTTTTTTTTCAAATTCTTATAATTATGGATCCTAATTATATAAGAAATTAACCCCAAAACAGCTCAAAAAACCAAATACCTAGACAACAAAATCGCTCAAATACCTCTCAAAATCACTCAAATTATCGTCAACCCTCTCAAAATAAGTCAAGTGATCGTCAACCCTCTTAAATAATTACGAATCAAAGGAGTAAAAATACTCAAAATTGTTCTCCTCAATATGATAATCTTTACCATGACTTAATTATGAGTGGAATAAAGATTCAGGGAACTCAATCATCGGTTCGGAGCATGGGACGATTGAAAAAAGCCCAATCGTCCGGTGGGGCCCATAAAGTCTGAGGACCAAAAAAACAATCTTTTGGCTTTCCCCCAGTCAAAACAATGCTGTTTTGGTTGGCTGAAAGCCAAAAATAATTAAGTCAGCAACTTTTTCTGAAGCGCGTGTCAGAATGTGATACTTGTCTAATTCTGGCAGAAGAGGGGAAAAAAACACAGTTACAAATATTGAAAATGCAATATTTTAAAAAATAGAAAGCAAAAAAATAAAAAAAGAACCTATAACTCTATTTTTCCAAGCTCTACTAGTAGAGACCAATTTTGCAATATTTTGGACAACTTTTTTTTTCTCATTCTTTACCAATTTTCTCTAATTTTGCTTATTTATATTAAATATTTTTCATAATCACATTTCAAAAGAATCTAAATCAAAATATTTGAAAATCTCATTGTGCATGTACTTTAGTTAAACATTTTAGTAATAATTAAGATTAATTAGTTATGGATATTTCATATTATTAAGAAATAAATATTAAATATGTTGTATAATGGTGATGGGTTGATGAGAGAGAAAAAATAGTTGGGTAAAGTAAAAAAAATATACGAGAAAAAAAAAATAGTTGGGATGATTTTTTTTATTCATTGTTAAGAATGGTTGGGAAAAGATTTTCGTGGTGATATTTTTTAGAGAGAGAAAGTTAGAGAGTGAGTGACATGATCTTTTTTTTTTTTCTCATCATGAGTAATGGTACTTTTATACTTTTCAATATAAAACTTTAGGCATTAATAATATTAGTTATGAATTTGATTTAATTGATTCTTTATTTTATCAAAATTTGACATAGAGTATAAATGAAGGGTAAGTGGAACTAGATACCGGGTTAAAATTCCTAGAGCTACTCTCCTCAACTAGTTACAAACTCAATTAGAACCAATTCCCAAAATTTGGAATAATGGAACCCGTATCGAACTAAAGTACTAAACGAATGCGGTAATAAGAAAATGGACGGACCTGACCTTAGAGCTGTTCACGGACGGGACGACCCGCTAAAGTTGCGGGCTTGGACAACAAACTTTGAAAAAAATTTCTAAATGGGCGGGCCATGCCCGGCCCGCTAATATTAATGGGCGGATATGGACAACCTCAAATATAACGTGGACAAGCCGCCCGACCCGTTTATCATAATATCTACTTCTATGAAATATAATTTTTTATCTAACTAATTTAGTGTTGATTTATCTTTTGGAATATATAGTTTATTTGCACTAATATAGCTTTGGTAACACATAATTGTCTTTATTCTTATCATTACTAACTTAATTTCTTAATAATTTGTCGTCCTCTAACATTTTTGTTACGAATATTTTTAATTTTCTCTTTATCTTACGTTGTGATTATCAACTTTTTTTCTATTTGGACAAAAATTATGTTTTAATCTATAAATATTAAAGGAAATTAACTAGAGTATTTGGAAAAAAATAAAACTATTAATAGGCCCGTTAGGCCCGCCGTTTATTAGGGCGGGTCATGGACAAGTAGTTAAGCCCGCATAAAAGGGTTTGGACTAGACATAATAGGCCCGTTGGTCAATTTTTTTGGTTAGCCCCGGCCCGCAACCCGTCCAAGCCCGCAAATGATCACCTCTACCTGATATATAGTCAACTTATCAATTTTTTTTGTATATCATAATATTCTACTAAGATAAAGTGAGAAAAAAAATCTCTATACTTAGGGTGCATTCTCTTCACCTGAATAATTCTGAACTGAACTGAATTTATCTGAACTGAACTTATTGTACCTGATTGGACATGATTCAACTTATTGGACCTGATTGGAACTTATTGGACCTGATTGAAACTTATTGACCTGATTGGAACTTATTAGACCTTATTGAACCTGATTGGAACTTATTTGACCTTATTTAACAAAAAATTTGATTAGTAATAACATAAATATTACCCCTAACATAAATACTATCCCTCAAAATTTATTATAACATAATAAATCATTAAAATTTAATCTTTCAAAAAAAATAGTATTTATTAGTTATCTCTTATGATTAACATTTTAACAACAAAATACTATTTATATGCTTGCCTATACACAACTTTCACCACTAATATATCTAATAATGTTGCTTTGATTTCATAGAGCACTAGTAGGAAATCAATTATTAACAATTATATCTTCCATTGTTATTAGTAACGAAAACATGTATATCTAGTTATTTAAAGACGAATTGCAAAATATTATGATTATGATGATTATTATTGTTAACTTTATATGACCATGATTATAATACATTTTAATAATAACATAATCATCCAATAGTAATATGAGTAATAAAATAATAGATAATAATGCAAATATAATGTACTACATAATCATAACGGTACTTTAATTAAAAAAATTAATAATAACATATCAGTTAATCGTAATATGAATAATAACATAATAGACAATAATACAAATATAATACTATATAATAATTATAGTAGTACTTTAATTAAAATTTTAATTCAAATTTATTGATCATTGACTATTTGGACCTTATTGGAACTTATTGGACCTGATTAGACCTGATTGAACCTGATTGAAACTTATTGCATCTGATTGGAACTGATTGGAACTTATTGTCCTGATTGGACCTAATTGAAACTTATCTGAACTGAACTTATCTGAACTGAACAGAATGGACCTGAAACTTAATTTATTAAGGTGAAGAGAACGCACCTTAATTTCTATTACCAAAATCTCACATATGTTACTTGGTAATGTGTAGTTTTGATTTTTTTTTCTTCTTATTTTCATAAATCACTTTCATATACAAAATTATAATTTTACTATATTTGGGGTTGGATTAGTGGTGAATTTAGGATTTCGAGTAAAAGTTAGATAAATTTTATGATGCCATTGAATACTAAAAAGAAAACGAACTAAGTATATTCAAAATGTTTAAAAAAAATCAATATACAATTCCAAACAATTTTAATAAAAGAAAATTACAACTGTTCATGACGAGTTCTCGAATTAGGTGCCCTTTTTGGATAAAAAAATTGAAATATC
Source organism: Beta lomatogona (assembly GCA_947646795.1). Taxonomy (NCBI): domain Eukaryota; kingdom Viridiplantae; phylum Streptophyta; class Magnoliopsida; order Caryophyllales; family Amaranthaceae; genus Beta; species Beta lomatogona. The sequence goes on along the minus strand of CANSNZ010000927.1, from coordinate 5,891,904 downwards.
CCTCACGTTTTTTTCATGAATTTGAAGTACATGTATTATGTATACACCTAATACAAGAATTCACTAAACTATTTAAATTGTATTTTCTTACCACCATTGTAATTCAAAACTGGAAAACTAGAAAACAATCGCAACTAGAATGCATTTAGTTGGAAACAAAATATTTTTCAGGAAAACTTTTTTCTTCACTTTTCTCAATTTGTTTGGTTTGTACCGAACAAGGAGGGAAAAGTATGGGTTGAACTTCATTTTTCAAGAGTGTAAAATTATGTTTCCTAGTGAGGCAAGGGAAGCCACACTTTCCTCCACTCTATCAAACAATATACAATGCAAACAAAGAAAAATGGATTCAAAAGAAAGTTACTTTCCTTGCAACCAAACTAGCGAAATTGATTTTTCTTTTGGAAAATGGTTTTCATGGAAAACCACTTTACATTGGAAATACTTTCCCTTCATCCAAACACACCCATAATCAAGAATTCATGATTCATCACAAATGGGTGTCCAGTAGTCTGCAACACCACCAGTCCACCACTACACCACAACTATTACATATGCACAATTAAAGATATTCATGTTCAAAGTATTGCATAGGCAAACGCATCAAGTTGTTTTGCGCAATTATGAAATAAATCAAAGAATGTACTAGATTGTAAGATTCAAGTTAAACTTGGGTTTATTTCCCTTAAAATTGTTTAATTTTCACCATTATAAGAGTGAAATTGATAGTAAATCAACCATTTGCAATTTGGGATTTTATACGGCTCGGGCCTCGGTGTTCTCTTTGGAGGAACACAAGACTCAAGAGACTTGAATCCAAGAGCCAGCCCGTTTGGCATACACTTATTGGACCATGTATGTACCCCGGTTTGATTCAAAAACACTAGATTTGGTAGATCTCAAATTGGATCAATAAAATATTCTTATATTTACTCTTATCAATTTATCACAAATTCACAATGATTGAAGATAATAGTTGTTCGTACGCTACAATGAAAGACATTATAATTGCTTAATTGACTGTTTTCTCATCAATTGCCGTGGAAGCAAGAAAGTCAACCATGAATGGTCAATTTGAAGATTGAATGTAGAGAGTAGTCTCTTTTTTTTATACTCACGAGATTAATCATCTAAAAAAATGCATGTTTGCCTATCAAACTAGTGTGTAGCTCGGGCTATGCCCCGAGTTTTTACTTTGAATAATACTTCTATGTTTTGAGCTTATATTTGTTCCAGATTAGTTTGTTATATGTATTTATGTTCTAAGCTATATATAAATTTATACTCCCTCGTTCTGAAATAAGTGATTTTATCAAAAAGTTCTCACATAAAAGAAAGAAGTGTTTCACTTATTTCATAATGGAAGAAGTACTAGTATTTGGACCTGGGCGTTGCCCCAGGTAGTCACTTGATAATTTTTTTCCATTCGCATTAAAATATAATAAATTAAAGAAAACTCAACATTTGGAAGATACAAATATAATAATGTTGACATTTAAAGCATGATTTAAATTTGGTTGAGATGCTAATTTTGCTATGTATAATAACAAGATGTCATAGGTTCAAATCTTGTTGCAAGCCAATTTACTTTTGTTAGTTGACATGACATATGTGTACACATTGTGTAAGAATATGCCTTGAATGTGTGAGAATCGGGCTATCTACGATACAGCGACTCGCGGTAATGCATCTCAGCTCGCGCTCAAATGCCGAGAGCTGACCGCAAGTCGCGTCCAGCGCCGCGACTCGCGACTCGCGCCTGGCGTGGGGCTGGTGGCACGCGTAGGCGATTCCGAATTTAAGTTAAGCCGAGTTAAATGCCTATTTAACCTAATTTTATCAATTCGACGGGATTAGTTCACAACACATCTGTAATCCGTTTTCCTCTAAGATCAATAAATCAGTTCTCTCTCTGTCTGTGGACGTAGCCAACAATCCGTTCGTGAACCACGTTAAATCCGTTGTGTGATTTATCTTTAATTTGCATTTAATTATTTGTTCTTTCTCACGTTTGTCATAACAAATTGGTATCAAGAGCTTTGTGTTCGATCCGGGTGAGAAAGATGTCTGGGATGAATGTGAAAATTGATAAATTCACTGGGAGAAACAATTTCAGTCTGTGGCAGATCAAGATGCGGGTTTAACGAAGCAACAAGGGTTGTGGGCACCGTTGGCAAAGAAGTCATCGGATTCAGAAACCGCTGAGATGGTCGATCTGGAGGAGAAGGCACATTCAACGATTATGTTGTGTGTTTTTGACGACATAATTACAAAGGTAGCGGAGCAGGAAACTGCCGTCGGTCTGTGGTTGAAGTTGGAGAGTTTGTATATGACAAAATATCTAACCAACAAGTTGCTTTTGAAGCAACGTCTGTTCAGCCTGCGTATGCAGGAAGGTATGTCTCTGAGGGACCATCTAGATAAATTGAATACTATTTTGCTAGATCTTCGTAATATTGATGTTAAAGTAGATGATGAAGATGCTGCTTTAATTCTGTTAGTATCTTTTCCTTTATCTTATGAGAATTATCTGGATTCTTTTATTGTTGGGAAAGATAGTATGTCATTAGAAGAAGTAATATTTGCTCTTCATACTAGAGAAGTCCGTCATTTGGCATCTGGTTCTAGTACAGAAAATCAGACATCTGGATTAGTTGTTACTGGGGGTAAAGGACAGGGAAAATCTAGTAAAAAGAAATTGAACCATAAAAATTCGAATTCTAAGGGTCCTAAACCTAATTATGTCTGTAATTACTATAAAGAAAAGGGGCATCGGAAAAATGAATGTCCTAAGAAAAAGAAGCAGCATGACAAGAATGAAGGTTCTGCTGCTCTAGCAGAAACTGATGGTAATTTTGAGGAAGATCTGGCCCTAGTTGTTAATAACCAGTCATATTAAAAAGGGTACCTTGTATTTTCTTCAAGGTTCTACTGTGACAGGTTGCATCATCTGAGGTTCCCAAGGAGGATATGACCAAGTTATGGCATATGAGACTTGGACATATGGGTGAAAGGGGGATGCAAATTCTGTCAAAAAGGGATCTTCTGTGTGGGGACAAGGTGCAGGATCTAGAGTTCTGTGAGCATTGTGTGTTTGGGAAGCTTCATCGCAGCAAGCTTCCAAAGGCTGTGCATACTACAAAGGGAACACTTGATTATATTCACTCTGATTGTTGGGGTCCTTCCCGAGTTGAGTCTATTGGAGGTCACATGTACTTTGTGTCGAGGATCGATGATTATTCAAGAATGACTTGGGTAATTATGATAAAGCATAAAAGTGAGGCTTTCATGAACTTCAAGCAATGGAAGGTTTTGGTGGAAAATCAAGCTGAAAGGAAGATCAAAAGGCTGCGAACTGATAACGGTCTGGAATTCTGTTGGTCTGAGTTTAATGTGTTTAGCAAGAATGAAGGGATTGCACGCCATCACACTAACTGAAATACTCCACAACAGAACGGGGTAGCAGAACGCATGAATCAGACACAGTTGGAGAGAGCGAGGTGCATGCTCTCTAATAATGGGTTACCTAGAAGATTTTGGGCAGAAGCTGTAAGTACAACTTGCTATCTGATCAACCGTGGACCTCACATTGGTATTGATTGTAAAACATCTTATGAGGTGTGGTCTGGTAAGCCTGTGAATTATTCTTTGTTGAGAGTTTTTGGTTCTACTGTTTATTATCATGTAAGTGAGGGTAAATTAGAACCTAGAGCTAAGAAGGGTGTATTTGTGGGTTTTGGGAGTGGAGTTAAGGGCTATAGAATCTGGTCACCTTCTGAGAGTCGAGTTATACTTAGTAGAAGTGTAATATTTGATGAAAATTCTATGCTTAACCCCACTGTGAAGTCCATGGTGGTGTCTGTTGGTAGTAATGTTGATAAACAAGTGGAGCTGCAAGTCACTCATGATGAGAGTGAATCACAACACCAAGGTGGAGAAGATCAACATGGTGCTACTGAATCTGAGTCTTCTACTCATCAATCTGCCTCATCTGAAGCACATCGAACGAGAATAACACTTGATAGAGCTAGAAGAGTTGGTGTGGGACCTCCTAAGAGGTATGGTTTTGAGGACATGGTTGCTTATGCACTGCAGGTTGCTGAGGAGGTGGAGGTAGATACTCATGAACCATCAACCTACAAAGAAGCTATCTCAGGTAGTGAGTCTGCTCAATGGCTCGCTGCTATGGGAGATGAAATGGAGTCTCTGGATAAGAATCAGACTTGGGAGCTAGTCAAGCGTCCTTAGGAGAGGAAAATTGTCACTTGCAAATGGGTTTTCAAGAAGAAGGAAAGGACCTCACCTTCTGAGGGGGTCAAGTATAAAGCTAGGGTTGTTGCAATACGGTTAACTCAAAGGGAAGGGGTTGACTATAATGAGATTTTCTCACCAGTGGTTAGACACACTTCCATCAGAGTGCTATTAGCAATAGTTGCACATCAGGATCTTGAACTTGAGCAACTAGATGTGAAAATAGCTTTTCTACATGGGGAGTTGGAAGAAGAGATTTATATGACTCAGCCAGATGGGTTCCAAGTTCCTGATAAAGATGACTATGTTTGCAGACTGAAGAAGTCCTTGTATGGGCTAAAGCAGTCTCCTACGCAGTGGTATAAAAGGTTTGACAACTATATGATTTAATTGGGCTACAACAGGAGTCTGTATGATTGTTGTGTGTATCACAACAAGCTAAATGATGAATCATGGATTTATTTGGTCCTGTATGTAGATGATATGCTTATAGCTGCAAAGTCCAAGTCTGATATTCAGAGGTTGAAGGGTCTTCTCAGTGTTGAGTTTGAGATGAAGGATTTGGGTGCTGCGAAAAAGATTTTGGGGATGGAGATTTATAGGAAAAGAGATAAGAGGAAGCTTTTCTTGTCACAAAAAGGCTACATTCAGAAGATTTTGTCAAGGTTTGGCATGTCAACAGCTAAGCCTATAGATACTCCAAGTGCCTCCAATAATCATTTGTCTGTTGCTTTTGCACCCAAGTCTGCTGAGGAGAAGGAGTACATGAGTCGGGTTCCCTATGCTAGTGCAGTAGGGAGTCTGATGTATGCTATGGTCTGCACTAGATCGGATCTTGCACATGTAGTTAGTGTTGTTAGTAGGTTCATGGGTGATCCTGGTAAGGAGTATTGGCAGGCAGTCAAGAGGATTTTTCGTTACCTTCGAGGTACGTCTGATGTTTGTCTCATTTATGGGAATGATACTCAGTGCTTAGTTACTGGTTATTTTGATTCTGATTCTGATTATGCTGGAGATGTAGACAGTAGAAGGTCTATGACTGGTTATGTATTTACTCTTGGTGGCTCTGTTGTTAGTTCGAAGGCAACTTTACAGGATACAGTTACTTTGTCTACTACTGAAGCAGAGTACATAGCATTGGCAATAGCTGCTAAAGAAGGAATATGGTTAAAGGGGCTAGTCAGTGATCTTGGTTTGCATCACGATCAGGCCATTGTGTATTGTGACAGTTTGAGTGCAATATGCTTACCCAAGGATCAAGTCCATCATGAGAGGACTAAGCACATTGATGTGAGATATCATTTTCTGAGGAGTGAGAAAAGGGTTAAGGTGAAGAAAGTAGGTAATGTTGATAATCCTGCTGATATGTTCACCAAACCTGTTCCACAGAGTAAGTTTCAACACTGTTTGAACTTACTCAATGTTCGTGATTGTTAATTGCTTTTTGGGGCAAGTCTGGGGCCTTTAGGGGCTAATCTGGTGTCCTTAAGGGACAAATCTGGTCTGGTTGTCTTTCGGGGCAAATATGGTTGCAGGGAGAATCTGTGCATTGTGTTCAGTGCGTCTCTTATCTGGTTATCTGGTTCATTGTAAGAGGATTCAAGTCAAGGTGGAGATTTATAAGAATATGCCTTGAATGTGTGAGAATCGGGCTATCTACAATACATCGACTCGCGGTAATGCATCTCAGCTCGCGCTCAAATGCCGAGAGCTGACCGCGAGTCGCGTCCAGTGCCACAACTCGCGCCTGGCGCGGGGCTGGCGACACGCGTAGACGATTCCGAATTTAAGTTAAGCTGAGTTAAATGCCTATTTAACCTAATTTTGTTAATTTGTCGGGATTAGTTCACAACACATCTGTAATCCGTTTTCCTCTAAGATCGATAAATCTGTTCTCTCTCTATCCGTGGACGTAGCCAACAATCCGTTGGTGAACCACGTTAAATCTGTTGTGTGATTTCTCTTTAATTTGCATTCAATTATTTGTTCTTTCTCACGTCTGTCATAACACATTGGACAATTGTAGAGGAGTAAGAAAGGTGTTACGTGGCATATATACGTTGTTAGACACGCCTTTTAATATATTAGTATCGATAGCAAAACTATGAACATTATAACATGGACAAATATGCAGTTAATCAGTATAGATATACTTCCTCCGTCCCATAATATAGTGCTCACTTCTCTTTTTTCATGGGAATTGAGGAAAATGGAAGGAGTAGTAGGATTTCTCAAATAAATATTTAATGAAGTGATTTTTTTAGGTACTTTTTTCTTAGAACTAGTTCTTTATTTTCTTTTTCCTTTAAAATAAAATCAAAAGGCAATAAATGTTCATTGGAATGATGTAAAATAATAAACAGGGGGACATATTTTGAAAGAAAGGTAGGAGTATTTTGGACAGTTTATGTTTTTTTTTTGATGATGCAGACGAGAGCAGAGCTCAATTACATAACAAGTCTTCGTGTTGTAACACCCATTACATCTTCTTTCATAAAACTAGCTATGTCCAGGGGAAGAATATCATAAAAGACTATTTCATTAGATTGCAAAACACCTAAATTAGCTAGCTTATCTGCCATCTTGTTGCCTTCTCTATAACAATGCTGAACTTGTATTTCCCAATCTCCCAACTCAAGGAGTCTTCGGCAGGCATTAGTAACGTGATAGGCTTCATTCACATGCATAGTTTTGTTCAGTAAAACTTGAACACAAGTTTCCTAATCCATCTGCAAAATCATCTTGTGAATTCCCATATTAAGTGCCATTTGTAGTCCTATAAGAGCCGCCTTCATTTTAGATTTGTAAGATGAGCATATACCAAAGTTTGCAGTGAAAGCTTTGATGAAACCTCCTCTCTCATCTCTTGTAATTCCCCCTCCTCCAGCTGATCCCGAAGGATGTTTGGAAGCTCCATCAGTGTTCATCATAAACCAGTTTGGAGGTGGAAAATTCCATCTAACATAGACCTCCATTCTCACTCGCATGAGAGCTCCTGGAAGAATATCATTATCCCTGTTCATCGCCATCCATATTTCTTCTATCTTGGAGTACAAGAAACTACCTGTATGCACTGGGATGTCTTCATTTCCAAAAATTGCGCAGTTCCGCCATTTCCAAATTCACCACATAGTAACCGCAAAGCAAGTGATCCACTTCTCTGAGTGAATTAAGCCTTCAGCCTTGATATATTTTATGATCCACAAAATGAGGTCGCCTTGATAGAAGGAGGGGTAAGCAGCTGACCCTCCAAAATTTTGGAAAGTTTATGTAGAAATGAAGGATAATTTAGTTTAAATGAATTGATAGAAAAAATAGGCACAATATTTTGGGACACCTAAAAAGGAATGTGAGCACTATATTATTGGATGGAGGGAGTATAATAATATTTCACAAATATGCAGTCAAGTAGAAAAAGGTATGCATCTCTTAATCCCAAGATTGGTAAATCCGCAATTGTAGGTGTTTTAAGGGATCATTTGGGGCACTTCTCTTGTGTTTTCTCAAGCCCGGTTCCCCTCATGGAAATGAATCAGGCCGAGGTTTTGGCGATCCACCAAGCCATCAAGATATTATCCTCGTGTGATAAGTTCAACAATTGTGGCCTTATAATTGAGTCTGATTTTGCCAATGTAGTCAAATGGTGTAATAGGATTATTAAATGCCCATGGAATCTTAACATCATCGTCAACTATATTCGCGGTGCTTTATTGGCTGACCATGGGATCTCGATCATTCACAAAGGAAGAGCCACAAATGTGGTTGCAGACACCCTGGCAAAGCAGGTTTGCAACGCATAGATGATTTTGTGGCATGGTTATTATTTTTGTATTTCAGTTTGTCGGTAATCAATGGGTTTGTAACTAGGCCTGATGGATGGCCTGCTTTTTCATCTGTTATGGTCTTATGACCAGAGTCCCAGACTCCTTCATTAATATAACGACAAATTATAAAAAAAAAAAAATAGAAATAGGTATGCAATAATATTTATCAAATATGTAGTCAACAAAATTTACTTTAGATGAATAGTGACAGTGTCAAATCAACTTTTTTTCTCAGCAAACATCTTGTGCCTTTTGTTATCGTTTTGCCTCTTGACCGAGACTTTCTCATATACTCACATTGTTGGGTATATATCCGAAGTCTCAGATCGGAGAGATCAGAATGAGTTACGTAGTTTATTTATAAGATTTCACCAACTACATTAGTATGAGGTCTTTTGGGATTGAGCTAAAAAACAAATCCGTGCGGATTAAGCCCAAAACTGACAATGGTGGACTCAGGGCCGTCTTGAAGATTTTTGGGGCCCTGTTCTAATATGAAAATTAGGCCTCCAAATTAATGATGGAAGGTATTAAAGATGAAAAGTTTAAAATATAAAGATTGATGATTGGGAAATTTATTAAGGGTGGAAAACGAAGGTGATTTCCTTATATGAAGTAAATTATTTTTAAATAATATATTTTAGGGCCCTTATAATTTTGGGGTCGTGTGTTATTGGGCTCCTTGCACACCCTCATCTACCCATGTGATGGATCTTTAGGTGAACTCGTGGGCCCTACACATATATATTAAGGAATTATATTCCTAATGTAGATTAGGAAAACCAAGTCTTCATCCTTCAAAATTGCAAAATTTGATCATCGTTTTTGATGGGCAGTCCTCTTTCAAAATTTGATTTTTGCAGCTCTTAGGATGTTGCGATTTGCGAACCAAGATTAATTCGGATAATGCAGACAGTGCGTCTATACTATCGTACTTGTCACAGCAAAAGTCAACCAGGTATGTTGCCTGAATTTTACTTACAGAAGCTTTCCTGAAATTGTAATGGATGATTTCATTTCGAAGGCAAATCTAAGATACTTGGCGATATTCTCCAATTAACAGTTGGTCTTCCTGGAAAATTATCATCTAATTTGTCAGGAAGAATTTTATACAAACAACAGCTAAAATTATGTACAAAAATTCACAGTCTCTGCTTTTAACTCAAGATTTATGCTCATAATTGACCCTCAATCTCATCCTCCTGGTGGAGGTCCAACGTTTATTTTTGTTGCAACGGAAGCGAATAAACAAACAATCAAACGCGAAAAACGAATAAAGAACACGCAAGATTTAACGAGGTTCACTATCAATTTGATAGCTACGTCCTCAGGGCAGGGATAAACTCTTTCACTATGATCAAGCGGAACAATGAATACAATAGGCAAGAGAATCACTTGAATACTCTCTTCAATGAATCTCTCAAAGCTCTCTCACTAGAACTTCTCTATTGCTTTCTCTCTTGTGTTTTTGATGATCTTGCTCTTACTCATGCTAAATGGCTCCTAAACCTCTTTAATCTAGGTTTAGAATCAGAAGAAACAACATTAGAAAAAGCCGAATCACGCGTTCCGTCGAAGTGCCCGACCTGGGCACTGAAAACTGACAAAACACCTCTTTCGCCCGATATGCCCGACCCGGGCATAAGCTTCTGCCTGGCGTCTTTGTCTTCAGTAGATGCCCAACTTCACCCAACTTCTTCTCCACACCATATTAAGCCCCCAAGGCTCCTAGCACACGATCAAGTCACCATTCTCACAAATCTCCACCTTGACTTGCATCTTCTACAAGTACTCCACCTTGCAAAAGATAACCATGATACCTCTGAACAATACATGAGATATCGATCCCTCCCAAGTCTCACACCTTTAACCCGGTGCCGGGTTTTGCCCTCTTTATCCCGGGGCCGGGATTGCCTCCACCTTGAGGCAAAAACCCCCAAAGGGGTTATATGTGACTATCAACGTTCAACAAGTCCAAGCAATGTTTGAACTTGCGAACCGGAACTGGCTTGGTGAACATATCAGCTGGGTTATCAGCAGTCCCAACTTTCTTCACCACTATCCTCTTCTCACTCCTTAGAGAATGATACCGCACATCAATGTGCTTAGTTCTATCATGATGCACCTAATCCTTGGCGAGACAAATAGCACTCAAGCTATCACAATACACAGTCGCACGATCATGATGTAGACCCAAACCACTGACCAAACCACGTAACCATATACCCTCCTTTGCCGCAGCCGTTAGAGCCATGTACTCAGCCTCTGTAGTAGACAAAGTCACTGAAGACTGCAACGTAGCCTTCCAACTAATCACGGACCCTCCTAGAGTGTATACATACCCAGTCATTGACCTTCTAGTGTCTATATCCGCAGCATAATCCGAATCAGAATATCCGGTCACCAAACACTCAACATCATTCCCATATATGAGACCAACATCTGCCGTTCCCTTCAGATAGCGGAAAATTCGCTTCACAGCTTGCCAGTGTTCCTTCCCAGGTTAAGTCATAAACCTACTAACAACACTAACAACATGAGCTATATCTGGCCTAGTGCACACCATAGCATACATCAAACTACCAACAACACTAGCATACGGAACCTTAGACATGTACTCCTTCTCCTCATCAGATTGAGGAGAAAGAACAACAGAAAGACGAGCATTAGCAGCAGCAGGAGTATCAATAGATTTCGCAGTACTCATACCAAACCTGTCGAGTACCTTCAAGATGTAACTTTTCTGAGATAAGAAAAGTTTCTTCCGAGCACGATCCCTATAAATCTCCATGCCTAGAATCTTCCTTGCTGCTCCCAAGTCTTTCATGTCAAATTCAGAACTCATAAGCTTTTTCAATTTCACTACGTCTGACTTCTTCTTCGCTGCAATAAGCATGTCATCAACATATAATAATATATAAATATAAGAACCGTCCTCCACCTTGCTATGATAAACACAACAATCATAAGGACTCCTGTCAAATCCATGCTCAACAATGAAGCTGTCAAACCTCTTATACCACTGCCTAGGTGACTGCTTAAGTCCATACAAGGACTTCTTCAGTCGGCAAGCAAAGTTCTCCTTCCCTGGAACAACGAATCCCTCTGGCTGACTCATCAGAATATCCTCCTCCAACTCTCCATGTAGGAAAGCTGTTTTCACATCTAACTGCTCAAGTTCCAAATCAAAATGTGTTACTATTGCTAATAACACTCTAATAGAGGTATGATGTACCACAGGTGAGAAAATCTCATTGTAGTCTACCCCTTCCCATTGACTGAACCCTTTAGCAACTAGTCTGGCTTTGTATCTGACACTTTCACCCTCTGAAATTCCTTCTTTCCTCTTGAATACCCACTTGCGACCCACCACCTTACGACCATGTGGCACCTTCACAAGTTCCCATGTCTGATTCTTCTGAAGAGACTCCATCTCCTCACTCATAGCAACTAACCACTTGGATGATTCGTTACTAGCAACTGCTTCCTTGTAGGACATTGGTTCAGGTGACTCTATATCATCGGCTACATGTAATGCATAACCAATCATCTCCTCTACACAGCAGTTTCGGCCAGGAACTTTTCGGCCTTCTATCTGTTCAATCAGTCTCTGCGTCTTCTTCCTAGGTCGTTTCTGACCTTCATCAGCAGTTTTCTCATGATCAGACTCAAGTTCAGTTGTTTCATCAGCAACAACTCCATCTGTCTGACTAGTCTCCACAGTAGGAGAATCTACTGGAACATCATCCTCCACCTGAATTCGAACCTGTGTCTCAGGAGTAGGAACTACCGCAATTACTTGCTCAATTCCTTCAGTAGTGCTATCATCAGTATCACCTGCAGATTTGTTAGCAGATACAAACATAGTATTCTCATCAAAAGTAACATCTCTACTAAGTATGACACGCCCTTCTGATGGGGACCAAATCCGGTAACCCTTAACACCATCTCCATATCCCAGAAAACAACCCTTCTTGGCCCTTGGTTCAAGTTTACCTTCACTAACATGATAATAAACAATACAACCAAAGACACGCAAACTAGAATAATCAGCACTTCTCCCAGACCATACCTCATAAGGTACCTTGCAGTCAATACCTGTATGTGGACCACGGTTTATCAAGTAGCATGCCGTTTTCACGGCTTCACTCCAGTACTTTCTAGTCAATCCTGCATTAGAGAGCATGCATCGAACTCTCTCTAGCAAGGTTTGATTCAACCGCTCTGCAACACCATTCTGCTGTGGTGTTTTCCTGACAGTGCGATGTCTCACAATTCCTTCTTTCCTGCAAAACTCATTGAATTAATCATTAACAAATTCAAGACCATTATCCGTACGTAGCCTTTTAATCTTCTTGCCTGTCTGATTTTCCACTAAGACTTTCCATTGCACAAAAGTCTTAAAAGCCTCTCCTTTGTGCTTTAAACAATAAAGCCAACTGTACCTGGATAAATCATCAATAAAAGTCACAAAGAAACTGAATCCTCCTATACCTTCTACCCGAGCAGGCCCCCAGCAATCTGAGTGAATATAATCCAGCGTAGCCTTAGTTATGTGAAGCCCCTTGCTAAACTTAGCCCTGTGTTGCTTACCCAACACACAATGTTTACAACACTCAAGGTTCTTCACCTTGTGGCCATCAAGAAGATTCATCTTGGATAATATCTACATCCCACGCTCACCCATATGACCAAGTCGTCTGTGCCACAACTTAGTCACCTCCTCAGGACTAGCAGATCCAACATTTGCAGAACCAGTCAGAATAGTACCCTGCACAACATACAAAGTACCCACTTTGGCGCCTTTAAGCACCAACTTCGAACCTTTCCACACACATAATTCCCCATCTGAGCCAGAAAAATTAAATCATCCTTTATCTAAGACACCTAGAGAAATCAAATTTTTTCTTAACTGTGGAACATGCCTAACATTCATCAACGTACGAACCTCACTCTCAATGGTCCTTATCTTAATGGAACCTCTCCCTACAACCTTACAAGCAGCATTGTCACCCATAATAACATTACCACCATCACAAGACTCATAAGAAGTAAACCAATCACGATGAGGACACATATGGTAAGAACATCCCGAATCTAGAACCCAATGTTCAGACGGACTAGACACATCAACAACAGCTAGTGCTAAGTCCTCCTCGGAGTCATATTTCGTACCCTGTTGTGCAATGTTAGCATTGGAAGCTTTAGGATTCTTAGGGCATTGATGCTTCCAATGGCCAGGTTCTTTACAGATGTGACAGACATTCCTAGGATTGGCCCCTTTGCCCTTAGAATTTTTCTTTTTCTTAGGACCCTTCCCCTCAGCCGAGTTTACCACTAACCCAGCCCCCGAATCTCCACCACTCTCTGTCGTTGCCGCCTTCTGGCGCAACTCCCTAGTAAATAGTGCTGACTTCACTTCTTCTAGGGTCACAGTCTCTCTCCCAACAACAAATGATTCAACAAAGTTTTCATATGTATTTGGAAGTGAAACAAGCAAAATCAAAGCAGCATCTCCATCCTCAATCTTAACAGCTATATTATGCAGATCAAGTAAAATAGTATTAAGTTTATCTAGATGATCTCTTAGAGACGTACCTCCTTGCATACGCAAGGCAAACAAGCGTTGCTTCAAAAGCAACTTGTTGGTGAGTGACTTTGTCATGTAGAGACTCTCCAACTTCGCCTACGGACGGCGAGCCAGTCATTTCGTCTGCAACTTCCGTGATCACATCGTCTGCCAAACATAGCAAAATCGTGGAGTGAGTCTTCTCCTCCATCGCCTCCAATTCGGCCTCACTAGGGCCATCTGCAGCTTTGCTTTTGTCATCCTTTTTGACAAGAGGTTTCCAGATGCCTTGTTGCTGTAATAAAGCACGCATCTTTATCTGCCATAGTCCGAAACTATTCCTCCCAGTAAACTTGTCAATCTTCGATTTCATCGTATTCATCTTCCCGGATCCCTTACATTGATTTTAATCTCAGGCTATGGTACCAAGTTTGTTGCAACGGAAGCGAATAAACAAACAATCAAACGCGAAAAACGAATAAAGAACATGCAAGATTTAACGAGGTTCACTATCAATTTGTTAGCTACGTCCTCAGGGCAGGGATAAACTCTTTCACTATGATCACGCGGAACAATGAATACAATAGGCAAGAGAATCACTTGAATACTCTCTTCAATGAATCTCTCAAAGCTCTCTCACTAGAACTTCTCTATTGCTTTCTCTCTTGTGTTTTTGATGATCTTGCTCTTACTCATGCTAAACGGCTCCTAAACCTCTTTAATCTAGGTTTAGAATCAGAAGAAAAGACATTAGAAAAAGCCGAATCGCGCGTTCCATCGAAGTGCCCGACCCGGGCACTAAAGGCGCGCGACCCGGGCACTGAAAACTGACAAAACACCTCTTTCGCCCAATATGCCCGACCCGGGCATAAGCTTCTGCCTGGCGTCTTTGTCTTTAGTAGATGCCCAACTTCACCCAACTTCTTCTCCACACCATATTGAGCCCCCAAGGCTCCTAACACACGATCAAGTCACCATTCTCACAATTTTAACTCGGAATCCTCGAGTTCCAGACAAAAGTTATGGGCAGTGGTTAGGAATAACGAATGCAAGCACAGAAAGTTCCCCTGAAAATAACTAATAACATTGTTGTTTTTGAGTTTGACACAAGAAAAAGCTTCAAAGAAGATGTAGATCATAATGATCATTTTGGTGTTAATATTAATAGCATAAAGTCTATGAATTTGATTTCATTGACACGATTTGGAGTTAATATTTCAAGTTACTCCTATCACTGCTTTGATATACTATGATGGCAAGAAAAAAGTGATTAATGTAAACATATCCTTGCACGAGAAAACAGGACAAAACTCTGAAATCCCAATCTTTTCGTTGCCCCTTGACCTGTCCTTGTACCTTCCAGAAGATATTTATGTTGGATTCTCTGCATCAACAGGGAGAGGTACTCAACTGAATTGCATAACAGAATGGCAATTCTCCAGCACCAACATTAAGAAACATAATCATAACCGATCTTGGGTTGCAGCCATCGTGATCTCACTGATATCCGTGATTTTTATGAGTTGTTTGGCATGTTATGTTTTCAGGAGAATGAGATGGAATAAAAAGATTGTAGAGGATGAAGATATCACCTTAGATATTGAGACTCAATGTTCGAAGTTGGGGCCAAAGAAATACAAGTTCAAGGAGCTGAAAGCTGCAACTAGCAATTTCTATTGCAAAAATGAACTTGGTAGAGGGGGTATATTAGAGGACAAGGAGGTGGTTGTTAAAAGTATTACAAAGTTTACAAAGCACGGAAAGCAAAATTTAATTGCAGAAGTAACTACTATAGGTGGATTACATCACAAGAATCTAGGGAAATTGATGCGATGGTGCTATGACCACCAAACTCTTGCTTGTTTATGAGTTCATGCTGAATAACAGCTTGAAAAAACTCATATTTCATGATGATCTGAAAGAGGTGACGATACTAAGTTGGGAAAGAAGGCATTATATCATATGTGGCCTGGCTTAGGCTATTGAGTATCTTCATAATAAATGTTCAGAAAGGGTGCTACATCGAGACATAAGACCAGCAACGTGCTTTTATTTGGATGCTGAATTCAATGCTCGTTTAGGTGATATTGGCTTAAGCTTAAGCTTTCACACCAGCGGAGAAAACTCACCATACTAGCAACGTCATCGCAGGAACACCTGATTATATGGGCTTCAGAAATATTTCTGAGAGGGAGATCAACCATTGAGACTGATGTTTACGCCTTTGGTGTACTAATGCCGGAGGTAGCTTCTGCAAGAAAGCTTGATATTCATGCAAAGGATGGAGATGATTTGAGAGTAAAACTCATTGATTGGGTTTGGGAAATTTACAGACTCGGAGTGATAAGCAACGCTATAGACGGCAGGTTAAAAGGGAAATACGACAGAATACAAGGTGAATGCATGTTGGCATTAGGGTTGGCTTAGCTTATTGCCATCCAAACCAGCACATGAGGCCATCAATGCGAACTTCATTATAGGTTCTCACGGAAGAAATACCTCCTCTGGAGGTCCCCTTGGAGAAGCATGCCTTCATGGTGGCATCATAAGTTCATCTATTGATATTAATGGGGGGTAAATTTAGTTCCTATTATGCTTCATTTTTCATTTGATGGAAAACCATATGCGAGGTGTTCTTACAATGTAATATTGTCATTTACATGATAGTAGTTCTTTTATTTCTATCTCCTAATTAATTTCTAGTCTCCTTTACAAAGAAGCCATAATAAATTTAGTCATGAGCTCACTTGTACATAACTTGAGCTGAAAATCAGAGTCAACAGATCGTGTTCGTTAAGTCTCGGTGTTGATTTTAGGTTCACAAAATATATCAAAAACTAGATAGAACAGAAGATGATTGTGTAATGCAAGGACAATTTGATAAAAGCCGGTTGATTTTTATTGGAATATACAAGTTTTACTTTGTCTCTTGTGGCTAGGGAACATATTGCTATCATGTTCCCACTACAGCTGATTCTCCCTAGGATCCTATACCTAGTATGACAGCCGTTATTTTGTCTGTATTCTTTTTGTCCTATGTACAACTCTCTTGTATAGGTTTAGGTTTTCTCTCTTTGCTTTGATATATATATATGGGATGTAATGCTTGTATAGCCGTTAGAACAAATAGAGGGAAGTAATTTCTCCCTGTAATTTTCTCTCATTCAATACAAGAAACTGGAAGATATTTCCCAGATTAAAATCCAAGATTGAGTCTTTGTTTCTTTTCATGGTATCAGAGCAACAGGAGTTAAGATCCTAGGCTTAAGAAAGTTTCAAAGGCTCGTTTTTTATTCATGGCTGGTGGAGGTGCTGCTGGTAAAGATGGAAAGGAAGGGGAAACTTCCTCGCTGAATCCATACAAGGATCCTCTTTTCATTTCAGTGAATGAAAATGGATCAAACTATCTTGGAAGCATAATCTTTGATGGAACAAACTTTATAAGTTGGTGCAAGAGCATTAGGATTGCATTGGGAGCCAAGAATAAACTTGGTTTTCTCGAAGGAAAGCATCCTAAGCCTACCAAAAATGATGAAGAAATACATAAATGGGAGAGATGTGATTACATGGTAAGATCTTGGTTGCTTGCCACAATGAAATCTGACCTTGCTGGAAGTCTAGTGAGTATGCAGTCAACAAGGGAACTTTGGGAGGAGATATTAGAGAGATATGATCAAACTAATGCTCCACAATTGTTTCAACAGAAAAAGGAACTTTGGGAGTTGCAACAAAACAATTTGAGTGTGAGTGATTATTACTGCAAGCTGAAAGGTCTTTGGAACCAAATTGTAGACCTGGAAGGAATGCCAGAGTGTACTTGTGGAGCAATGCTCAAGTGCAGCTGCAACATTGCAAAGAAAGTATTAGAATTGCAAGGAACTAAGCGGTTGATTAAGTTTGTGATGGGTCTGAACACAGGATATGATCAGATGAAGACGAACTTGCTTAGTGATGATCCTCTGGTGTCTGTCAACAAGGCATATAACTTGGTTCTCCAAGTGGAGATACATAAGCAAATTACTGGTGTAATGAATGCTGGAATTGAGGCTAGTGCTTTGGCTGTGAACAAACAGAATCATAGCAGAAGTTTAGGCTTACTGAAGAATTTTCAGAAAGAGTCTGAAGATGGACAAAATGGGAAGGGTTTGTCAGCATTGTGGGAAGAAAGGGCATTCTAAGTAAGAATGTTTTCAGATAGTAGGGTATCCAAATTGGTACAAGAAGTCCAATTAATAGTTTAAACATGATGGTAATGCAATCAAAGATGATGAGGGATAGATGCAGGGCAATCCTTTGGATTTCACAAGTCAAGTGTAATAGCCTCACTTTTTAAGACGATATTATTGAGACAAACGAGATACGTTAACATACTAATCAGTACTTAATCAATTGCATCTTTGAGGAATAAGAAAATTGTGAATAGCCCTATATGAAGTCTGTCTGTGAATCTAAATAGTGTATGTTATTATGTGATTATGAATGCAAATTATGAGTTAAGATAAGTTATTAACGAATTACGTTAATACGGTTGAGCAATATTATGAAATCTGAGACTTTGAGTGTATTGTGTTTAAAATAATCTGTGTTTATGATTTAAGGGCTGAAAGAGCCAAAATATGTTTATTAAGTTATAAGACATATTTAAGGATTTAGTTTAAGTATAATGAAGGATTAGAGCTTAATTACAGAGGGTTAAGGATTAAGTAAAACCAGAAAATTCTGGAATGTTCTAAAGCTGTGAAAAGACGATTTTGCCCTCATTACTAAACCGAAAATTACGAGTTTGCCCTTACCCATTCTCTATATATATGAGAGGAAGTCCCTCATTCAGTTTCATCAAAATCACTCCACAAAAATCACACAAGACAAACATCTTTCTCCTTCCCCTTTCTCACGCCAGTCTGGCGGTGCAACAAGCCTGCCTTTGGCAGCTTGGTTCTCTTGGTTCCTTGCTCTGAAAAATGCATGCAAATACTTCCCTAGATTCATCAAGGTGTCCTCCACACTGGGCAAGCATTAGTTTTGAAGTTCCATTCCTGTAACCCTAAGAAAAACCAAGGAAGGTGAGTTATGGCTGAATTTCAGCATGCATGAGGTATATTAGTTTGAAACTTGATTTCTTTGGGTTAATTACTAACTTTAAGGTGATGAATGTTTTGCTTAAGCTCCTAAAAGGTTGCTGGAGAGGTGGTAAAAGTTACCAAGTAAGATTTGATTTCCTAGACACCAAGTTAAGGTACACAAGCTCCACCACCTAAACTCTGTTTTTAGCTTTGCTCATGAAAATTGTTTGTGGAATTGTGAATACTTGGATTATGTTTGAATGTGTATAAGAATTGATTTGCATGAGTTTTATTATGGAAGATATTGTGTTAAAAATGTTTTGCATGTCAAGTTCCCTAGGATTCTCTGAATAACTGAATAAGAAAGTGATTATCCATTCACTTGAGCTATGCTGCCGTGACCTTCTCTTCCAAATATCTTTATTCCCAATATGTTTTTATCCTTGATGTCTATTGAAAATGGTAGATCTTGAAAAGTTACTGAATTTAGACCCAAAAATCACTCCATTCGGAGTTGTACATCAAAAGTTATGTTGTCCGGAAGTTTGTCAATCCTTGCTCTATCTCAATTGCGTTTTGGTTAAGGATCGTGTTGTGGTTAAACGTCCATGATATTCCCTTGTAACATTTATGTCTTGATTATCAAATGAACCTTTGCTTCATTTACCTAATTAAACACGCAACCTCAATTCGTGAAGGAAATCAACACCTAAAAACTTGACTGTTCGCTTAATTACTTTCTGAACTTGTAAACCCTTGTGCCTTTGATCCTTTCAATATTTTTCCATAATGAATACCTACTGTCCTTTATATATAATAAGTGTGGAACCTAAACTTTGGCTAAACCCAAGAAGTACAAGTGATCTTTGCATAAAAACCATTGTTCTTGAACACCAAACCGAAAACCATGGGAATTGATATATGTGGTGTTTGTAAGAGATAATATTCCATATATTAATAACTCTTCTATAACCTTTTATATACTGCCATGTCTTGGTAATACCACCTTTAGCTATCTCAACCAATCACATCATTCTTTTGAAACTTGATTGTTAAGTCACCTTTCCGAATATAGTGGAACTTGACATAGCAAGCTTGTTTTCCAGAACTTGTTTTCTTAAGTTAAGTTCGCTTCAAGAGTTAGTGTAATTGATTATGAATGAGATTTAAGTAAAGTATTTGAGTATGAGAATTTCAGTATAAGTATTGAGCATAAGTATTTCGGTATAAGTATAAATTTTGTTTTATAAGGGGAAGTAGCTGCGTAAGCAGTGATGAACAATACTCACAAGAGCGGGTTTGCTCATTATGAGTTTGGAGCGGGTTTTGCTCCATTGTGAAGGGTCATGACCTAGGAAGTCTTGCAAGCAGGAAAATAAGAAAGGTAGGGAGACGTCCCTCAAAAGTTTGGAGAGCCGGGTTTGCCTCCATTCGTGTTCCTTCCCTGGAGTTATGTTTAAAGTTTGGAGAGCCGGGTTTGCCTCCATTCGTGTTCCTTCCCTGGAATTATGTTTGTAATAAGTTTACAAGCTAGTATTGCTGTTCTAAGTATTTTGAGAATGATATGTGATATTTTGAGATAATTCTTGAAGAATTTCTCATGTGTATGCAATGTAATTTTTATGGAAGTTAAAAGAAAGAATCAACGTATCTATGAGCAAGTATAAACGTATTTCCGAACAAGAACGAAAACCATTTCAAGTGCATTAACGTATTTCGAGTAAAAAGGAAAATGAAGCTATGATTGTTATAAGTTTATGTTTGAGTATAAGAAATGACTGAATAGTTTCACCCACCTTAATATTTTGCAATTGGGGGGACTTGTGTACCGGCGTAAGGCGACTTGTTTTGTTCTTTGAACTCGTCCCCGGGGGGGCGCGATTTATACTGTTTTTGCAGGTCTAGAGAAATGTTCGAGTTAGCTTTTGTGTGCAAATGTGAAGTTGTGGTCAATGTGTTAAATCCGCTGCTATGAGATGAATTGAATTATATAATGATTTTGCAAGTTAAGCATATATTTCAGATTTGTAAACTAAGTAATCTAAACCTATTGTAATAAGTATTTTATTATAACTTATTTTCGTATTATGCTTGGATACTGTGAGACTTCCTACTTTTCCTAGGGAGGGAAGGTGTGGAAGTCCTCCCTAACATCTCTCTCGAATGGCGACTTAACTTTGTAATTAGCAAGATTGGGTCTTAATTAAGCGCTGTCCTGGAGCGGGTCGTTACAAGTGGTATCAAAGCAAAGGTTTTTGAAATCCAAAATTTAGTATTGCTAATTTGCAAGTTTTGGAAACAATAAGAGTGTTTACACAAGTATTTTCTTAAGAAAGGAAAATTAAAGCCAATTTCATATATATATAAAAGTTTTTAAAACATTTGTGATATGTGTATGATTATGTTTGTGCTATGTGAATTTATGTTTATGAATGTGTATGTGAATGTTATGAGATTTGGTATAAATGGTTCTGAGGAGATTCCATTAAAGCATAAGTGAGAATATGCTTATAAAAGGAGGACTCAACACCTATTATGTTATCGATAAATGGTAAATGACGCGGTTGACCATGCTAGGTCACAATTTGGGGATAGAAAGAGGGTATGGAGGCTTGTAGGAGCCATTAAAGGAAACCAAGGACTTCAGCTAATGTGATTTGTGAGCCATGGGCTAGCTCTCGTCAAGTCTAATGGAATCTGTTAGAATTGTGTAGGTTTATCGAAGCAATTCAAGGTTATGATATAATTATGAACAATAAGGATAAGAATTTGTTAAGGTTGGAAATGTTGTGGAAGAAACCGAGGTGAGATCAATGATACTGCGGAGTGCCGAGGCGGGGTTAGTCATACCAGCACAATTCTCACCATGGAACGATGTATGAACGTAAAACTCGTGGAGAGAAAGACGGAGTGGATGATAATTGGTGGTACTAAAGCATTGTGTTAGTATTTCTTTTATGAATATAATTATAAATAAATTTGTTGTGAAACTATGAGGATAAGTTGGAACAAACAGTGGTATATATGAGGATGTAAACTCAAACTAACTACGTTGGTATTACTTAAGTAAGCTTTATTGTTGCATTAAGCTAGTGGTATAAATAGAGAGCTAGGAATTTATTGTTATGAATTATAAAGGAACGAATATGGAGTTAGGAGTAATGGGGACATTAAGTTCAAACATTGAGCAATACTACTATAAGATATAGATTTATGGATGATATAGATAATGAGTGTAAGTATCTGGGGTTATAAATCTCAGGTAGGTAGTTGAATCGTGCTATACTTATGCATGACAGAGCAATATGGAGTAGGATTTAGTAACCTGGAAAAAAATGATTGTTGGAGACAAATAGTTAAGGTGTAGTATGACCATAAAGGTCTAGGGTATGGAGACAAGAATTCCGAAAAGTACGAGATATCATTCTCGGTAATATATATATATATAAAAAAAAAAAAAAAACTAACTAATATAGTTGTAATTGGAAATTTATGATGTGAGAACTTTTGGAGTCTCGTATGTCAATTACGAGATAATATGTCGGTTGTTATATGAGTAACTCGTATATCTCCAAGAACATGTATTATAGTTCGACAACGTTATAAGTTCTGATCAGTCAAATGTACTTGAACTCGAATAAGTTTTATGTTATTTTTACAATGTTTTGCGAAGTAAGGAAACCGTTTTGAAAGTTGGAATCATGGATATTGCTAACTAAATTGGAACTTGTACATAATGGATTTGGCATATGATATCCTCAAATAACTAAGTTGAACGTTGTCACGAAATATAAGTTGAAAGTCGGGCGTTTCTTTGAGAAACTGAAACTCAAGAGAATTGCGTCTTATCCAACCTTAGGGAAGTCATATGATTAGAGTAAGTGCAGATGGAAATTTAAAGGAAAATTTGCGGATGGGGGAAACAAGAAGCGAAAATTGAAACGTCGAGGGGAAGTCGAAGTTACACCAGTGTGGCAGGAGATTTTAAGTGAGGTGGTTTCAAGGAGGAAAAGAAAAACATTGTAAAGCCTTAGTTAATTGTTGTTTGGGGACTGTGCATTTATGTGTCTTCATCGCGTTTTTGTTAAACTTCATATGTCTGATAAAGAGCCGAGTTGTTGTGAATGATTATTTAGAGATTGTGTAGTTATGATTGCAAGGGTCAAGGTTGCATGTGGGTTTAATATTTCTCAATTTGGAGTATTATAATGTAATTTTGGAGGATGCCTTGGCTGAGAGAGAACCAAGCAAAGATAGTATTATATAATAGGGTGTTGTTGTTAAGCTCAGAAGAGCAGGGAGATACGTTATAAGAAGATAATGATTACATCACTCAAATAGTAGAGAATCATAAGGAAGTAATGGAGGACGGAAAGAACTGCGGTTGATGCGCTCAAGTTATACGATGTTCTTGTGGTATTTTAGGTGCACATTGCTAAGGGATTTGTTCGTAATTGTTAAGTTTTGCATATAAATCGACCTTAGCGGAAGTTCGGAATTTTGTATTTATTGTTGTTAAAGTTGTAAGTTCCGAGCTCTTGGAAGCATGAATGGTTGGAACAACTCCACAACATCGTCTCACCAACCAAACTCCACCGTGCGCCTAAGCTAAGCATCATCGCGAGCTCGCCAAGCCAAACCAAGTTCGGCTGCCCAGCAGCATCACCCGCCAAGCTCTCGCGAGCATCACAGCCCATCGCACAGCCCAGCGCTCGCACAGCCCAGCGCTCGCACAGCCCAGCGCTCGCCCATCGCTCACTGCCCAGCGCCCAGCGCTCGCGACTCGCGAGGACTGTCGCACCTCGCGACCTGCCTTGCTCGCACCTCGCGAGGATTCTCGCACGGTGCGACCTGCGTGGTTTTGGCCCAGCTCTTCAGCTCGTTGCGAAGGCAGTAGCTCATCGCACGGTGCGACCTGTATCGCACCTCGCGACCCCTAGGTCGGTCTAAATGTCGGCTGACTTTTGAGCCTTAGTATAAATACTAAACTTTGTTTTTAGACCTAGGGGGCAGCAGCCACAAGGGGATGGAGTTTCCAAAACTCCACTCCTCTCTTGTTGTCTTCTCTTTTTAGTTTTTATTTTCTAGTTTAGTTTATGTAGATTTCAATTATGGGATTGGCTTATGCTATGCCGATTGTAGCTTGAACCGTTCTTGAACGAGATTAATATGGAGCTTCAAGCATTATTGTGAGATCTTTCTTATCTATTTATTTCCTTTGATTATGGTTTAATTTCTATGCTTGCTTTCTATGATTTTTGCATGATTATGCTAGGAATATTACTAGTTTGATTGTGTAATTAATCTAATGCTAGATTTAAGAATAGAATCGGATTGTTTTATTCTTTTATCAATTGGTAGCAAACTAGGGAGTAATTTAGATGCAGATCATCTTGGTTATTTCTTGGGGAAATTGAATCAACTGTTGAACGTTTATCGCTTGTATGATGTTAGCAGGTCTGTTGGTTTTCTGTGTTTATTGCTGCTATTGGATTGAACTTAGACGCAGATCGGACTAGGTTATCCTTTAGTTAGGGTTTTATAGTCACGCTGATCGTGCTATTCAACTAAGAATAAGGAGAATGCGAGATTAATTCTCAACAATAGATAATTATGGAAATAATTAGAGTCGAGGTTAAATGATCGATAATGAATTGAAGTGGATGTTAATCGGATTCAAGATCTTCCTATAATTGATTTCTCATTTTGTTTATATGCTAGTTAGTTGTAGTTTAGTTATAATCTACTTGAAACCCCCCTTTGTTATTATTATTAGGTTTCTCGGCCCTTAGCTTAATCTAGGTTTCGAATCACGCTAAGTACTAAACTCGTCCCTGTTTCCCTGTGGATACGACCCCTACTTCCATTATACTTGTTTATTGTAAAAGAGAGTAGGAGAAATTTTATCTTTGGCCGGGTGCGGTGCAGAACGACACATCCGCGCCCGCCAGCGGTAAAAGACAAGTCTGCAGATGTGTTATTCGAGAATTTGCAAGCATTGCGATGATATAAGGTGATTGATTTTTTTTTAGATATGTTAGGTGGCAGGGACCACGCCTACTTTTAAAACTAAGATGGCCGGGTTAGTAACGTAGTTAGAAGAATCGTGCAAAAAGATTATATTCGACCAATGTTTCTAACAGGGAGATGAATCAATGAAATTATGTGAAGATAATCAATAGACTAATAAGATGACATTTAGGAATAGGAATTCATAATCTCGAATAAATAATTCATGCGATCAATTAAAAGGAGTTGGGGTGTTGAAGTAGATCTAAGATCAATTAAAATTTTCGGATATGATGTTTAGGATGGGTTATGGTCACTATGAGTTGTGAAAACATCGATCGAGCCTAGTAATGCACCAGTAGCGTTCATAAATACGATGTAGTGATATTTTAAATCTTGTTAGACTAAATATGGCAATTCTTGTAGATGATATTTTGGTATGTTCAAAGAATCAGGAAGTGCGTCTTAAAGAAGTATTAAGGAATGAATAGAGTTCGAGTGGTCGGGAAATGGCGCGGAAGTTTTTTCGAAAAGTTGAAGAAAGGTTAACCAATGGCTAGTTCTAGCTTCAGCTTCGGGGACAAGGACTTAAAGTGTATCGCTATGTTTCTCAAGGAAGTTTGGCATGTATTTAATGTAGCATCAGCGAGTGATAGCCTGAGCCTCTATGTAGTTAAGCCATGAGAAAATTACTTTGAGCATGATCTGGAATGGAAGTTAAGGAATTACCTTAAAGATTTTCTTAAATTAAATAACTTCAAAGGTGTGTATTGACCATCAAATCTTAAGGTACATCTTTATTTGGAAAGAGATGAAAGTTAGATAGTGAAGGTAGCTAGAATTGCCAAGGATGGTGATGTAGACATTTAGTACTGTCGGGGAAGACAGATGGGACAGTAGATGCTTTGAACAAAGAGAACCTCAGCAGGGAAATGATGCCATCATTTTGATATCATAGGAGTTATATAAAGAGTAATGCAATTGGAGTTGCATACAGGTAAGGAAGGAGATCTTCAAGGAGAACTAAATGTTTTGGTGATAAAAGTATTCCTTTTGAGAAAACTTGAGGTAAGTATAGTGCAAATTAAGCTTACTAAGGAACTAAAGTCAAAGATAGAAAAATACGAGATAACAGATTTCCAAGTATGTGATTATGGAAGCCTACATATACATAGGGAAATGAGTGTATCGATAATTCAAAGCTGAAAAAAAAAAAACAAACAAGATTATGAGGGAGGTGCTTAGCAGAGCGTACTCAGTTCATCATTAAAGGGGCGTGATGATTCAGAATATAAAGAGGCATTCTTGATAAAGAGAGTTGAAGCAAGATGTGCCGCAATATGTCGCATAATACTTAAATTGCCAAGAAGGGAAGTGTGAAGGGAGAAGTAGCATGAGCAAATAGGGTGTTTTATCAAATGTTGAAAGATATGGTGCAAGCTTATGTATTGGAATTTAAGGATTCAGGGAGAGGTATATTAGCATGGATGGAATTCTTCTAGATCAAAAGCTACCAATCGAGTATAACTTCGTATAAAGCTCTGCGTGGAGATAAAGGTCAAACACTTATTTGTTGGGATGACGTGAGCCTGGAATTCCCATAAGGCCTATAAGATCATGAGACTAAGAAGCAAGTGCGAGAAATTCGAAAAAAAAATGTGGAGATACTTCAAGTTATAGGTATTTAACCTTTATTCCAATAACTATTACGGTTAATTTACGAATATTTCGAGAAGTGCTTGTCATAATAATGATGGTCACATTTGGTAGTTAATTGCCATCATACAAGCATTATGAGTGTGATTTTAAAGCAACATAAACACCGATATGTTCTATATAGATTGTTTTCTTTTAAGGGGCTTAAAGAGAACAAACTTAAGAATTGCGATTTGTTGCACTAAATAGTTACAACCAATCAAATCTGTTAATTGTAACCCATGTTCACCTCTAGATTACTGGAAGAAGTTGTATGATATTGTTACCTTAAGAGATTTGGGTATATGTTACAAAAGTTTTGAAACTTTGGGTTATGAGTTCTGCAGATAAGAAAAAGTGTAATTAAGAATTAAGTGATGTTGCATTAAGACTCTTGATAAAAAGAAAAGTATTACAAGGCCGACATTATTTCAGCCAAGAAGCTAATAATCAATCTGGTAACAGGAAGAGCAACATGTGCGAATAAGTTAGATACGCGAGATCGATATCCTCGGTATTCTAAGGTACGATATAAGTTTCGGGACGAAACTTCTTTAAGGGAGGTAGAGTGTAATAGCCTCACTTTTTAAGACGATATTATTGAGACAAACGAGATACGTTAACATACTAATCAGTACTTAATCAATTGCATCTTTGAGGAATAAGAAAATTGTGAATAGCCCTATATGAAGTCTGTCTGTGAATCTAAATAGTGTATGTTATTATGTGATTATGAATGCAAATTATGAGTTAAGATAGGTTATTAACGAATTACGTTAATACGGTTGAGCAATATTATGAAATCTGAGACTTTGAGTGTATTGTGTTTAAGATAATCTGTGTTTATGATTTAAGGGCTGAAAGAGCCAAAATATGTTTATTAAGTTATAAGACATATTTAAGGATTTAGTTTAAGTATAATGAAGGATTAGAGCTTAATTACAGAGGGTTAAGGATTAAGTAAAACCAGAAAATTCTGGAATGTTCTTAAGCTGTGAAAAGACGATTTTGCCCTCATTACTAAACCGAAAATTATGAGTTTGCCCTTACCCATTCTCTATATATATGAGAGGAAGTCCCTCATTCAGTTTCATCAAAATCACTCCACAAAAATCACACAAGACAAACATCTTTCTCCTTCCCCTTTCTCACGCCAGTCTGGCGGTGCAACAAGCTTGCCTTTGGCAGCTTGGTTCTCTTGGTTCCTTGCTCTGAAAAATGCATGCAAATACTTCCCTAGATTCATCAAGGTGTCCTCCACACTGGGCAAGCATTAGTTTTGAAGTTCCATTCCTGTAACCCTAAGAAAAACCAAGGGAGGTGAGTTATGGCTGAATTTCAGCATGCATGAGGTATATTAGTTTGAAACTTGATTTCTTTGGGTTAATTACTAACTTTAAGGTGATGAATGTTTTGCTTAAGCTCCTAAAAGGTTGCTGGAGAGGTGGTAAAAGTTACCAAGTAAGATTTGATTTCCTAGACACCAAGTTAAGGTACACAAGCTCCACCACCTAAACTCTGTTTTTAGCTTTGCTCATGAAAATTGTTTGTGGAATTGTGAATACTTGGATTATGTTTGAATGTGTATAAGAATTGATTTGCATGAGTTTTATTATGGAAGATATTGTGTTAAAAATGTTTTGCATGTCAAGTTCCCTAGGATTTGAGCTATGCTGCCGTGACCTTCTCTTCCAAATATCTTTATTCCCAATCTGTTTTTATCCTTGATGTCTATTGGAAATGGTAGATCTTGAAAAGTTATTGAATTTAGACCCAAAAATCACTCCATTCGGAGTTGTACATCAAAAGTTATGTTGTCCGGAAGTTTGTCAATCCTTGCTCTATCTCAATTGCGTTTTGGTTAAGGATCGTGTTGTGGTTAAACGTCCATGATATTCCCTTGTAACATTTATGTCTTGATTATCAAATGAACCTTTGCTTCATTTACCTAATTAAACACGCAACCTCAATTCGTGAAGGAAATCAACACCTAAAAACTTGATTGTTCGCTTAATTACTTTCCGAACTTGTAAACCCTTGTGCCTTTGATCCTTTCAATATTTTTCCATAATGAATACCTACTGTCCTTTATATATAATAAGTGTGGAACCTAAACTTTGGCTAAACCCAAGAAGTACAAGTGATCTTTGCATAAAAACCATTGTTCTTGAACACCAAACCGAAAACCATGGGAATTGATATATGTGGTGTTTGTAAGAGATAATATTCCATATATTAATAACTCTTCTATAACCTTTTATATACTGCCATGTCTTGGTAATACCACCTTTAGCTATCTCAACCAATCACATCATTCTTTTGAAACTTGATTGTTAAGTCACCTTTCCGAATACAGTGGAACTTGACATAGCAAGCTTGTTTTCCAGAACTTGTTT
Organism: Beta lomatogona; assembly: GCA_947646795.1. Lineage (NCBI taxonomy): Eukaryota > Viridiplantae > Streptophyta > Magnoliopsida > Caryophyllales > Amaranthaceae > Beta > Beta lomatogona. The sequence goes on along the minus strand of CANSNZ010000927.1, from coordinate 5,863,097 downwards.
TCTTAAGTTAAGTTCGCTTCAAGAGTTAGTGTAATTGATTATGAATGAGATTTAAGTAAAGTATTTGAGTATGAGAATTTCAGTATAAGTATTGAGCATAAGTATTTCGGTATAAGTATAAATTTTGTTTTATAAGGGGAAGTAGCTGCGTAAGCAGTGATGAACAATACTCACAAGAGCGGGTTTGCTCATTATGAGTTTGGAGCGGGTTTTGCTCCATTGTGAAGGGTCATGACCTAGGAAGTCTTGCAAGCAGGAAAATAAGAAAGGTAGGGAGACGTCCCTCAAAAGTTTGGAGAGCCGGGTTTGCCTCCATTCGTGTTCCTTCCCTGGAGTTATGTTTAAAGTTTGGAGAGCCGGGTTTGCCTCCATTCGTGTTCCTTCCCTGGAATTATGTTAATCTTTGTAATAAGTTTACAAGTATTGCTGTTCTAAGTATTTTGAGAATGATATGTGATATTTTGAGATAATTCTTGAAGAATTTCTCATGTGTATGCAATGTAATTTTTATGGAAGTTAAAAGAAAGAATCAACGTATCTATGAGCAAGTATAAACGTATTTCCGAACAAGAACGAAAACCATTTCAGTGCATTAACGTATTTCTGAGTAAAAAGGAAAATGAAGCTATGATTGTTATAAGTTTATGTTTGAGTATAAGAAATGACTGAATAGTTTCAGCCACCTTAATATTTTGCAATTGGGGGGACTTGTGTACCAGCGTAAGCTGACCTGTTTTGTTCTTTGAACCTGTCCTGGTGGGGGCAGATTTATCTGTTTTGCAGGTCTAGAGAAATGTTCGAGTTAGCTTTTGTGTGCAAATGTGAAGTTGTGGTCAATGTGTTAAATCCGTTTGCTATGAGATGAATTGAATTATATAATGATTTTGCAAGTTAAGCATATATTTTAGATTTGTAAACTAAGTAATCTAAACCTATTGTAATAAGTATTTTATTATAACTTATTTTCGTATTATGCTTGGATACTGTGAGACTTCCTACTTTTCCTAGGGAGGGAAGGTGTGGAAGTCCTCCCTAACAGTCTCTCTGAATGGCAGCTTAACTTTGTAATTAGCAGTATTGGGTCTTAATTAAGCTGCTGTCCGGAGCGGGCTGTTACATCAAGGCATTGAAGGAATTAGAACAAGACAAGACATCATAGACAACATTGTTCAAGAGGTGCTTAAAGCTATGACAGAGAAGCAAGCAGGATCAAGCAGTGCACAAGCAAACTTTGCAGGTAAGATTATTATTTCTAATGCAGTTTTGAATAAAAATGATCAGAAAACAAGTTGTTGGCTCATTGATTCTGGAGCTAGTGGCCACATGACATGTAACAGTGATTTACTCAGTAACAAAAGGTTTTTGAAAGGTAAAATAAAGGTAGGATTACCTGATGGCAATATCAAATACGTGAATGAAATAGGTGATGTGTTTTTGAACCATGATGTTACTCTTAACAATGTTCTTTACATTGATGATTTTAACTATAACCTGTTATATGTTGCTAAACTGATAAAAGAAAAGAATCTGCATCTCTTATTTAACAAAGATGGATGTGTGTTACAGGACCTTTCCATTAAGAAGAACATTCTTTTTGGAAGGACGGAAAATGATCGTTACGGGAGAAGAGTAGTAAGACTGGAAGAAAAGATGATGAAGTTTAGTTGAACTCAAGAAGAAATGAAACAGTAGTAAATTGTAATAATGTAGTGAATTTGAACCTTATCCGTGCTAGATTAGGGCACATTTCTATTTCCAAGATGCAACATCTAGATTTTTGCAAGTATAAGAATCTTAAAGATTTCTTTTGTGATACTTGTGCTCTTGCTAAACACCACATGTTGCCTTTTAGCCCTAGTAAATCTATTGCTGCCAATATTTTTGAGCTTATACATGGATCTTTGGGGTCCTTATAGGAAAAAGTCTCTAGGAGGAGCACAATATTTCCTTACAATTGTTGATGATCATAGCAGAGTCACTTGGACTCAAATGCTTTCCAACAAAGAACAGGTGAAAGGAACACTTTTAAATTTCTTCATCCATGTTGAAAACCATTTTCACACTAAGATTAAAACTCTTAGAAGTGACAATGGAACTGAGATTCTACAAGAAGAATGCAAACATATGTTTGCTGAAAGAGGCATCACTCATCAAAGAAGTGTGCCAGGTGTGCCCCAACAGAATGAGGGTAGAAAGGAAACACAGATTCTTGCTTGAAACAGCAAGAGCATTGAGAATACATGCAAGGTTGCCAAAATACTTATGGAGTGAGTGCATCCTAGCAGCAACACACTTGATAAATATTCTACCAAGTGCTGTGATACAGTGGGAAACACCCTACAATAGATTAACAAAGCGGGAACCAGACTACAATCATTTAAAAATGATTGGTTATCTCTGTTATGCCAGTTCACATCAAAAGCCAGGAGACAAATTTGATGCCAGAGCAATCAGGTGTGTGCTGGTGGGTTACCCTTATTGCCAGAAAAAATATAAGGTAATGGATTTAGCTACTAGAAAGATTTTTGTCAGCAGAGATGTTGTTTTTAAAGAGAAAATATTCCCTATTCTTCTTTACAAAACAGGTACCAACTCACATCTTCACAAAATACCAAGTGCAATGATGAGTGTGAGAATTATGAAATAGATTATGACAAACTTACTAATATTCTTAATGAGGTGAATGATGAAAAAACAGGTGAACCTGAGGATGATGAAACAGGAGAACCAGAATTGGAGATTCAAGATGATGTACAGGTTCATCAAGACATAACAGGTGCAAATGAAATTTTACCCAGGAGATCATCTAGAACCAGAGAGATCTCATCAAGGTTGCAACATTATGTCTGTGAAATACCTGGAAGAAGGAACACAACAAGCAACACAGATGCAACTTGTGGAGCTGTTGAAGCTATCAAGAAGGAAGGTTGTTTCGTGGATGACTACATTAGCTACATCAACAATGTTTTGAGAGTGAGGGAGCCACTTCACTACAATGAAGCTGCAAAGGATGAAGGTTGGGTTCAAGCAATGCAAAATGAACTTAATGCTTTGGACAACAATGATACATGGGAACTCACAAATCTCCCTAAAGGAAAAGTTGCCATTGACAGCAAATGGGTGTACAAGCTAAAGTTCAAGCCTAATGGTGAGATAGACAGACTGAAAGCAAGGCTTGTTGCCAGGGGAGATAAACAAGTAGCAGGCAAAGACTACAAGCATACATTCTCTCCTGTAGCCAAATTTACTTCTGTGAGAACTATGATTGCCATAGCTAGCATTAAAGCCTGGAAACTTCATCATCTATATATCAACAATGCCTTCTTACATGGATATCTAGATGAAGAAGTATACATGAAGCAACCCAAAAGCTATCACAAAGGCTCTCTGGATCAGGTTTGCAAACTCAAAAGGAGTCTATATGGGTTAAAACAGGCATCAAGGCAATGGAATCTTGTGCTGACCAAGTTTCTCATTAGCCATGGGTATACTCAATCTAAGCAGGATTATTTCCTGTTCACTATGCACACAATTGATAAGGTTACTTTTGTGCTTGTATATGTGGATGATTTACTCATCACATGCAATGATGAGAATGAAATTAAAGCAATGAAATGTGATCTTGATAAAGCTATCACCATCAAAGATCTTGGTGAAATGAAATAATTTCTTGGAATAGAAGTAGCCAGAAATGAAAGAGGGATCATGCTCAACCAGAGGAAATTCATTATTGATATACTCAAGAGCACAGGCACAGATGAATGCAAACCTGTCAAATGTCCATTTCCCAAGGGCATTAAACTTTCTATTGATGAAGGAGAAGTCTTGGATGATGCTGAACTATATCGAAGCATCATAGGCAAGCTGCTCTACCTTAATCTGACCAAACCAGACATATCCTATTTTGTTCAGCAGTTGAGTCAGTTCATGGTAGAACCTAGGAAACCTCATCAAGCTGCCATTCATGTTATTAAGTACCTAACATGGACTATTAATAAGGGATTATTCTACCCAACCAACTCTGATCTTAAGCTTACAGGATTTTGTGACTCAGACTGGGGTAATTGTGCTTTCAGTGCCAGATCATTAACAGGCTATTGTGTGTTTCTTGGAAACTCCCTAATATCCTAGAAGACAAAGGAACAGAAGACTGTTTCAAAATCTTCCACAGAAGCAGAATACAGGTGTATGTCTCAAACCACCAGTGAGTTGGTTGGGCTTGAAGGGTTGCTCACGGACTTGGATATATCCATACCTACTCCTATTGATTTGATCTGTGACAACAAATCAGCTATCTACCTTGCTCATAACCCTATATTCCATGAAAGGACCAAACATCTCAAAGTGGATTGTCACTATGTGAGAGAGCATTTAACTACTAGGTTTCTGAATGTGCTTCATGTGAGATATTTTTTACAACTTGTAGATATCATGACCAAGTGTCTCATTGAGCAACAACACAAACACCTCAGTTTCAAGTTAGGATTGTTTACCACAAGTCCAACTTGAAGAGGATGTATTGGAATATACAAGTTTTACTTTGTCTTGTGTGGCTAAGGAACATATTGCTATCATGTTCCCACTACAACTGATTCTCCCTAGGATCCTGTACCTAGTATGACAGCCGTTATTTTGTCTGTATTCTTTTTGTCCTATGTACAGCTCTCTTGTATAGGTTCAGGTTTTCTCTCTTTGCTTTGATATATATATGGGATGTAATGCTTGTATAGCCATTAGAACAAATAGAGGGAAGTAATTTCTTCCTGTAAATTTTCTCTCATTCAATACAAGAAACTGGAAGATATTTTCCAGATTAAAATCCAAGATTGAGTCTTTGTTTCTTTTCAAATTTAGATGGATTTTGTGTTTGTATGTATGTTGTGTCAGTTTCGATTGTATTGTGGTGCCGATCGATTAAGAGATGAATAACTCTAAATGCAACCTTGCAAGTCATAAGAATGTTTTTGAGTTTTTTCTTCCGAGAATCTATAACTTTGTAGTATAAAACTTAATCTACCATTAGGTATTCTACATTTCTACCCACATGAATTATCCTATGCATAGTGGATTACTACTAAGAATAACTAATTGTTTATGTCATGTGAGTAATCCGCCCACTGAAAAGGTGTAGCTTTGTCCTAGAGCTGATCAAGGTTGATCCGGCCCGAAAAATACCCGGCGTCGGCCCTATCACCATCATCATCATCATTATTATCACATTAATTGAAGATAATAGTTAGTTGGACTCTAATGGAAATGGTTCATAGTGAGTAGTTTTAGGTACACTTTAGATGGACCTTTAAATTTTAATGTTATAATTGCATTAAATATTCATTATCCTATTATTGAAAAAAAACATTGACAGATACTATAAAACAATATGTAACAAAAGTTATTTAGAGGTTCTAAACAATCATTCTTCAAACTTCATGTCCTTAATGATTATTTTTTTCAAACTTCAAGTCTTTCTAAAGTGTTAACAAGTGACTCTACGAACTTATATACGTGCAATATATGTATGTTTAATGATTATCGTATCTATAAAGTATAAACTTGTAAATGTGCTATATATATTCGAACTTATCTAGCCCTAAAAGAAAAAGTTTCAAGATCCACCACGGCGTACGACCGTCCACTATTCCTTGCCACTGGCCCTCGTTGTTGTTTGGGAGCTCGCGATTAAGAAAAATACTAGCCCTTCGCCATCTTCCCCGCCTCTCTCATTTTTTAATCTAATATTAAGAACAAATGTTGAGTTGAAGGATGCATTTCTTCATTGATTCAATAAAGTGAATCGTTGTTTGTTTAAGACTTTACCGGAGAGGTTGAAGATGGAGTCACTTTGATCCTGTGGTACTTGTATGGCTTTTCTAAATATGAAGGAGTCATCATCGGGTGTGAAAAAATCTTCAAAAACTGATTGATTAAAGGTTCGATAAGTCAAAGGGAAATATGTTACTAGATTAAGTGTGGCAAGGTATAAGAGGATAACAAGAAGAAAGGTGATGATATTGTGATGCATTTTAATATCAACTAGAGGCAATTGATTTTTATGAGAAAATGGAATTGAGGACTTTTTGAATTGCATCTATATTGTTATTATAAAGGATTCATATATATATATATATACACAACCAAAGAGATGAGGTCCTTTGAAGTTCTGTAAGACTGATTCTACTCCACTAACCGACAAATGAACGTATGCGAAAAATTAAGACGAATAAAGTCAAGCTGGAAAGTCTATGTTTACACCAACGATAGTGGTGAGCAAAAAGTCCATGCATTCCGGTAATTTAATATATTTCTCCTTTTTTTTTTCATAAACCTTTTAACAGCTTTAGTAGAGCTGTCAAAACCTTATTCGATTCGAGAACCCGATTTGAACTTAACCTGATCTAATCCAAGAAATTGAGCACCCATACATGACCCATGCCTAAATCGAACCCGACCTGTAATAGATTTGACTCAACAATTATTGATTCGAACCCGGCCCACACCCGACCCGTACTCAACCCATAGTCGAATAGTCTCCAGAATTATTGATCTAAACTCGATTTGCACCCAAATCGAGCTAACTTGATACATATTTCGGTATGACTCATATTCAAAGCGACCCGCCTTCTTCTGATTCGACCTCGACCCGAAATGATGTGGACAAGACTCGAAGTCAACCATACTCGAATTTAACCATTCTAAAAATAACGTTATGTTATATATATTTATATTTCATGACAATGTACTTATTATAATAAAATCAAATAAATCGAATGTTCAACTAAAAGCTCACGACAATATGTGAAGGATTTTGTCCTCGATCAAGTGTAACAAACTAAATGTATATGGACAAATTATAAAGATAATATGTTCAATAATATTAGGTGACCGCAACGTTTTGCTAGAAGCTAATTGCGGTTTGTTGGGCTAGTATATTTAGGCCAACTACTAATATGTATTGGGTCCTATGAGGTCACACAATGTGACAACCCTTGGATATTACCCAAATCCATTTGTGAAGTGGGTTGGGCGGTTTTTTATGATGGATGGAAGAGTTGTAACTCATGAGTTTATTAGGCTCATAATGTATGACATTATGAGGCAAAATAAAGCCTCATGAATCATCTCTTTGTAACCACCCTATATAATCATATGGGGGTTACAAAGGTAATGGGATTACATCATTCTAGTAAAAGAAAATATGATTTTCTTTGCTCTCCTCTCTCCCCTTCATTCGGCCATCTCTCACCTCAAAAGCAAGAGGATTCTCTCTTCCGTACTAGCATACGTGGTGATCTAAGGGTTGTTCGTGGACCAACACTAGAGGAACGACGTTTGACGTTCTAAAGGATCTACACTAGAAGGCTCGGGGTGGAAGTGGAATTCACGCATCAAGAGGTATATTTTATACTCTTTATAGATTCATGTTAATTTATGCAAAGATCTTGGTGTTAGATGTTTGAGTACGTGATACTCGTTTTCCGCATTAAGCATCTAAATTCTTACAGTGGTATCAGTTAGCCTATTGCATAGATTAATATGATCATGTTGATGCATGTTTTCCTTTATTTTAATTCATTTAGGGGTGGGTATTAGCATGAGGATATTGTTTGCATGATTAAAATTGGATTTTAATCTAGTGGGAGTATAAAGTTGTTTATACATTTTCCGTACATATATATATATACATATATAATTGTTATATTGTTTCATGTTTTAGTTAAGTTGTTAATTAGAATATGATGTATATATGTATGATTCATGAATTGCATGCTTTGAGTTTTTTTTTTATGCTTAATTTGATTATGTATAATTTCATAGCATGAATTATTGAATTTGAGGCCAAGTCTGATTTAGTTATGCATAAAAGTGTTTTAATGTATAAAGAAAATCATACGTATATCGATTAAAATTACATGAATTGAGATCGGAAACTCAGTAGCAGAACGCTTCTCGCGAGCCGCGACGACCATCGCGAGTCGCGACCTAGCTCGCGAGTCGCGAGCGGTGGTCTGCCACCCTTGGCTCATCTCTCCTTCAACGGATAAAAACTTTAAAATCCGTTTATCCCTTAATGCATATTAATAAGTTATTATGCATGGTATCCTATGTTAATACTTAAATGAATTAAAATTATGACGGGAGTTTCATTTTGTGACATTTAATTTTATGTTAGGATGTTAGTTCTAATAAGTTGATTAATTCTTTCATGCTAGTATTTGTGATTAAATATCATGCTATGTTTTTATGTTTTAATATGATTAAAATATATGTGGTGCCTTAGAGTGCTTATGTATTTTTCTTTAAATTTAATAGTTGATTAAATTTGTTAGATTAATATTTTAAAGCACTTGGGAGATAAATTCTAATATGATTGAAATTTGTCTTAAGGTACTAACCATTTAATTAAATATGAGATTAAATTTGGTTGGTGTTATTATGTTTTAAAGTTGTTGAAACATACTCCCTCCGTCCCAGAAAGATCTGAACACTTGTTGGGACACGTAGTTTAAGGTGATAAGCTGTGATGTGGTTATCAAATGTTATTTTATTTAAAAAGTAGATGTGATAGGAGTTGGTGGTGTATTTTTTATTAGAGGAGAGAGAAAATTGGGTCTCTTTTTATTGATAAAAGGTAGAGTGTGGGCCAAAGATGTGTAAAAGAAATAATATATTAATAGTGGGACCATGCCAAGAATGGAAGTGTTCAAACTAATCTAGGACAAACATAAAAGGAAAGTGTTCAGACTATTCTGGGACGGAGCTAGTAGTAATAATTTATTTTAATAAGTTGATTAAAATGCATGTTTTATATATATGATATTATGGATGCATGCGGTGACTAGTATGGCCCAAACTTGGATAGAAATTACGATCTGCGTATCGTTAATGTATTTTTGTAATTTAAATACGATCTATGCATCGTTGGTATTTTTGTAATATTAGTTTAAGTTTCAAAAATTATTCAAGTTGAAGTGATTCAAGGATGGAGATCCGATGTTTATCCATGAAGCACAAGGATGGAGATCCAAGGTGGTTCAAGGATGGAGGCCTTAAAGAGTAGTCTTTAGGATTAGGGGCCATACTAGGATCACATTTTACTTTATGCATTTAAATTATTGCTTTTGAATGGTTTCTAAGTTTTATTATGCATGTGATTTATTTTTGCAATGAGTTCACTAGTAATTAAATCACATAATAATTTACTTAGGTCCCTAAAGCTAATATTGGGTAATTGCTATTCCAAATAAACATATACTAAAATCTTGATCGTTAGTAATAGGTTTTGCCAAAGCAGAGTGTTACTTCCAATCTTGGGCTAAGTAGAGTAAATTTCCAAAATTTGCATGTTTAGTTTAGTTTGGCCCAACAAAATCATCAAAACGGTTTTGGATTTTGAAGCAAAGGGTTGGGTTTTTGTGTTTGGGTGATAAGCTCTGTCTAGGATTAGGAAGGCTTTCCCCAACATTGTGGGTAACTTCCTTACCTGGGAGCTTTCATCACCTTAGCAATCACCCATCAACTAAGAATTACAATTGTTGTAATTAGTAAAAGAGTTTACTTACCTTTTAAATTTGGTTTTAAGTTGAGGCCAAAGTCCACTTATAAATCATGTTTGATAGGATCTTAGAATCACTTGATTCAAAAGGGGACACATTGAAAATTGGTCAAGTGCATAGCTTTTATTTTAAAGTGTTTAAAATTTGTTAAAATCTATTATGATAAACATACTCATTACTTTTGCATCTTCTATGTAGATATCATGTCTGGTAACAACAATAATTCACCTTTTAACTTACGTTCAATCCTAGAAAAGGATAAGTTGAACCGGAATAACTTCCTTGATTGGGAAAGGAATATGAGAATTGTTCTTAGATCCGAAGGCCGAGAGGATGTTCTTGAAACCCCGATCCCGGTTTTAACAACCACCTCTACTGAAGCCGAAACGGCGGCCCATAATAAGGCCGTTGCAGAAAGGTCAGTAATTGTTACTTGCCTTATGCTCGCGGCTATGGAACCAAGACTTCAAAAGAGGTTTGCAAGCTTGGATGCCTACAGTATTATCCGACAGCTGAAAACCATGTTTCAAAGAACAAGCTCGGATAGAGAGGTATGAAACTCACAAGGCTATTCTTGAGTGTGCGTTAGTCGAAGGCAAGCCAGTCGCCACTCATGTCTTCGAAATGATTGGTTATTTCGAGGCAATGGAGAGGTTAGGCTTTCCTTATAGCCAAGAGTTGGCTACTGACATCATACTACACTCACTTCATGAAGGCTTCAACCAGTTTAGGTTGAACTTCAATATGAATGGGGTGTCGAAAACCTTTGCTGAGTTACATGGGATGCTCATGACTGCCGAGCAAAACATCTCTGTTGCACCTAAGAAGGAAGTTCTTATGGTTCAAAAGGGGAAGGGTTTTAAGAAGGAATGGGCTGGCAAGAAAAAGCAAGACAAGGGCAAGCAAGTTGCCGCTAAGACTGCTGATAAGCCACAGGCAAAGGCAAAGCCAAAGGTGGCCGCAAATGCCAAGTGCTTCCATTGTGGTCAAATAGGCCATTGGAGGCGTAACTGCCCGAAGTATCTGAATGATAAGAAGTCTGGGGCTTCTTCTTTAGGTATCTATGTCATTGACATTAATTTAGCAACATCTACTTCTTGGGTATTTGATACCGGTTGTGTTTCTCACATTACTTCGAATTTGCAGGGACTAAGAAGGAGTAGAACCTTGGCTAAAGGAGAGGTAGAACTGCGCGTTGGAAATGGTGCAAGGGTTGCGGCCGTTGCAGTTGGGACCTATAGTCTACCTTTGCCTTCTGGTTTAATATTAGAGCTTAATAACTATTATTATGTTCCTGCTATTACCAAAAATATTATTTCTATTCCTGTTTTGGATAATGAAGGGTTTTCATTTACAATTGAGAAAGGTTGTTTCTCTATTTATTTGAATTCAATGTTTTATGCCATTGCTAAAAGGTCTAATGGTATATATTTCCTAGACTTAGACAAAGATGTCCTTAACATAGATAGAAAAAAACATCGGTCAAGCGATACTAATCCTACTTATGGCATTCTCGTTTAGGACATATAAACGCAAAACGCATTCAGAAGTTACATAAAGATGGACTTCTAACATCTTTTGACTTTGAGCCATTTGATGTATGTGAATCATGTTTAATGGGTAAAATGACAAAGTCACCTTTTACTGGAAAGGGTGAAAGGGCCAGTGATCTATTGGGTCTAATACATACTGATGTGTGTGGACCAATGAGCACAAAAGCTAGGGGAGGGTTTGGGTACTTCATTACTTTTACTGATGATTTAAGTAGATATGAATATGTCTATTTAATGAAGCATAAGTCAGAATCGTTTGAAAAATTCAAAGAATTCCAGAATGAAGTCCAAAACCAGCTTGGCAAAACAATTAAAGCACTACGATCCGATCGTGGTGGTGAATATTTGAGCCAAGAGTTTAGTGATCACTTGAAGAGTTGTGGAATTCTTTCACAACTCACTCCACCTGGAACACCTCAGTTGAATGGTGTATCCGAAAGGAGGAACCGAACTCTACTTGATATGGTTCGGTCTATGATGAGTTTTGCTGATCTTCCCATCTCCTTCTGGGGATATGCTCTCGAAACTGCTACTTTCACACTTAATAGAACTCCATCAAAGGCAGTACAAAAAACACCATATGAGATGTGGAGTGGAAAAACTCCAAGTTTGTCTTTTCTACGTATTTGGGGTTGTGAGATTTATGTAAAACATTTACTTTCAGATAAACTCGCCCCTAAATCAGATAAGTGTTTCTTTGTGGGTTATTCCAAAGAGACCAAGGGCTATTACTTCTACCATCGAACTGAGGGCAAAATGTTTGTTGCTCGTCGTGGTGTCTTTTTGGAAAAAGATTTTATTTCCAAAAAGGCAAGTGGGAGTTATATATTTCTCGAAGAGGTTCGAGAAAAGCAACAAACGAACATAGTTCAACCTATGTTAGAGTTACAAGCACAAGTGCCAGCTGTGGAGCTTGAAGTAATTCCTCCTTTAGAGGAATCTTCTCCCATAACTGACCAAGTGTTGGAGGACGTGCATCCTGTACACGAACCTCCTACTGTCCCACTCGAATCTAATTCGTGCAAAAATTCTCAAATTGCTGAGAAGAATATTTCTCCTGTTGCAGCCCCTCGTAGGACTAGTAGATCAAGAATACCAAACAAAAAGTTTGTTGATTTCTTGTTAACCGAAAAATCTGAGATAATGATCTTAGAATTTGAGGAACCTACTACCTACAAGCAAGCTTTGATGAGTGAAGACTCCGAAAAATGGCTTGAAGCCATGAGGTCCGAAATGGCATCTATGTCTGAAAATCAAGTATGGGACTTGATGGATTTGCCCGATGGGGTTACACCCATTGGATGCAAATGGGTTTTCAAAGTGAAAACAGACAAGGATGGTAACATTCAGGTTTACAAAGCAAGGTTGGTTGCAAAAGGGTTCAAGCAAATTCATGGTATAGACTATGACGAAACCTTTTCACCAGTAGCAATGCTTAAATCCATTCGGATACTCCTAGCGATTGCTGCCTTTTATGATTATGAGATTTGGCAAATGGATGTCAAAACCGCTTTCTTGAATGGGTTCTTGAAAGAGGATGTGTATATGACACAACCGGAAGGTTTTGTGGATCCAGAATATCCTAGGAGGGTATGTAAGCTTCAAAACTCCATTTATGGATTGAAGTAAGCATCCCGGAGTTGGAATCTTCGTTTTGATGAGGCAATCAAACTGTTTGGTTTTCTCAAAAACGGAGAAGAGTCTTGTGTTTACAAGAAGGAAAGTGGGAGTAACATAGTCTTCTTGGTCTTATGTGTAGATGACATACTTCTCATAGGAAACGGCATTCCCATGCTTCAGTCAGTCAAGGAATGGTTGAAGAGTTGTTTTTCTATGAAAGACCTTGGAAACGCTGAGTACATTTTGGGGATCAAGATCTATAGGGATAGTTCTAAGAGGATGATTGGACTTAGCCAACGAACTTATATAGATAAGATCGTTATTAAGTTCAATATGGAAAATTCTAAGAGAGGTTTTCTACCCATGCAACATGGTGTTTCTCTTAGCAAGGCTCAGTATCCTTCTGGACCTGATGAGATTAAGCGAATGAGTAATGTTCCTTATGCGTCAGCTATAGGGTCCATTATGTACTCCATGATTTGTACTCGCCCAGATTTTTCATATGCCTTGAGCATGTGTAGCAGATTCCAATCAAATCCAGGTGACGCACACTGGAGTGCAGCTAAGAATATCCTAAAGTACTTGCGAAGGACTAAGGATAATTTCTTAGTGTATGGAGGTGAAAGTAAGTTAATTGTTGAGGGTTACACAGATGCGAGCTTCCAAACTGACAAAGATGATTTCCGATCCCAATCTGGTGTCATCTTTTGTATAAATGGAGGGGCAGTGAGCTGGAAAAGTTCAAAGCAAAGTACTGTCGCTGATTCTACAACAGAAGCTGAGTACATTGCTGCGACAGATGCAGCAAAGGAAGCCGTTTGGATGAAGAAGTTCATTCTGGAGCTAGGAGTAGTGCCTAGTGTTGGAGATGGTAGTGTTTTACATTGTGATAACAATGGTGCCATAGCTCAGTCTAAGGAACCAAGATCACATCAAAGGTGTAAACATGTACTTAGGAAATTTCATCTCATTCGAGAAATCGTTGAGAGAAAAGATGTAATAGTTAGCAAAGTTCATACGGATAGCAATGTCGCTGATCCTTTGACTAAACCATTGCCTCAGCCTAAGCATGAGAGTCATACTAGGGCTATAGGACTTAAGCATGTAGGAGAGTGGCTTTGATTGTGTACTATTTACTTTTAATTACTTCACAGTTATAGTTACTCTTGTGATATGTTTGGTTATGTTTATCAATAAAAGGTTATATTCTTATTTAATCTTGGTTTAGTATTAAATAAAACGTTCAAAGTATTTTATAACGTTTGATAGGATTGGCAAATATGTGATTTGACGAATGAAACCCTATCTAGTGAACATGAGTTATAATTTACCTTTGTCCCTAGTTCAAATCATTAAAATTGAACATAAATGATTATGTTTCATGGACTAGATTGCAAGTTGACTGATAGCGCAGTTTCATGGGCTATGGGGACATAAAGATGTCTAGTCATTTGCATAGGCGTGTATAGTTGATACACGTTGGGCAGACCTAGTATGACACTATTCTTACTTAAGGATTAGTATGTTTTTGACACTGCAAAACGTCGTGCCGTAAAAGGAGGCTATAAAAGCAGTCATCGGAACTGCTACGAATTGAGTGGGAGTTTTGGTTATACAAGACTGGATAAAGTCCTCCTAAGAGTTAGGATTGGTGTTTTGGCCTCTTGAAGAGCGAGAACTGAAAATGCATGGCCGTGCTCAAATGGATTAAGAAGTTAATCATTTGTTTCGACAGTTCAAACTCGGATTTCAAGAAATAACTTGAATATTGGTATGGTTTACATACGGTGTTACCATGTCATCAAGTTAGACATTAAGCGACTTAAGGAGTTTGAAGGTTACACACTTGTTCTCAGACAAGTGGGAGATTAAAGGATTTTGTCCTCGATCAAGTGCAACAAACTAAATGTATATGGACAAATTATAAAGATAATAGATTCAATAATATTAGGTGACCGCAACGTTTTGCTAGAAGCTAATTGCGGTTTGTTGGGCTAGTATATTTAGGCCAACTACTAATATGTATTGGGTCCTATGAGGTCACACAATGTGACAACCCTTGGATATTACCCAAATCCATTTGTGAAGTGGGTTGGGCGGTTTTTTATGATGGATGGAAGAGTTGTAACTCATGAGTTTATTAGGCTCATAATGTATGACATTATGAGGCAAAATAAAGCCTCATGAATCATCTCTTTGCAACCACCCTATATAATCATATGGGGGTTACAAAGGTGATGAGATTACATCATTTTAGTAAAAGAAAATATGATTTTCTTTGCTCTCCTCTCTCCCCTTCATTCGGCCATCTCTCACCTCAAAAGCAAGAGGATTCTCTCTTCCGTAGTAGCATACGTGGTGATCTAAGGGTTGTTCGTGGACCAACACTAGAGGAACGGCGTTTGACGTTCTAAAGGATCTCCACTAGAAGGCTCGGGGTGGAAGTGAAATTCACGCATCAAGAGGTATATTTTATACTCTTTATAGATTCATGTTAATTTATGCAAAGATCTTGGTGTTAGATGTTTGAGTATGTGAAACTCGTTTTCCGCATTAAGCATCTAAAGTCTTACAATATGCTAATATGCTAATATGCCAATATGCATATTATAAGTTATAATAGCATCATGTACGTGAAGTTTTTACTAATTAGTCCATTATGAGCACTAAAACAGAACAGAAGTGTATAACTAGTTAGTATATTCTTCATGCACTAAAGTGGTAAAACTTAATGATGAGGTTGTTTGATTATATTTGTACATACTCACTTTTGTGAGTTTTATCTCATTAAGCATACTATGTAATTGTTAGGAATGCTACAAAGATGTTACGAGGATCACGAATTTGACTACTAGAAACAACAATGAACAATCATCTAGGCGCGATACGCTTTTCCAAAAGCAATATTCCGACCTTACTTTGAGCACGGGTTACACGGAATTCACTCTCGAGATACAAAGAAGAAACAACGATGATCATGCTCATTATGATAATCGTCAAATGAGAATAAGTGTGTGAATGATTTTGATGTGATGAACAATGAACTTGTGCTTTTCAAGAGAGAGAGTTTTCTCTTGTTGCTTTCATAAACATGTATAGGATAATGAAATTAGAGTATTTGAAACACAGGAACATCCGGTATTATATGACAAGTAACCATCACAAACTAACCGAAGAGACGCGAAAACAAGACAGGGCAGAGGAGGAGCTAGCGCTCCTTGCTGGAGTGGGCGCTCCAAGCAGGAGCCGGCGCTCCTCGCACACTCTTGTCAGTTTTCGCGTTCTTTAAAATCCCTGCCAAATCTGTTCGCTCGCTCTAACCTAGCGAACGCTCCTTCATCAATGTAATAAATACATTAATAAACTCTATAACTCATGTTGATTCGAGTCACGCCACCATAATCATTGCGACTCAAAACCACGTGACATGAAACCAATATATCGAATACTCTAAATCTCCAACAATAATAGTATAAATGGATAATATCTTTGAATATCTTTAAGTTAATATTCATCACTTATGAAATTGATATGAACATAGTTATTACGTTATATTGATTATAGTTTTACTACTATATATGAAGATTAAAGATTATAATTAATAGTAGTAGCTATGAATCTGTCATGAACAAGTTAGGAGTGATTGTATCCTACTATACTAGCTAGTATCAGTTTTCACAATTAACTTAATGTATAACTAGATAACTTAGGTGAACTGAAATTCATTTTTTTTTGACTAATTATCAGAGCATAATTGTTGGTCACATAGATTATGATTATTATTAATCAAGATTATGATTATTACTTATCCTGATATTATTACGAATAGTGAAAATCCGATTTAGAACATAATGCGATTCAAACTATCCAAGATTGACTTAAGCCAAACTTGACTCGACCTGAATGTAACTCGATATAATGTTGACCAAAATTTTGACCCGAATATAATCGTCTGATCTGATATTGACCTGACTCGAAACCAACCCAATCCAAGATTGACACGACCCAAACAGATTCAATTCGATACTTACCCGACCCAATAATAATCAGATCCAAATTTTATCCGAACCCAAAGCAACCCGATATATCTTGTTTCAAACCCAAACTGAAGGTACTCGCGCGAACTCGAATGCACTCGGTCATAATTTGACCTGCACATATCCCGAAAGGCAACGACCCAAGTTGACCCAGCCTGAAATTGACAGGACATGTCCGACCCAATACTTTTAGAAATTAAGTGAACTTGGCGCGAAACCGGACCACAGACAACCCAACATGACCCGACCCAGCCGGCCCGTACATCCAAAATTGTCAGGTCTAGGGCTTGTGTTTGGCGAAACAAGCGATTCTAGTAGATGTTAGCTGTTGAAGTAGCTGTAGTTGTTGGGTGTAACTGTTAGCTGTCTACTAGTAGTCGTTAGCGATTAATGTGTATATTAGTTGATTAATTAGAGAAGTGTTTGGCAAAAGCTGTTGAAAATCTAAAAAACAATAAATGACATTTATTCAAATATGGAATGGACTACAACAATTTTATTAGTTCGTTCAATAGTTAAATTGGATATTTATTTTTCAAAGAATTTACACAGAAAAGGAGTATATACCACTTTTTAACTAACCAAAGAAATGTATAAATTTAAGATAATATTCAACCCTCAAAGGATTTATATTACCTATCTTAACTAAAATGCTTGTGGAATTAGGAGTATAATATATTGTGAGATATTAGTCATATCTTCTCTTTTAATTAAATATTTAAATCATATCCCTGTTATTGTAAAGGAATAACAATGAATTGCCATAAATTAAAGCAGTTAATAAACTGAAAAAGAAAAAGAAATTTAAAACATTGGTTAACAATTCTACTTTATGTTATTATATATTCGCTAGATCGCTACCTATAAATCTAAAACTTTACTTGTAGTAATGTCCTACAATCGTTACCCATAATCTACTCTAACCGCTACCCGCTATTATAACTATTACCTTACCAAACAATCATAATTTTCTTAAATGGCGTATTGGCCTTGTTCAATAGCTATTCGCTACCTAAAATACTTGTAAGTTAGACAAGATATTAAATGTTTTCTTGTGAGGAGGCCAACATAATAGCTATGCCATAGTTCTCTAGATGAAGGTAACATCTCGTACCGTCGTACGTATGTAAGACGGTCTTGACTAGTAGGTAGTCAAAGAGATAAGACTAAGGGGAGTTCTAGTTCATTAGAGATAATAATAAATCATTTGAATATATTTAGATATTAAATAGTTCAAGTAATTACAAATTGCTATGCAAAGTCAAGCTTGTAAACTGACTAGTCTTACCAGGGCCGGAACAATGGTAATATGTGCAATGTGCAATTGATACCAAATTGGGCCCTTGATTTATTGTTCAAAAGTGGGATGGAACCAATTTGAGTATTGAACTTTTTCTATATCTATACCCACTAAAAAGCCACAAACCTGATTACTATTCTTAGGAACATTACATTGACGATTTTGCCCTTCACACTTCACAGAACCCCCTCCCATGCCCTTCCTTTGTCACGTGCTTTCTTTTCCTCCCGTTTTTCCTCTGAGTCCTCCATCGTCATCTTCATCTTTATCTTTCATCTGCCTCTTCATCTTCATCCTCCTACTCTCCCCTCCATTATCACTTTCTCAATCTTCTTCACCATTTTTTCTCTCTTCTTTTTCGTTTTAGGCCTTGGTTCAAAAACAATTCAAGCTTATTTGGGGAAAAACTTCCCTTTTTCATCAGAGGCAGGCAGAGAGAATAGAGAGAATCGCTTCGAAGCCAAGCTCGAAAAGTCGAACAAACCCTAGCTCCATCAATTTCGCTATTAACAGGAGAGAGAAAGTGGTCGCACTTTGCTCTCATTAATTACGATTGTTCTTCTCACTTTAGATCTATTTAAATTACTCCCTAAATTTCGCAATGTGTAGATGAATATCATTCTTCAGGTAATTTTTATTTTTTTTTAAAATTTCAATTTTTTTTCTCTCCTTGTTTCATTTGCTGAAATTCTGTGTAATTTTGAGTGAAATGTGTAATTGATTTTGTTTTGTTAAACTTGAGTAGTTTATAGTGGAAATGGCGGCGAAGCAATGGTTAAAATCAAGAAAAATGGCGAATTCTGCATCATCTTCAACTACATCATCGTCTAAGAAGTTTCTAGAAACTTCGGTTGATGGACATGATTCTTTGGCGTCATTTCCGGCGAGGAGTAAGCCTCATAATCAGTATTTCATTCTCTCTCTCGCTGCCCAGTCGCCACCTCGCCAACCAACCACCACTCCCTGCTGCCTCGCCCACCAGCCACCACCCCGTCTCTGCCGCATCCCCAAGAGACCGTCAATACACCACACCACCAGCCACCGCTCCTCTTTACCGGCCCACCGAAGACCCACCGCCGTGTCAACCCAGCATCCAACCAACCACCATTATATTATACAAGGTTTGGTTTATTTTATTTTTAAATATATGCATATGGAATAATTAATATGTTTATTTGTGCTTAAAAATATGTTATTTTGTGAGCTTGATTGTTTAATTGAGTTACAATGTGTAATATCTTTGTATAAATGACGTATGATGTTCATGTGAGTGTCAAAACCAATAAGTAGTAAGTTATTTGATGTTGTACACCATGTGTTCGATGAAATGCCTAAATGAATATCAATTAATTTTTCCTTTATAAGAATATAATCTTCATTTATATTTACTGTACCAATAAGAATTTGGAGAAGCTTTCAATACTCAATAGTATTAGTCACCGTACTTGGAAAGTTGCTCATTTTCCCTAAAGTACACCTGGAAAATTCACAATTATGATCTTGAGATTATCCAAGCAATCAAAGGACGAATGCATATCAGGTCAGCTAGGCTTCATCCCAGACACAAGTTAAATACTATGAGAACCCCAATATTTTGAGGATATAAGATTCAACTGGGGCATTAGGTCTCATGGTTTAGGATATAAGATTCATAAGCTACAGTAACCCTAAACCCTCCTCCAGGATCTTGAAACGTGTGATCCATACCCGACGGGTCCTCAGAATCAGTTTCCTCATCTGGATTCTCAGCTTAGGGGCAATGGCAAATTGACAATTTATAGATTAGAGTGAGGGAAGAGACCTTCCTCACTTGCATCACCTGTAAACAACACGTTTTGAGGTTTCGGCCATGTTTTAGATCAAAATTTGCCCATATGGAATGCTTTAATCCGGGTTATCAAAGCTTTAACCAACTCGCAAATGAGAGCAGTTGGAGAGATGCTAAACACTCAAATCAACATACCACAACCTCAGATACATGATGGAAGTGGAACCCACAAATTGGGTTCTCAACTTACACTGATGATAGTGAAGGACTGAGATTGAGAGAGGGGGGAAGAGAGAGAGAGGAGAGTGGGGGAGAGGACGGAGTGAATAGGGATTAAGTGAGGCAGATAGAGTGATTCGAAGAGGGATAACGTTGAGATTAATGTGAGTTTATGGATTTAGAAGGGGTAAGTGAGACCTATCCTGGGCGTAAGGTGAGAGAAAATGGGAGAGTTACAAAAGAAAGTGCAAAAATCAAAAGAGAAGCAATGGAGTATTTTGATTGTACTATACATATGCCATTGAGTGAATGTCATTTGCAAGTTGCAACATAGTGTGATCTTCATCTATATCTATACCCATTAAAAAGCCACAAGTTTCGTTACTGTTCTTAGGAACAGTGCTTTGATGCATTTGCCCTCCTAGATTTACAAAACTACTTCCTGCCCTTCCTTTCTCCCGTTTTTCCTCTGCACGGACTGCACCCTCCATCTTCATTCTTCATCCTCCTCCCTAACCTAGATAATTCCCCTTCATTTCCTCTCTCCTCTCCTCTTCTCTTCATTTTCGACCAGCCCCTCCTGCAGTCCAACTCTCCCCTCCATTCTCATTTTCTCAATCTTCTTCGTCTCTCTCCTCCTTTTCTCTCACCATTTTTTATCTCTTCTTTTACGGGTTCAAGAAGCAATTCAAGCGGTGTGAGCCATGAAATCAGTGAGCAAACTGCAAAGTCCACTGCGATTTAGGGCTAGGAAGAAGAAGAGAATGGAGCTCGGTGGTGGTTGTGTTGGCGCGAGGGAGGAGACCGAAGCCGATGACATCAAGAAGCCGTTGATCAACAAGCGCAAACCCAAACCCACCAAGCTCAGGTTTCCTCATTTTTACTTTTTTCTGTTGAATCTTTTTTCTTTTGAGTAATACTCTTTTTTCAGGTGAAAACAAGTTGTGTTTTTGAAGCAACTCTCATCTGGGTTAGTTCTAAGAACTGGTGAGTTTTGTTTTTTCATTCATTTGTTATTGAAATTTCGATCTTTTTAGTGAACCCATTATAGTTTGTATTTTAATGGAATTGGAAATGTCGATGTTTTATTGATAAAAGCTTGGCTCTTAAGGACTAGGATAATTGAAATTGTTTATTATCGAGTTTTATCTGTATGTAATTTCTGATTTCGTATTCGAAGAATTGAGTTTAATCTGCCTTGGTCTATTTTCTTGGATGAATTGAGGATTACATGTTCTTTTTGGAATGGAAAATTATTATCATGGCTTTGAGAAATTGCTTGCTTTTTAGCAAAAGCTACATAGAGTGAGCCTCTAAACATGTGATGATGGTTTTATAGCTATCTCATAGTCTCTTAATCTGTTATTGATTGATCTTTTGGCAGTAGACTTGGATTACGTGTGTACATGTCTTATCAATAATTATGCCTTGGCAAGCTCTACTTAACAGGAGGAAGAAGAATGGAGGACTATTGTCAGTGTTTCAGACGATTGTTCAAGCTCTGCTGGAGGTGGAACATTGCAGGTATTGAAATTTTATTGCCGACTCCTTTTGATATCTCTCTTTATTATTGAACAATTTCTAAATTGTTCTCACTTTGGGTACCTGGAGAATGCTGATCAAAGCTGCAGTAGCAGCTTCAGTTATCAAAATTTATAGTTATAACTTGGTCCATTTGTTCAAACAAGAGTTATAACTTGGTCCATTTCTTTTGTTCATCTAAATTCAATTTTAGTGATTATACTTATTTTTATTGAATTTTCTTCTTAAATTTTTTGAAGTGTACAGACCCCTTGAGACTGCTATATGATCAAATGGACCAAGTTTCACTATTTCTATGATTTTTTTGTTGATTTGTATTGAATACTATGATTCTTCTAAGGGTATGTTGCAGATATGGCACATTATTGATTTGCTGTACAGATCAGAAGACGAAGTCCTAGCAGAGTTGGACAAATTCCGATCCCATGTAACGACATGCCCCTCTTAAATCTTATAGTGGTATTAGAATATGTTTAGGCTGACAACAAACTTAGAACTTCGAAGGGTGCAAAATATCATGTATACTGTCTTCCGACTCTTGTGATTGAAGATGAAATCTGCTTTTTTTGGGTGAACACTCGTCCCATCATTTAACCTTTTGCCATTGTAAGCTTGATTGCTGTGATCACTACTGTTTTCTATCTGATTTAGTAGCTAGGCAGAGTCTCCTGCAAAACCATCTCATAATATCGTGAGATCGGGCGACTTTCTATTTCAAAGATTTTCTTTTTGTTGGTAAAATCAATATATCTAGATCAATATTAATCAATCAATATATATCATCAAAACGGGTGGGAAAGAATAGTAGCCTGCCACGTGTTGTGCCTCTGTTTTCTTTTAATCTACCTATTTTATACTTTGGCACTATGTACCTATTTTATTTTGACTATCGTTTGTGATTTATCCAAGAAAAAGAAAAGATCACGTAGGATTTTATTAGATTAATCTCAACATGTTTTGCAAATGAGAATTGAGTTATGTTATGCTGCTTTTCTGCTTCTTCCTTGTAAACAATAGTGGTAGAATCTGGGAAAAAACCAAAGTTTATAATCAGAAGCTGTTGATTTAGCTACTGAACTTTTTTGAAATGGCTAATCTTTGGTTCGATGGATGTGCATAAAGATATGAGGGAGATGGGTAATACATATTAGTGATTTTTTGGGACTGTAATGTGAAATTAGGTGACTTTACCATCTTCCATTCATCTTATTATGTAATTTTATTGTGCATGAGTTCTTACTTCGCATCAATCTTCTAGCTTCATCTCAATGCTAAGCATTGTTAATGCTTTTGACAGGAAGAATGGTTTTCCTTTGCTGGAATCATCCATCTTTAAAAGATCAAAAGACTTGCTTGGAGAAGCACATCATCGTATTTATCCTTATTTACGCCTGCATTTATACTTTTTCTTATGTTTGTCAAAGATTTTTCATTAATTGTTGAATGTTTCTGCAGGACTGATTCCTCTAATTATGATTATAAATGTAAAGGAGCTACTGAGAGGTCAGTATCTTCTCTTCAGAAAGATAAGGAGTTATCAGATAAGGGTTCTATACTCAATCATGCTGGTGTTCGAATTGGATCTGGTCAAGACACATACGATATCAGTCGGTAAGTAATTTGTCCTTGTTGCGCTTGCATCTCTACGGGTTTTTTACACCTTTACGATGCAAGTAATATCGGTTCGGTAGATTTGTAAACCTTTACAACACGGGCGATACGATACGATGCGGCCTTGTTTTGACACCATGCTGCCTGCTGCTGTGTGGCATTGTCATGGAGGTTTTCAAAGTTTCAATGCAATGTTTAAAGTGGTTTGTTTCTTGCAGTTGTGTGCAAATAAGGAATTGGTTTGAATATTATAACCATATTTGTATTGTAAGTATATAAAAAATATGGTTATTTTAGAATAGATTCCCCCCAATGAGACATAAGCTTTGGGGTTAAGATTCATGGTTGAATTGTCAAATGGTCTTCACAGGTTTTTGAGAAGCTTGGATTAAGCTTCATTAAGCTTATATGATTTCCTTCGCAAAATCAACTACCCTTCATTTCACATTGATATTGTCTGTGAGATTGGAAGGCAACTGTTGGAATGTGTAGCAAAACCAACCAACTCCATCATAAATTAACTCCTCAACAGTTGGAAAAAAATGAGATGCTCCAGACCGCTCCTTCACTTAGCTCTCAAACAACCCACACCCAGAACTCAACTAATTAAATCTCAGAAGATTTTAGTATGTTTTTGATACCTTTCAGAGATTAATATAACTTATATCTTATTAATTTATGGAGTAGATAAACAATTTAATTGCTTGGTTTAATTGATTCGAATCTGTGAGACTATTGGTTTAGTATGTTGTTGGTGTTGTTTTTTGTTCTCTCTTTTGGGTGAGGGAGAGAGGCTATTTCACAAAAGAATAAATATTAATATGTTCTTGTTTGTGTAGATTCAACTTTCAACAAGATGCCTTTCAGATTGTCTATATTCGATACGATTTTTGCCTTTATAAGGAACTACTAATGAACACTGTTGATTCACAGCCTCCAACTAAACGCAGGAAGGTGCAGACATCCCTGGGCGTTAACTCTGAGTATGTTGATAAAATCATTGGTTAGTTAGCAGACGATTAGGTTACCAGCATTGGCATTTATGGAATGGGCGGGATTGGTAAGACCGCACTTGGAATGCAGCTCCACAATTGGATTCACAACCATGGCATCCCTTCTTCAAGTATTCATGCTATTGCTTGGGTTTCTGTATCTGTGGAACTTGATTTCACAGCGTACCAATTGCAGCAAAAAATTACTGATGCTTTTTGGCTTGATCTTCAAGGTGATAAGGATGAGAAAAGAAGAGCATCCATTTACATGCCATTATGTCACGGAACGACAAGTGCATACTCTTTCTCAATGATTTGTGGGGTGATTTCCATCGAGAGGATATTGGGATTCCTTATGAGTGCAAGTTGATTTTGATTTTTCGATTTCTAGATGTTTATCATACCCAGTGTTACCTAATTCACTATCTAATTCGCCTTTTCAATTTGCAAATCCGCCCAAAATGGGCCAAATATGAACCAAAACCGACCATAATCCGCTTTTTGCAATTTGCGGGGAAATTAGGGAATTAGGTAACAGTGATCGTACCCTACAGTACCAGAAAATCATCAAGGTTGAGCCACTATCAGAGGAAGAAAGTTGGCAGTTGTTTCACCTTCACCATAGCATTTCAAAATGGTTTCTCAGATCCCAAAGAAGTGTCCTCTGTTAGGAAGATTGTCTATAATGATTAATGAGTGCAGGTCTTCCACTTGCTATCAACTATGTTGGCCAACAACAGTAAGAGGGGGATGGTTACTCCTTCTATGGGACCCGAAGCTTGGCGTCGAAGAGCTTGAACCATCATTAAACAATCACATTCCACCATAACATGAGACGCCCCACGTTCCTTCTCCATTCGAACGCCCAGCAAGCCTTTCGCTTCAGCCATGCTTGCGGGGACGGTGTGATATGTTGTTCTAGAGAGTAGAGCCTACTGGAAGATCTGATGTAAATTTTATTTTATTTTATAAGAAAGATCTTATGTAAATTAGCATTATATCTCCTGTATGTATTGCATGCTTTATGTGAAGAAGCTTTTTTAAAGGTTCATATTTTAAACACTGCCATACTCATGAAATCATTATACCAAGGATTCATATTTATTGCAACTTTTGTTAAGCTTCTCAATATTAATTGAATATCTTTTTCTTTTGCATCTACTACAGACTACTAGCAATCATTTGTATGTTGATGTAGTCGACTTTTGACTTTCTTTAACCTTTCTACAGTTCTACTTAAAATTTACTTTTTTTCCTTTTTGCATTTACCAGAAATACAGTTTTGAGGATCATACATTAAGAAGTAACAACATGATAATTTATGGGCCTAAGGTTAGTTAGATTGTTTAAAAAGCTTATCTGACATTGAAGATATATTATTCTTTAGGAAAATATCCCCTTGTACACATGCCACAGGTTTCCTCACCTTCTAAATTTTCTTACCATTTGATTGTAATTTATGGATTTCCAGAACGAATATATATTTACCAAGAAGCTGGTGATGCAACTGGCTTGGAGTTATTCGGCATTAGCTCTAGCGACACAAGAACTTCATACGAGGTTTGACCATCCTGCTAGACTAAGGACATGTTCTCTTCGGCATAAAACAACTGAATTAAACTGAACTGAGATGTACATAAGATCATTCTAAAACATTAATACACATTAACATTACAGCAACCAAAACAGATTTACCAAAGGCAGTGGTTACATATTTGTTCCCATACCCCATATCAGTATAATCCTGTACTATATAAAACTGAGTACAACGGGGAGGAGAGTGTGAGGTTATCACCCTATGTGATAGAATTATGTATAACATATTGGATGTTGTGGGGAAACCTCACTACCTCAGTATACTTTCACTTAAAGAAGGTTTATATCTTAGTTTAATAATGTATGTCCATTGATTTTTTTCACATTTCACATGAATGTTCTACACGGTATGTCTTATGGGATTGTGTTATAGATTAATTTACACACAAAGTACATAAGGGGGGAGGAGGTGTAATAGTACTTTTATATGTATATTAAACTTTTTCATCATGTTTTTTTTTGTCTAACATCCTTCATGTAGACAGTGGGATGTGTCATTACAAAGTTAGAAGAGACAAGTAGAAAGTACCTTGAAAGCAAAAAAGAAATAAAGAGAGCAAATTGATTTTGTTATTAATATTTTTCGATGATCTGCAACGACCACAATCCAAATTCATTTTTCATCATATGATAGATAGTTTTCCAATATAAACTACACTGATTTGAACCATGACAAAAAAACACAAACAATCAACTGTCAAAATTGACATATCTTGAGAAATAAGAGTTGCAATTGAAATAGTTTGTTGTACTTGGAGTTGTTAAACTAAAGCAATATCTCTGGTCGATAAGGAGGTGTAATATAATAAAAATTGTTGAAACATATATTGACCATATAATGATAGGGTTTTCCCCCCCTTTAATATTTCTCGAAACAAGTACTGGATGGGATGATAATCTCTCGAGTTGAAAAGTATATCTTAAAGAGAAATCATTGAAGTTTGAAAAGTATGTTGTTATTCTCTTCACATACAAAGTTAGGATATGATGGAGAGAAAGAGAGAGAGATGGAGAGAGAGGAAGAGGGAGTGAGGGAGGGATGGAGAGAGAGAGTGAGAGAGATAGAAAGGGAGATAGAGAGGGAGAGGGAGAGGGAGAGATGGAGAGAGGGAGGAATAGATGGAGAGAGAGAGCGAGAAATAGCGAGAGAGAGGGAGAGGGAGAGGGAGGGAGGGAGAGAGAGCGCGAAATCTAGAGCGAGAGAGAGGGAGATGGAGATGGAGAGGGAGGGAGAGAGAGAGAGAGCGAGAGCGAGAGAGAGATGGAGAGCGAGAGAGAGGGAGGAGGGGAGGGAGGGAGGGGAGGGAGGGAGGGAGGGAAGGGGGAGTGAAGGAGAGGGATGGAGTGGGAGGAAGGGAGCGAGAGTGGAGAGAGAGAGAGAGAAAGAGGAAGAGGGAGGGGGAGAGGGATAGGGAGAGAGGGAGAGGGCAGGAGAAGGAGCAAGAGCGAGGGAGAGCAAGAGAGGGAGAGGTAGAGAGGGGAAGAGGGAGAGAGAGATAGAGAGAGAGAGAGAGAGAGAGTTATGGCGTTGGAGGAGCATGTTTACATCCATTGTATTATATGATACACTTCCGCCGTTCTTTTGAGGCAGATAGAGAGCGAGTTTGAGACAATTTCCACAAAAAATGGAAGCATTTTCACTTAATAAAAATAAGAGAGTAAGCCCTTGGAGGAGAATATTTTATTCATTTGCGTTTCTTTTTGGAAAAAAATGATGTTAATATGAGGGAAGGGGAGAATTAGTGAGAATAAGAATATTAAGATGAGAAAAAAAGAGTCGAGTTGGGAGAGAAGGGTAGAGTTGTTTGGCCTTGTATCTTGTTAAAGAAATATAAATAATAGAAAAATAAACGAATAATTACAGTTGAAGAGAGAGGGGGGGTGGGGGAAAGGGTCAGTTAAAGGGGGAGATGATGGATAGTTGATCACGAGAAACAAGGATAGTAAGAGAGACATAGATTTATACTTCATCATAGAGAAATATTTTTGTCGAGGAGCTCTTTGATTAGATTACGGGCTGCATGGTTAAGCTTTTATAGTGATTACTTGAACTTTATTTTATTGCGATTGTTTCTAATTTCTGTTTATGTGATAATTTTTCATTTCGATTGAAAGTGTATTCAGGGAGGCGTAAAAAGTTGCGGTACTACTGCCCAAGAGTCATAATGGATGGCTTACCTAACAAGTTTGTCTTTTTCTTTTGTAAATTACTCGTGTAAATTACTTGGGTCACCTGTTTATTAATTGTTCTTATGTAGTTTT
This sequence comes from Beta lomatogona, assembly GCA_947646795.1. Classification (NCBI taxonomy): domain Eukaryota; kingdom Viridiplantae; phylum Streptophyta; class Magnoliopsida; order Caryophyllales; family Amaranthaceae; genus Beta; species Beta lomatogona. The sequence goes on along the minus strand of CANSNZ010000927.1, from coordinate 5,835,043 downwards.
CTTGGAAGTTGTTCTTACTGGTATGTAATTCAAATTATTAGTCTATTATATATATAATTGGCAAATTTGTTAGAGACATCTTTTTCTGAAAAACTACCATATATAGAAATGTTACATTTTAAAACAAAAATGTTATATTGTAAATTTATTTCGATTCATATTTTAGTACAAATGGTGAGGACAATAGGGCAACAAAATAGACATTCAATATCTTTGTTGTAATAGCTTCATGTTCAATTTCTTAGCCATAAATAATTTTACATGAATATCTTAATTGTAATGCTTTAGGGTACTACAAAAATCTCGAATAAATAGGAGAAGCTCTTTAAAATTAGTGAAATTATAAAAGATGATGAAGAGAAAAAAAAATGGGGGAAAAAGTTTGAGCAAGACTGAATTGGACTTTTGAAATTAATAAGACCATCAAAGACTAATGATAAGGAGATAGAGAGAGAGATAGGAAGGCTAAAGCAAGGAGAAGGTAATTCGTAGATTGAAATATGATTATATTCTATACGCAATGCACATCAAAAAATTTTAACCTTGAGAAAGTTTCATTATCGCATAGAAACGTCAATAAATTTTCTTGTGAGATTAGCCTGCCTTTAGCTTAGGAGATTAATCTCGTTAATCTTGGAGGAGAATCTGTAATAGATACTAAAATGTCCCGTATTGTGAAAAATTGCCTGGAGAAGAACCTTGTCTAGCTCACCTTCACAACCCCTACAAATAAAGTAAACATGAAGGTAATAAAAAATTAAGAAACATCATAATTTTCTTTTCTTTAATCTATTAAAAGCAAAGATTGCTCGAAAATCCTTGTGAATAGTGTCCTGAGTCTATTTTCCTTGAGAAAAAACAAAATGGTTTCCAAATAATTGTGTGATTGTAGTGTACAACATATAGAGTAAGATGAATTAGGTATCTCCTGAAGTAGTTCCATGTCTGCAAACGATGTTTCTAGACATTATACTTCTTGTAAGTGTTTTTCTATGAGGAAACTCCAAGATTTTGAAGAAAGTTTGTAATGCTTGTGAGCTTTAGGTGCAATCTTGAACCTTTGTCTATTCTTAGCTAGCTGTATTTTCTTCGTTTGCTGTTTTTAACTTGTAATTCTACTATTTTGGTTAGTCCAACTCCAAGATTACATTATCAAGATATTTTCGCCACGATAGTAACTATTAATCTCATTAATTAAATTTTGCTCTCTTGCTGCACATCAGGATGTGCATGTCCTACCCTCCGGTGCTGCTGATGAGCCAAATAATTAAGGTACTGCATCACCCAGCCAAGAGGCCCTTCTGCTTGCTATTTCGCTCTGCAACCTAATGCTCACTGTTAACAATGTGTCCCCTAAAGTTAATCACTGCCTAATATAAACTAATCTCTTTTGCTGCTAGGCACGATTTAATGATTGTAATAGATATGGCAAATTAAAGAAGGCACAAAACCTTAGGCAAATTTTGTAACCCACAAACGGTTTGACCTAACAAAGCATATATGTAATATAATCTAATAGTTTTATTATCTTACCTACACTGTCATATACTTTTGAAATGTCTTAAATTAATTTCACTGATATTTGCATAGAACTATTTATAATAATTTTCGTTTTCTTGGGGGGCCGCGCGCGATAGCGCGCGGACTAACAACTAGTCAAAAATAAGTGGGATGGATTTTTTTTTTTTTGTTTGTAACGATGAGAGCAGAATGGAATTTAAAGGCGGCGTGGGGCCACTTGGTGTTGGGTTAGTCACTTAGTCACTCAGCCCAAATCTCAAATAAATTGTAATATACTAATAAATTTTTTATTGTGAAAAAAGGAAATGAAAAAAAAAGAAGAAAAGCAAAAAGAGTGTCGGCAACTTAGAGCCTTGGCCTCCAAGGTGTAGGACAAACTCGAGGTGTAAGGTCGCCTATGCCTCTAAGGTGAGAAGCTTGGCCTCCAAGGCCATTTATACTTATTTAAAGAGGCATGTTGCCTTGGGAAAACAAGAAGAGGAGGAAAAACAAAAAGTAGGCGTAAGTACAATTTTAGAGAAGGTTAGAGTGCACAAAAACACAATTGTGATGCCTCACTTCAACCCTCTCTAAACAAATCTTCAATAGGCGGAGTTCTTTGGGATTCTCCGGAGAAGTTCATGTCTCTTCTCCTCTCCTATACCTACTATGGAGATTAACTTAGCAGAAATTTTTGCTATACATAGAGCATTGAAAATCTCCCTGCGCCGTCCAGATTTTAAGAACTATCATCTCATTGTAGAATCCGACTCCGCAAACGCCGTGAAATGGTGTAATGAAAAATCGGATGGCCCTTGGAACATTCACTTCAGACTGAATTTCATTAGAAACATTTCTCTAATGGGGCTTCAAGTTTCCATCTGTCATGGTGGAAGAGCCTCAAATAGCGTCGCAGATGATCTAGCAAAGCAGGGGCTTGGAAGAAGAGATGATTTCATTGCTTGGCTGTAACTAATATTTCTTTAAGTTCTCTTACTGTTAAGATGGATTGATTACTTCGTGATGTAATATTGATCAGTCATTGATATGGACTGATTGTTTGGAACTTTAAAATGCAATGAAATCACCAACTTATCAAAAAAAATCGGTGTGAGTCAAAAATACAATATTAGTGTGAGAGTGTTTAGGATTATGTAGCGAGACTACTATTGTGAAGGGTACTAAGTAGCACTTTGTCCTAAACACATGTTGTCTATTGTAGTTGTAATTACCTTTGTACTCTAAAAATATTATATTGAAGTTTTCAACTCTGGAGATAGCTAGGGATCATGGTTTTTCCCTAATTTAATAGGGTCTTTCACGTAAAAATATTAATGTTTTATTTTTGCCATTTTGTACTATATTTTTCTTCCCGATATATTGCATATTTTTGTTGCTTATTTCCTAACACTTGGTGGGCTGACTTTGGAGTCCATCATGATCAGGACGGAGATGTCTCACGGTGGTGCACAAATAGGAAGGAAGACTGAAGATGGTGGTGCACAGATCCCTAGAGGATTGAAAATAATGAAAAAAACTAGAATGACCTAAGCTGTGATGACATATAAGATTTGCGAAACTCCCTAGATTGGAATACTTTCCATTGATCATATTTTTTTTTTTTTTTTTTTTTTTGGCAATAAGAAAATCCATTGATCATATTTATACTAAGGATAATACAAGGCATTAGTCCTAATTGTATTAGGAAAGCTAATCATGAGATTAAAATACTAGTGTGCAACAAATATATCCTATGACATATAATATTCCGGAGAGAGTTCTATTCTCTATCAATATTTTAGTCGAAATCTACCGGATTTCTTGCGCTTTTCTTTTATACCAAGGTCCTTAAACTAATAATTGTAAGGTCTTTAAACGAGTTAAGCATACGTTTGGGACCCAAACTATCACTTTTTTCGCTCTTTAAGACTTATTAACTTTTTTTTTTTCACCTTTTGAGACATGTGGTTGAAATTCCGGCCATTTAACCCAATGTTAACTCACCCAAGAGCATTTACACTTGAAAAAAAAGTTATATTAAAAAAAATAATAATAAGCTCACTCTGGGAACTTCTTCCTTTAGTTTCAAAGCCATATCATATGACGGTCTTCTATCAACTAACCTCCATCTTCATCAGTTCTCTCTCGTCTTTCTGTCTCATCTATCTACTAGAACGAAGAACCCATCGACGCTTTTCAATGGCGGAAGAACCCGAGGTAAAATTTCCAGTACCCAATTTTAGAAATTTATTCTCTTACCCAGTTTTAATTTTTTTCTTACAGAAAATTAATTTTTGTGATTCTGCGTGTGAAATGATGGAGTTGCAAATGAAAATAGAAGCTTTAAGAAAAGCATATGCAGAGATGGTGGCAGAACGCAAAGCTCATTGCTTTGAGCAGCAATTTGTTTTTAAGAAATTTTAGGATCTGTTTTTGATCATTTCATTTTTGTTTTTAGGAAATTTCAGGATCTGTTTTTTTTTTTTTTGTTGTTGTATGTATGCGCTTGATCTGCAATTTGGGATGCAACCATGGAAGAAGTTGAAGAACTAGTTTCGAGAGATAGTTGATAACTAGAAAAAGCAAGTAGGTCTAATTTCTTATTTTAAGATTTAGATTGAGATAATTGGCTCAAGTTATTTTTCATGATGATAAGCAAAAAATTAGATGACGAGAATATATAGCTCGATGATTGTTGTGTTCTGGAACAAAAAACGAGCTTGAAGGACCATCAATGGAGTTCGTCAAGGGGAGTCATGAATGGAAGCTTGTGGAAACAGATAAGTAAAATGGGATGAAGTTGCAGTGGCACATCTTTTTTTGAAACAACAGATTAATAAAGTATCTTTTTTGGGTTAGTGTATCAAAATAAATAACTATTGGGGTCCATAGTTAACCATGGTAAACATTTTTCACCTAAAACTCATTCTGGATCCTAAACAGTGAAAAAAAAAGATGGTATAGTCGCAACTATGACTAACATCTTTTAAAGGTCTCAAACTATCAAATATTCTATAGAGGTCTGTTAAGGTTTTATTTTAATAACGCAAGTGAACGGTGTCGTAGCACATACGGGTCGAACTCACGGAGGTGCAAGATTAAACACTACTTGATTTTAGATTAAGAAATAGTCACACAATCCAAATATGAAGAATAGTCTATAAACTAAAGGCTAAACTAATAACGATATATGACAAACTATATGAATATGATAATTAAAACACTAGAATTAAGTATCACCACTAATATGAATTGATCAAAATATAACTCATATCCCAGTTATTCAATTATAGCTTAGGCGAGATTGTCATTCCCTTATGACTCAGTAATAAAGCACAGCTGCGAACCGAAACTAAATACTCGGTCATTCCTCAATACCTAGAACTCACTTTCGTGATAGCAAAAAGCCTAACTAACATGTATGTCTCCTATTTTCATGGCTTACGCACATAATTAGAAGCATTAAGAGCCAATGTCAAATAATTCCCAATTCTAGTTCTCACCTATTTTCATGGGAGAATTCAAATCAATAACAAGATTATCTAATTTAAGACCCAGCTTTCGTTGACGAACTCAATTAATAAAATAGCAATTTAATATCAAATAAAAATTCCTAATAGCAACTCCAACTTTCGTTGATAATATAAAACTAGGGCAAAATCAAGATGCAAAATGGACAATAAGAACAATCTCATCAAACCCTAAACATATAATTCAATAACATGGGAATTAGAGAAGAATTTACATAATCAATCTATCCATACTAGGGCTCAACTTAATCCTAGATAAAAAGACTACTCACTAATTATAACAATAAAAACAATAAACATAATAGAAAACATAATTAAAATATAATAAAGAGAAGAGAATAAAACTTGATTGAATTGAAGATGAATATGAAAGCTTGAATCTTGAATCTCCAAAGTAGCAATAGAAAACAAACTAGGGCATAAACTAGCTAGAGAGAAAACTAGAAGAAGAATAACGTGATATTAGAAAAGTGAGTAATAGATGTCCTCCTTAGAAAACCTATAATAAATAGTTATTATTCCTAATACTAGTAGGAAACCAAAATTACAAGATAAGGAAGCCAAATAAATCATTAAATGGCCGAAATTATCAAAACCGCGTGCGCGTAAGAATCATCTAGCAAACTGGGCCAACTTGCGAAGCCCATATCTCTCAAAATACAACTCGCCTTGAACTGTGCAACCTATTGTTGGAAAGCTATTCAATCCTACTTTCTAATGCCGCTAGAATCAACCCAATATCAGCATCAAGTCAAAAGTTATGGATAAAAGAGCGAACATGACTCTATTTCCACAATTCTTTCAATGAATTCCAACTCCAATTTAACTCCAATTTGCACTCAAATAGATCCAAAATGATCTTTATCAATGTAGCTTGCTCCCAATGGCTCTTAACTACTCAAGCTTGTCCAATAATACTCCAATTATATTCTCAATACATGAAATTCATCAAATAATACCAAAAATGCACAAGAGGAGTAATATTTCGCAGATTAAGTAATAATATGCAATTATGAACTACAATACACCTAAATGCTCCTAGAATGCAACCTAAATGCAACTAAAACTTATATAAAAATACGAATCATCAAACTCCCCCAAGCTAAACCATGGCTTGTCCTCAAGCAATTAGACATAGACATTGGAAAAAGAAAAACAACATACAACATGGGACTACGATAAGGCCAAGCACACAATTGAGAACACGAGAGATACAATTACTACACGAACCAAGCATTGAAACATTCTCAAGCAACGCCGCATACACGTCATGTAATGCAATCAACTCTCCTACCATACCACATACCATCTCCCCTAAGCTAGACTTAACCAAACCTGAGAGACCTCACTTTAGTCATGTGCACTCATATTCTCATGTGTTTATGACATGATGAATGTCACTCAACCTAAACCATGTCGACTCAAACGAATTATGAGGTTACTCTTATGAACGAATGAGGTCACTCTTATTAATAAATGGAGGTTACTCTTATGAATGAATGGGTTACTCATTTGAATAAATGAGGTCACTAATCAGTTTACTCTTATGGATGAATGAGGTTACTTATTTGAATAAATGCGATTACTTTTTTGAACCTTTGGGGTTACTCGTATGATTTAATGAGGTTACTCTTATGATTAATTGAAGGTACTTGTATAAATAAACGAGGCTACTAGTATGAAATAATTGAGTTACTCATAAGATTAAATGAAGTTACTCATAAATTATATAATATTACTTGTATGACTAAACGAGAAAATGAGAAATTAATCAATTACTATATGAATGAGTGGGGTACAGTTACTCGTTTGAATAAATGCGATTACTTTTCTGAACTATTGGGGTTACAATTTACTCGTATGATTAAAATGAGGTTACTCGTTTAACTAAATGAGGTTACTAGTATTAATAAGTGGTGTTACTCATAAGATTAAACGAGGTTACTTGTATGACTAAACCAAAATAAATGAGAAACTAATCAATTTAGACTTACGAATGAAAGAGGTTATTACTTGTGTGAATAATTGGGGTTACTCGTATGATTAAATGAGTTTACTCGTATAAATAAATGAGGTTACTAGTATGAATAAATGGGGTTACTCATAAGGTTCAAAGTAGTTACTCATAAGATTAAATGAGGTTATTCCAAAAACTAAATGATGTTACTGCAAAAAATAAATGTGGTTACTCATATAATATTTTAAGGTTACGCGTAACAATAGAAGGGTACTCTTATAAACCAAATGGGGTTACTTATGCAAACAAAATGGGGTTACTCGTATGAATAAATGAGGTTACTCATAACATTAAACGAGGTTACTATGCTTAAAAAGGGAAAAAAGAATTACTTTATACGAAAAATTGAATCAAAGAACAACAAAGATGCTAAAAGATTTAGAAAATACTCGCCAAAGAAATTGCATCCCCATATATCCAAACAATGAGAAATAACAATGAAAAGAAAATTTCAAAATATACATACGGTGAATAAGTTTGACATTTTTATACTACAATAAGCATCTTATATTCTCTCTCTTACTAATCAATATAATGGAGAAGCTTGCAGAGCTCCTTTTCCATGGCAGAAGCCTCAACTGACAGGAAAGTTGCCAGGTTACCGAACAATCATCAATGCATCAACTCTGGTGTTCCATCTTTTATTTCTTGTTCCCTTGTTTGTGTAGAATATTAAAATAGGAGATAGGAAGACAATAACATGGTGCAGCTTATTATATTTCACTAGAAGCCATAATACATAATTTATAGAAAAGCGAATAACTAACTTATTCTAGAAATAAGGAACTACTTCCACTAACTTAGTTCATGCCTAAATACTCTACCACTAACTGCATACTACTAACAGACTAAGCATGCACTAACGTAATGGCTCCTAGAATGACTAACACACTAAATACTATTTTGAAGTAATATTCCAACAGTTTTTGTTTCCATTTTTTTTCCCAAGAAAATGACAGATTTCTTTCCTTTTTTCATGAAAAAAATTAGGGTTTAGTGGAGGAGCCATTGAAGAATGTTGAGGAGCTACTTCAATTTCTGCTTCAGAGAAGAAATGGTGGTTGAGATGACGTCTTCTGAGGAGGATGAAGGTTGTGCGGGTTCTGGTGGAGGATCCATGGAGATCTTGTCGCCATTGTTTTGAAGGAGATGAAAAATTTTAAATAAACCATAATATATTACCGTGTGGGATTTTATATATGGCCCGGCCACATATAAGAATTTGTGTAATTATATATATGTACTCTCTTGAAGTCGAAGGTTATATTAATGAATAATTCATATTATAATTTACTATGTAGAAAATTTTAATTGATCTGGAAAATCATTTCCTGAGCGCTATCGATACTTACAACTCTTTTTTTCCACTTCTCTCACTTTTTGCTTTAACATTTCAAATGCACATTGGTAAATAATCCGAGGCGTATCGCCCAGGACAAGAACTAGTTTCATCTAAATGTAATTTTAAAGGATGTAATTCATAATCATCATTAGTACTCATTAATAAATTATCATGTTGTATAAAAACAAAATATAATAATTACTTGATGAAGAAGTTGTTTCAATAGGAAAGCAAAGAAAGACGATTGTATTTAGTGTTCAAAAATTGTGATGTGGATTTAGATGTAAAGTTCTATTGTCAAATCAAATTTGTGAAAGATTTTTCTTTCTTTTGTTTGATCGATTTTTTTGTTCTTTATGTCAAATTTTCTTTAAAGGTTTTTATGTCAAGTTGTTTTGTGATTTCTCATTGCTAAGTTTGTGAGAAATTTTCCATAACTTCTGTTTTGATTGCATATTATTATGCGATCGATTTAAAAAAATCATACATGATAGGATGCAATGGCATTGAATTGACCTTGTCATTTATTAGTGATGAATATACAGGGAGGTTATATTACTGTAAATTTAAGTAAACACTATATAAACCTGTTTTGGCTTATATAATAGAGATTAGCTTTTTTTTTTTTTTATAATCATTACATATTTATCCAAAAAAGTAAAATGATAAGATTATCTTAAATGACACAAATGAGAACTATGATTCCCAAAAATATAAAAGGACAAATTATACTAACTGACGCACACGACAATAATCGACCCTCAAAAATTAAAAAGGTAAGATTATCCTCTTTGTAATCTCGGTATTTTTATGTTTTTAATGGATGTTGGTATTGTTGTTGCATTTAAAAGTTTAGGTAGAATTAAACTTTTATGTCTTTGGTTTTGTAATTGATTTGAAAATTGCTTTAGTTTTGTTAATTTATTCTTCAATCATAAACTTTTCCTTTCACTGCACATATTTTTATGACAGTTTATTTTAGCAACTTTGAACTTCCTTTGATATGCATATTTTAAATTAGGAAGGGCTATGTTTGAGGAAAATCTTAATAGGTAATAATTTTTGTTGAATTAAGGGATAAAAAGTCTTTTCATAGGGGGGACACCATAGCTCCCCTGGCTTATAATTACTCCCTCTGTTGCTAAATAGACTTTCCATTTCTCCTTTTCACGTTTGCCAATGCACATTTTGTATCAATAATATCTTTAATTACATAATAGTAAAAGTTATAGAAGTTTGATTTTCACAATGTATATAATGAAACGAATCAAACAAGACCCCACATGATTATATTTTTTCTTATATATTGGAAATTTTTTGGAGAATTTTCCTTGCTTTTGATATATGAATAGTGTCAAAATTAGAAATGAGAAGTCTATTCAGGGACAGAGGGAGTATATAATAGAGATATATAACACAACTTTATATCGATCTAAGCATAACATACAATAAAACATAGCAAGTTTATAATAGCATAGGGCCTATGGCCTAGCGACTAGAGCACATACCACTATACCAAACATAACTGGCTTTCTCATGAAAACCTTATAGAACTCACCAAACAATCATCGAACCAACTTGATTTGAACGTCAAACTCAGCGAATTCATCTTACCTCATGGCAATTGGGATTGGACCAAACTAAATACCCTGCTACCGGCTAATGTTTTGGCAAAAATTAAAGGAATTCTGCTACCATCCACTGACACGCCCGATACCCCCATTTGGGGTCCAACTTCGAATGGGGAATTCACTGTCAAATCGGCCACATGGTTAGCTCATAACATCAACACCAAAGAACATAAATAGCCTTTTAAATGGATTTGGAAACTTGACCTTCCTCCTAAACTGTTAACTCTTCTCTGGCAAATTATATGCCATTCTAGTATTGGAGTTCGGAGTGTGCTCCACAATCGCAACATTCTACCAATTAAGACATGTGCCTAGGGATGGCAATGGATCCTGGACCCGGCCCGGATCTGGGTCCTAAAATTTCAGATCCGTTGGATCCGGGTCGGATCCGGATCCTGTTGTCAAATTGCGGATTCGGGTCCGGATCTGAGCCAGGATTCGGGTCCGGATCTGAGCCAGGATCCGGACCCGGATCCGTAGATCCGTTTTCTAATAAAAAGATGCTGGGGCACTGGGCTTTAATAAACTAATTATGATCAACGCTCCTTTTAACTCCTAACCCCTGACTTCAAAACCCTAACTCCCCTTCATTTCTCCAGCCATCTGCTTAGTTCCCACCAGCGAGTCCTCCACCGGCGTTCTCTCCGGCGGTTATGAAGAGCTGTTGTTGCTTGTTAAATCACATTGGGCTCCTCGAAGAGCTGCAGAACCTTCCGGGTAATCGTCCTTTATAACCATATCACTTCACTTCTCGACAAATATGGCGGATTCTTCGAAGGTACTAATTGCAAGCTTGCTTCATGCGATGAACCGTTGAGTATGGAGGTTGCCAAAGAATGCGGTTTGACTTCACTATCTATTCGAATTGTTAAGGAATTGGTCACTTTTTCTTCTAATCCAATGGTGAAGACTCCGTCGATTTCGAATGCTGGAAGACATCTTTCTGCACATGAATTTCGTTCCGTTCTTCAGAATTCTGGTATTGATTGACATCTTTTTTTATCTTTTGTGAAATGAAGTAATTCTTCACTTTTTTATGCTTAATTTGTTGTGAATTGCTTTTTGCTTGTTGAATTATTCTTAGTTTTGTTCTGGAATTTTTGTCATTTTTGTTACGTTTTTGTTGCGAAATTTTTCTGTAATATTCCTAAATATTACGAATTCATTAGCTTTTTTATGTGACTGGGTGATTTTATTGCTGAATTTGTTGAATTGAATTTGTTCAATCTAATTTGTTGATTGAAATGTGTGGTGAAGTTGCTAAACTCAGTTGTAAATTTTCAATTATGAACAGATCCGTTTTGGACCCGGATCTGCAGGACCCGTCGGATCTGGATCTGGGTCCAACGTTTTCAGACCCGCTGCATCCGGGTCGGATCTGGATCCAACATCTGAAAACGGATCTGGATCCGAGTCCATATCTGACCCGTTGCCATCCCCACATATGCCCTTTGCACCAATCAAGCGGAAACCATCGATCACCTTTTTGGGTCATGTCCTAATCTCGATCGGTTATGGGATCTTCATGAACTTTGCACATGGCTTGGTTATTCATCAGTCAACAAATCGTTGCTACCGTCTCTCCAAACCCTTATAAAGGACAAAAACAAAATTACAAAACTAGTTTATCTTTTATGGACCATCTGGAAGGAAATAAATGATATTATTTTTAACAATCAAACTCTCTATCATTACAGAGTTTTCCACAAAGCAAAATTTCTGCATACAGAATTCTATGTCAGGACCACTATTGACCATAATGATTCCACATGTACTAACTCACTCAACCTCCACTCATCCAACTCCAGCTACTCCATGTGTCATCCAAGAACAGTGGTCCCCTCCGCCACCTACGGCGCACAAACTTAATTTCGACGGCTCAGTTCGTGATGGCTCTGCTTCCGCTGGGGTCATCATCCGCGACTCACAAGGCAACCTCCTCAAAGCATGTGTATACAACCTCGGCACGGCTCAGGTCTTCACAGCTGAAGCAACGACACTTCAAAAGGGTATCCTCCTTGCTATTCAAACCGGAATAACACATCCTTACGTAGAAGGAGACAATCTACTTGTTATCAATGTGATTCAAGGCAAATGGACACCACCATGGCAAATTGCCAACATCATAAAAGACATCCAGGAGCTTCTAACATCACCCACTGGAGCATCCAGCACATCTATAGAGAGGCAAATAAAGCGGCAGATTGGATTGCAAATGTTGGTCATTTGATTGATGCACCTTTTATTATTGAAGATTGTACAAATTTGGCTTTACACTCAATCATTGTAAACGATATATTAGGACCACCCCTCGTGCGGAGGGTCTCCTAATATTATTTTTCCTCACCTTAAAAAAAAAAAAGAATTACCAGCTACCAAATCTAACTATCGAAGTAAAATGCCATTAGATTAAACATCTCGCCATATTTTTTTTTTTCCTATTACTATGACCATGTTGCTGCAGATTAGAAGTACAATGTTTTAGAGTTTAGAACTTTAGTAAATCATGTACTTACATGCTGAAGAAAACAAATTTCCAAAATACAGTTGGTACTAGTCTATACTTTCTTCTCAGCAAAAAGAATTAGCATTGTATCAATGTTAAAAAGATGGATATGTCTGATTCAAATCACTGATGTTCATGACCGAGTACATATACTGGAATGAAATAATTGAAACTTTCGGTGGTGTTTTAAAATATCTTGTCAAAAAATAGGGGAGGAATGAACTAAAACATCTCAGGACTCAGATTTTATAATAAATCAATGATATCATTATTGAAAATTTCCCATGATCAGATAATTTCTAAACTAAAGCAGAATACAGAAGAGTCAGAGTGATCAAAACGTAATTTATGTCAATGGTTGCTAAGCGTAAGAAAATAGATTATAGTTTTTGCTTTTATAACTACTTATTATGCTGACTAATTTACCAATTCAAACTGGTCAAGATATCATAATTAATCTTAAGACATATCTTCTATTAAGAACAAATCTAGTAGCCTCCTGGCACTCTTTTGCCATAAACCCTGGTTGTGTAATTGCTTTCCGGAAGCAAATATGCCACAAAATCCTGGACTCGTTGTTCAAATTCTGGCAGTAAGAAGTTTCTTGTGCTACAATTCTTGCTATTAATTGGTTCAATAAGCCAAGGATGGTGCTTGCATCTCTCTTACCCAAGCTTCCCTCGAGAAGTTGAAGGAAATTTGGAAAGAATAGCGGATGCATATGTAGTACAGACGACGGCCCTTCAAGTTACAAAGGACCATGGTGAAAGTGCCATCAACAATCCCTCAAGACAGATCATGTACAAAAGTCCCATCTATCTATGGAGGTACAAAAAGGTGGCATCTTTCAAGTCTACGCTCGTGCTAAATGTAACACACGAGTCTGATGTTCATGGTGGTGGGCTGGCCTTCATCTTGAGTAGCAGCACCAAACGATCCTCTGCCAGCAGCGTAGTTGTTGAGTTTCACAGCAAGAAAGGCTTCCTAAAAGACGCTGATAATATCCATGTTGGAGTGAACATCAAAAGTAAAAACTCCATCAAGAAAACCTGGTTCTTCAACAGTTCAGGTTATGCTATTGCAAATGGTAAAAATCTAACCGCGATGATCCTCTACAATGGTGCGACAAAAACAATGAATATTTTTGTTTTCAAGGGAGTTCAACTAGAGCAGAACGTCCAGTTTTGTCAATTTATGATCTAAATCTAAAAGAGTATTGTATGTGTATAACCCAAGTACGTTAGCGGACCTCCCTGAGGAGGCCGCGAACACATTATCAGACGCGAACATTGTGAAGTCGCCTACAGCTATAGGAAGTCAGCTTATCAACGTGGACCGACAACGTTGGCGGTCGCCTAACAAGACAAAATAAGAGAATCTTCCCATACGTCAGGCGCACCACAGCCATACACGTGTCAAAAGATTACATACCCTATCAGGTGAATAGTACTTCTATAAATACCCCACTAGTACTACTCGGAAGGTACATTCTCTCACACTCACAATTCTTATCTCTCTCTCTTTACTTTCTCTCTCTAAATCCTAGTTGGACACGTACTGACTTGAGCGTCGGAGGGGGTTTCCTCGCATCCCCCTGAGGGTAGTTCACGTTTGCTTCTTGTGCAGCTATTCACCAGAGGCCGTTAACCCCAATCTTTGGCGGACTTCTCTCAAGACCGCCAACCGTTTCAACACCGAAACAACTTGGCCCTAGATGGAGGGCACCTCCTGTCTCTGTGAAGTAGTCATGGACAAAACTGGAAATGCAAGTCGCGGTCCACCGGGATTTGAAGTCGGCCAAGGGTCTTCTCAACCTATTAACGACCAACGTACTCCTGAGGATAATATAACTCAGGTAAACAATGGTAGCGTTCCATTCAACTTGACTCAGTTGACTCAATTCTCCCCTGAGCAACTGCAAACTGTGGCATCCTTCATCCATATGTTACTAGGCACTTCTCAGCCTAATAACACCCCTGTTCCAGATACCAGAGGCGTTCAGCACCGTAAACGATCACTGGCTATGGCCGGTAGAAACGTTGACGGTACGCCAATAAGGAGGATGCGTACTTTTACTCAAGAAGGCCGACAGCTAGAAAGACAAATTGATGATGCAGATATGAGGACGCAACCCTGGAAACTGAGGATCTAAACAATTCAGAAGATGAGTATCAGAGTCAGTCACACCGAGAGTACAACACCCAGGGTGCTACTAACTATTCCGCTAGCGGACACCTGTTAATTAAGCCCAGAATGTCTCCCTTTATTCCAGAAATCTTGAATCATCCTATTCCCAAAATCAAGATGCCGTCCTGCAAATACGACGGCAGTTCTGATCCAGATGATCATGTTGCAGCATATAAGGGTCACATGTACTTATACACCCAGGTGGACGCCATCGGGTGCAAGGTGTTTCCGTCTACCCTAACCGGGATTGCTCAGACTTGGTTCAAGAGTTTGAAACCAGGTCTTATCTCCAGCTTCTACCAGTTGGCTTCCACATTTAGCACTCATTTTGTAAGCATTAGACGCCGTGAACGCACAACTGGTGAATTGCTCTCTGTTAAGCAAGGGGAAACAGAAAGTATTCGTGATTTCATCGGCCGTTTCAATGTGGAAGCAGTCTTCATCCCTCGACTTCAGCAGGCGTGACTGTCTTGGCCTTAATGACGGGGCTGAGGGAGGGATCAGCGTTCAGAAGTTATTTGGGTCGCAAGACCTTCACGTCCATAGGGCCTGTTCTGGGAAAAGCAAATGATTTCATAAGGGGTGAGGAGTTTGACAAGGCCGCGAGCAGTCAGCACCGCGAGCCTGAAAAGAAAAAGGATGAGAAACAGAAGAAAGACAAAGGGCGCGAAAGTGATCGTGGCCGAGATGAAAGAAGGCAAGAATCCAATGTGGTCAAAAGGGGAAATGACCGTGAAAGAAATGATCGCGAGAGGAATGACCGGGACAGGGGTGAATGCAAAGAAAAATTTGATGCGTACACTCTGTTCACCACCTCCAGAAGTCATATATACTTGATGAATAAAGACAGTGATAAATGGCAACGTCCAAAGCAAATGTTCCATAAAAATCGAGATAAGAGCAAGTGGTGTGATTTTCATGGTGATCACGGGCATTTGGCTGAAGATTGTCGGCATTTGAAGGATAACTTGGAGGATTTGATAAGAAGAGGCTATTTCAGCCAGTATAAAGCTCAGACTACGGATTGAGACTTGATCAAGCCAGCCAACCAGAATGTTCAGTCGCGGATCAGTGATATCCATGTTATTAGTGGCGGTCCGATTCATGGGGGCAGCGTGAACAAAGCAAAGGCAAGCCTGAAAGAGTTCAGGCACCCAGTCAATTTCAATAAAAGTATGCAATGGAGAAGACTGCCAGTAATGCCTGGCATGTCTTTCACGGTGGAGGACGCGAAGCATGTTGTCTACCCTCACGATGACCCTATGGTGGTCACGTTAAAGGTGTCAAACTGTTTGATCCATAGAATTCTGGTAGATGGAGGAAGTTCTGCGAAATATTATATTTCTCAACCTTTGAGAAAATGATGAACGGCCGGGAACATTTGAAACATGTTCGATACCCGGTGATAGGATTCACGGGAGCATATGTGATTCCCGAAGGTCTCATAACCTTGCCGGTCAGGGTTGGAGAAGATGAAGATGCCAGAGATGTAATGACAGAATTTTTGGTGGTTGACGTACCAGGAGCTTATAATGCAATTGTTGGACGCCCCTTATCCATGACGTCCAGGGAGTTGTGTCAACTTACCATCTGACTATGCTGTACGTTTCAAACCTGGGGACGACAGCGAAGTTAAGAGGGAATCAAGAGATGGCAAAATCATGCTACCTAACAGCACTGAAACAACCGGCAAGGAGAATGCCGGTAGAGGAACTGAATCCGCCAACTCGGAAACAAAGGCGGGCACAGAAGAAAGCCCTGGCGAATGAAGCAGAGTCCGATAAAAGGGATGAAGAAATGATGGAAATTTCAATGGAGGAGTTGGAATCTAGGCCTGACAATACGCCAAGACCTAAACCAGATGGAGAACAAAGCAGGAGATGCTGGCAGAGGATCCGGCAAGTACAATTGTTGTCGGAACAGATATGGACCCAAAGGTCAGGGTCAACCTGGTGACTCTCCTAAGAGAAAACACGGATGTCTTCGCGTTCTTGGCAGATGAGATGTCGGGAATATACCCGGACGTGATGGTACATCGTCTGAATGTTGACAGCACTGTCCGCCCTATCAAGTAAAAGAAGAGGAATTTATCTGCTGAGAAGAATAAGGCTATGAAAGAAGAAGTTGATAAGCTGCTGGCAGCGGATTTGATTGAGCCATGTGATTATCCAGAATGGTTGGCCAATGTGGTTATGGTAAAGAAAGCTAACGGCCAATGGAGAATGTGTGTAGATTTCACGGACCTCAACAGAGCCTGCCTAAAGGATTGCCATCCATTACCGAGAATAGACCAGCAAGTAGACTCTATTAGCGGTCATGCACTGCTGAGCTTTATGGATGCGTTCTCGGGCTATCATCAGATTAGCTTGCTCGAGGCCGAATAAAAGAAAGCAGCATTTATCACAGATTGTGGTGTATACAACTATAAAGCGATGCTGTTTGGGCTTCGTAATGCTGGAGCGACTTACCAAAAGCTGGTCGATAAAGTATTCGCAGATCAGAGGGGGAGGAATATTGAAGCATATGTTGACGACTCTATCGTCAAGAGCGAAACTGACCGCGAACATTTGGATGACCTGGAAGAGACCTTCAGAACGTTGAGAAAGTATAAGATGAAGCTCAACCCAAAGAAATGTGTCTTTTGGGTTAGAGCAGGGAAGTTTTTGGGCTTTTTAGTAAGCAAGAGGGGGATTGATGCAAACCCAGACAAAGTTCAAGCCATTGTCAACCTGCCAGAGCCAAAAAGCATCAAGGATATTCAGAGACTAACAGGGAGAATGGCGGCCCCCACTCGATTCATTTCAAAATCAGCAGACAAGGCTTTGCCTTTCTTTGCACTGTTAAGGGGAAATAAGAAGTTCGAGTGGGGAGAGGAGCAAAGCAAAGCATTTCTGGCAGTAAAGGAACATTTGAAAAAGCTACCCACCATTACAAGGCCCGAGACTGGGGACATATTACAACTATATATGTCGGCCTCGCCCAAAACAATCGTGGCCGTATTGTTGGTGGAAAAAGAGAAGAGCCAGCAACCAATATATTTTATCAGCCACATCCTTAACGGTCCGGAGAGCCGTTATCAGTTGGTAGAGAAAATGACTTTGGCTGTGGTAGTTGCCGCAGGAAGCTCAGACCATACTTTGACTGTCATCCCATCCAGGTGTTAACCAATCAGCCGCTAGAAAAGGCGCTGTAGAAGATGGACAGCTCAGGCCGCTTACTGAAATGGGATGTTGAACTAACATAGTACGATATACAATATAAGCCCAGGACCGCTATCAAAGCACAGGCCCTGGCAGATTTTATTGTGGAAGCTTCATATGAGGAGGAAGAAGTGGATAAAAAAGAAACCTGGCTACCGAAAGTTGACGGATCTTCCGCTGTTAGCGGATCCGGGGCTGGTATAGTGATGACCATCCCTGAGGGAAATTCATATCAGTACGCCATTAAGAGCTGATTGCCAACATGGTGAAGTACGTAGAAAAGGCCAAAGAGTTGATTGCTCAGTTGAATCACTTTGAGATCCAAACAATACCCAGGGCCGAGAACACTAAAGCGGACGCGTTGTCTAAACTGGCAAGCTCCGACTCTTTCAGCATCGAGAAAACCGTCACGGTGGACATCTTGAAGGAAAAAAGCATCACGGGAAAAATTGTGACCGTCAACAGCATTAACCAGCAAGAGGAGTGGTTTAGTGAGCTGGTGGCATATAAGCTGACCGGGACGCTTCCTAATGATGCTTCATCCGCTAAGAAACTGAAGCGATAGGCAAGCTGGTACGTCATATATCAAAATGAGTTGTACAAAAAATCATTTAGTCTACCTCTGCTTAAGTGTGCAACCGCATGGGAATCCGCGAAGATTGTTGAAGAGATACATGAGGGTATTTGCGGCAATCACATTGGCGGTAAAGCTCTAGCGTTGAAAGCATTAAGAGCAGGGTTCTATTGGCCAAGTATGCTGACGGATGCCCAGGGTTATGTTAAGAGGTACGGCAAATGCCAGAGATATGCCCCCGTCATCAGCAGACCAGCCAATGATTTGCAACCTATCCCATGCCCAATTCCGTTTGCCCAGTGGGGAATGGACATTCTTGGACCATTCACGACCGCGACTGGAGGGAGGAGGTTCCTAATAGTGGGAATTAATTACTTAACAAAGTGGATAGAGGCAGAGCCGACAGCAAAGGTGAAAGCAAATCAGGTTAAGAAATTCATCTGGCAGAATATTATGACAAGATTTGGGATTCCCATGGCCATCGTCTTCGACCATGGCGTCCAATTCGATTGCCGTCCCACACAAGCTTTTCTAACAGAGTTTCGTTTGAAGTTTGCATACTCAGCCGTTTGCCATCCTCAGAGCAACAGACAAGCAAAGGCCGCGAACAAACAAATCTGGAATGCCTTAAAGAAAAAGCTGGATGAATTCAAAGGAGGATGGGCTGATATGGTGCCGGCAGTACTATGGTCAAACAGAACGACAGAAAAAGAAGCAACGGGAGAAAGCTCTTTCAAGTTGGCCTTTGGTGCAGAAGCAGTATTACTGGTAGAGGTGGGTTTGCCCTCTTATCGGATCAAACACCAGAACCTTGAGAAGAATGATCAGGCACTCAGGGAAAATCTAGACTTCTTGCAAGAAATAAGATTGCTAGCAGAACTGAAAGCGGTTGCCTACAAAGACAGAATCAGCAAGGCTTACAACAAGAAAGTCTTGGAGAGGCCATTGGACGTTGGCGACCTAGTCCTTTACTGAACAGCAGCCACTGGTAAGGCGCATGTTGAAGGAAAGCTGACTGCTAATTGTGAAGGGCCCTATGTCATTGCCAAGAAGCTTGCTCCCGGTTCCTTCATTCTCAAGGCCATGGATGACAAGGAGCTTAAGAACTGCTGGAATGCTAGTGTCTTAAAGAAGTATTATGTTTGATTTGTAGAATGTAATAGGCCAAGAGCCACCTTTTATTGCATGAATGACATAAGCTTCCGCTAGTGTTCCATAAAATCTCTTATTATTTGTTTATTAACGGATTGCATAACAGGTCAATATGTTAATTACTAACGGTCATATGACAGACCAAAAAGCCATATAACAGGCAAAGTGCATTAACGGTCATATGACAGACCAAGCACATATAAAAAGCCATATGACAGGCAAAGTGTGTTAACGGTCATATGACAGACCAAGCACATATAAAAAGCCATATGACAGGCAAAGTGCGTTAACGGTCATATGACAGACCAAGCACATATAGAAAAGCCATATAACAGGCAAAGTGCGTTAACGGTCATATGACAGACCAAGCACATATAAAAAGCCATATGACGGGCAAAGTGCGTTAACGGTCATATGACAGACCAAGCACATATAAAAAGCCATATGACAGGTGATCGGTCCCCTAGGTGTCGTTACTTCCTATGGTTCCGGGTCAAGAATAGAATCTCCCTAGTCCAACTAACTAGCCTAATAAGGTAGTATAGCGTAGTAAGGGGTCGTATCCATGGAGAAGCAAGGGGTTTTACACTTAGTTCGAGATGCAATCAATTGACGGGAGTAAAAGAAAAGGGGTTTGAGTTATCAACTAGACTACCTAAGGAAGATAAAATAAGAGTGATTAATCAATAAGACAAACACTAGGGAGAGGGGGAATCTTGGAACTCACAACAACGATTTCGACAACATTTGGTGGGCAATGGATCAAGTCTATTGAGGGTCTTGGTCCAACATCAAGAGGTCACTCTCGCACACCCCTCAACACCGCCTACCCAACCCCGCCTTTGAGGTCGTGGTCTACCCATCATCAAGTCATCACTAATATCAAGCTTGCTCTCACATAACCCAACATTAGCACAAGATTTCAACATAAAGGTGATCAAGTTTCATGCTTTAACAATAAAATACCTTGATTCGAGCATCAAAAGAACGATCACCAAAGCCAACCAAACATCATTCAAAATCATCACAAAGTCCCATTATCCCCCTTTCCTAGCTAGAAATCTAGCCTAGGAAGGAGGAGTACATAGTAAGACTAGTAAAAGCAACAATAAAATGAGCAAACATACTAAAACTACTAAGCATGATTAGTGAAAACGAGAAAGATTGAACCTTTGAACAATAGACTACTAAGACTAGTCAAGGCAAGTATAAACTAATTTAAACAAGCATAAAACTAAACAAATAACCAAAAATAAGCTAGGAAATAAGGATTAGGGACTAGAAATTACCAAAAGATTGATGCTTTGATTGATAAAAATGAAGAACAAAGGTTGAGTTACAACTTTCTCTCTCCTAAGAATGTGTTTTTCTCTCTCTAATTAACCTAGAATAGTGTGCTCTTGCTTTGAATCCTCTTTTCTGGAATTAAAAGCTTACCCTAAAATGTCTTAAGAGAGGGTATTTATACCTCTCACAAATACAACTTAAAGTAAAGGCAAACAGCGAAAAAAATCGGGAGCTGAACCATTCAGAGCTCCCACTCCATGCGTGGAGCGCGAGCTCTGGACTTAATGAGAGAGACTTCAGCAGCAGGTCGAAGCTCCCGCTCCATGTGTGGAGCGCGAGCACTGAGCAGTCGAAGCTCCCGCTCCATATGTGGAGCGCTAGCTCTGAGCATGGTGGAAGATAATTCAGCAGCAGGTCGAAGCTCCCGCTCCATGAGGCTGGAGCGCCAGCTTCAAATCCTCGGCAGAATTGGTTGTATGCAGGGAAACTCGAAGCTCCCGCTCCATGAGGCTGGAGCGCCAGCTCTGGCTCTGATTCTACCCTCCTTTGCTATTTGAAGCTCTCTTTCTCCATCCAAAGGTTCCCTTTTGCCATTCCAAGCTTCGACAATCTCGATTAGGCCGCTACGGAACCTAATAGAAGATAAGATCAAGTCATAGCATAGGGTGTTCACAACATTCAATCTTCGCATGAAGAGAAAACAACCTACAACTTCCAAAAAAGACTCAAAGTGCATAAAGCTAATAGAATCACTAACATTGAACAAAGCTAAGCTAAATAAGCATAAAAATGGACTAAACAAGGGCTTAATTAGGGTGGAAAGAGGCGATAAAAGCGGCCTTATAAGCCACTTATCAAACTCCCCCAGACTAAGTCCTTTGTTCGTCCTCGAATTAAGAGAAAGCATTAAAGTCTGTACACTAAATCACTTTCGTAGGAATCACGGTCAATTTTAGCGTAAATGACAAGCCCTTTAAACCTCAAAGTCGCCAAGGAGGACGAGTGTGCTCTCGTAAGGGTTTTCTAAGAGTTTGACCCATAACTCTAGATCTTAGAATCCAAGGCAAATCAAAAATAAATAAACCAAAGAAAATAAAATGGTGCTCTTAAGTGAGATTTTGACGAGAAGCAAGCGCAAATGGATGCAAGAATTTCTAGACATTAAAAGTAAGCATGCTCAAACATGTCCATAGGTTGATTAAAACATACCATACACTAAGCATAAAGAACTAGATAGAGCACATTTCCTCAAATTCTCTAAACTCCGAAGAATGGAGCCGATAAATGTAATAAGAAATAGAATAGGAGAAGGTTACTCGACATCTCGACATAGCACACTCGCTCAATAGGCTTGATTCCAATCTTCCTCCACCGACAATGACTCAACCCTTCTAAGGTCAAAAGGACTTTTTAAGGGTGGAAACGTAGGCTAGGGGTAAAGGGTGTGAATAAATTTGGATAGTGGTGCTCAATCCTAATATAGTGAAGCCTTAGTAGGAGCGAAAGAGCTAAATAACCATGAATCACAAATCATATTCAACCATTTAGGGATAAGTTTTCCCCAAACTTATTCGAAAACATAACAATAAAAGAATTATTTTGGATTTTCTTTCTTTTTCTCCAAACTCTTCTCCCTTTTTTTTTTTTTTTAATTTATTCCCCACCTTCTTTGACTTTGGGTGGCTTTTTCTATGAAGTTGCAATTGCATTTATTCAAGAATATACACAAAATTTCCATTATACCACAAGAATCTCATCATTTTCCTTTCCCCTTATTTGTTTCAAATATCACTCAAGACAATCGCTCTAACTTCACTATTCACTACAAGGGTGAAAAATAAAACAAGGAGGCAATTGGCTTGTATTGAGGTAATCAAAGAAAGGATAAGGCTCAAAGGGTTGAGAGGAAGGGCATATGCAAACAAAAATAAAACCAAGAAAAAGAGAAAAACAAGAATAAAAGGCCTAAAACTATAAAAGTTAAAATAGTCACCGAAATGAACGCCTTTATCTTTCCCTAGAGTGGCTCGGTCGCGATCTAAGATAGATTAGAGTCAAGTTCTCGATAGAAGTATGCGATGTTGAGGATCCATGCACTCAAAATAGATGTTGGGGCTTTTTTTTTGAAAGTCCTCACATGGGATTATCAAGCAAATGCTACCTTTAAGGTTTCAAATCACTAGAGAGAGCAACACCATCATACCACAATCCATGAATTAAGGTCTTGTGCTCTCAAAAAGTTCTAACCGCTACCTTAACATAGCGTATACTAAAATCAACCATAAACATCTCAAAGCATGCGGACTTCTAACATCTAGGAATAAAAGCATTCAAAAGAGTGGAGCTTCAATGATATTGTTCTCAACTCAAGAGCAAAAGAAATAATTAAAAGAAAAATTTGCCTTGATTCATACGTTTTTTTTTTTTTTTTTTCAAGAGATGAAAGTAAGTAGGTAATGGCACATAACCAACACTATCAATTAAATTTTGCACTTAAACCCAGGTGGTGTTCATAACCACCAATGTAAAATTAAAGCCAAGCAACCTCGAACGATCATCATCTTTCCTAAACTATCCTAAAACTAAGCAAACAAGTAACTAAAAGGGAGTTGGAACGATCTCACCCATCATTGAAGCAATAAAGGCCAAATGCAATATCCGAAGCAATGCTCTTCTCACCTTGACTTCATCCCCGGATGCTTGCTCCCTCCTCATGGGAGGGGTGACGTTCGTGCTCCACTCGTTGCGGCCTTGGTTGTCGTTGTTGTTGTTGTTGTTGTTGTTGTTGTTGTTGTTGTTGTTGTTGTTGTTGATGTTGCTGCTGATGTTGTTGCCTTGCTTGGTTTCTTCTTTTAATCTCATTCGGATCAAGCTCCGAAGCATCAATCTCCTCAAGTGGGACTCTCCACGGATTTGGGGTGTTTGCTGGGGGTTCGGTCATGAATCTATTTGGGATCTTGCACCATATTGCACCCTTGATCAACCAAAGGTAGCTCTAGATGCCTCTTTGGTGAATTTCATGTTCTTGAGGTGATCAAGGTTTAGAACCGACCCATAGCTCTCCGGCTCCATCTTTACAAGTTGCTCTTTGTACCCGAGCTTATAAGCAAGCCATGTCATCATCCCTCCCAATTGGATGGGCCCTTTCATTCTTGTGTCTTGCTTGATGGTGAGCATCCTCGTGGCAAGCAAGAAACCCAAGTTAACTTTGTCTGCCGGGTTATTTTGATCTAGCGACCTTCTTCCTTCACTTGCTCTCCACAGCAAATGAAGTTCTTGGTCGCTCATTTTTCCAAGATCTTGCCGGGAGAAGAAACAATACACCAACATCCGATGGAAATACCTCAATGCGGCATGATGGATTTCTAAGGCCTTGGATGAGTTAAAGAGGAAGTCCCTAGACCCATCAGTTATCCTCTTCCACCAAGCTTGCATGTCATAGCCTTCAATGCCATCCCCAGAACAATCACACACCTCGGCTCTAGGATCCCAACCAAAATACTCATTAAACTGTGTGAGGCTCATGGTGTGTTGGTGGTTGAACAACCTGAATTTAATCTCAAAGGCATTCCCCGCCTCCGTAGATGTCCTCTTGAATTCAAAGCTAGCTAAGAATTCTAGAGTTAGAGTGCGGTAGGTGAGGGGAGGCTGTGCGGGGTGGTTGTAGGTCTTATCTGTGGTAATCCAATCATTTGGGATTTGATTCTTAAGAAGCGGGGCAAAATCGAGTGTACGGGCAAGATCACACACTTTATCCTCAATCCCAAGTGGAAACAAGTTATAGGAACGTGGAAAAGGGTTTGTTTCACCTCCCTCTTCTCAAGCTCACGAAACCTTGCTTTATGTTCGGGTTTGGTAAGGTTCACACTGTAGGAAGGTGAGGATCTAGTGCGAGGTCTTTTCAAACCCATTACACCGGTATAAAACACAATAGTCAACAACAATAATCACCAACAAAAACAAAGTCAACCAACAAAAACCAACAACAAAACCCAAAGCTTGTAGAATCCAAGGATTTTCCTCAACAACCACAAAAACTCCACAGTGTCTCCAAAAATTTGCACAAATAATCAACACTAACACCACCACAATCACCAATTAATCAATTTCAAGCACAAACTCAAGCCAAAACACCTAATTTCATCTAAACACAAAAATTCCAAAGGTAACAAAATCAAGCACAAATACTCAAAAATAAGCAAAATGAACTTGATTAGGAGAGATTTTACCACAATTAGAACCAAATCCTTCTTCTTGCTGTGCAAAGGAGAGTAAACCCGAGTGAAATCCGAAGTGGCCCGAGCAAAAACCCCGAATTGATGCTAAGAGTTGAATTTGGAGTGGGAAATTTGGAATAGAAGTGAGAATGGGGAATGTTTTGGGTGTTTTTGAGAGGCATGAGGGTGATTTGTGGAGGGTTTGGGAGGAATGAGGTTTTGAGGGTTTGAGGAGAGAGAGTGAGGGTTTGAGGGTTTAAGTGAGAGAATGGGAGAAAGAGGAGGGTTTGTGCGTGCTTATTGTTTTTAGAACAAGTGCTCGAAGCTCCCGCTCCAAACCCAAAGCGGGCGCTCTGACAGGCGCTGAGAAATTTTTTTTCAAAAAAATCGCTCGAAGCTCCCGCTCCACTATTCAGAGCGGGGGCTTTGACCTGAGCGGGCGCTCCAGTTGTTTGGAGCGGGGGCTCCAAACTTTCGGCATTTGCTTGCAGCATCTGAGCGGGCGCTCCAATGTTTGGAGCGGGCGCTCCAATGTTTGGAGCGGGCGCTCCGAATCCAACACTTAGTCACTTTTTTTCCTTTCCGATAGGGCGGGCGCTCCATGTTGTTGGAGCGGGGGCTCCAAACTTTCGGCATTCTTCATACTAGGAGGCAGTATTTAGAGCGGGCGCTCCATGTTGTTGGAGTGGGGGCTCCAAACTTTCGGCATTCTTCATACTGAGAGGCAGTATTTAGAGCGGGCGCTCCAAGAGATTGGAGCGGGAGCTCTGATCCCAATACTTAGCCGATTTCCTTTTTTCTCTTTTCCTGCACACATACACAACAAACCATGCCATATGGGGGTTTAAATTAGCCCATAGTGAGATGTAAGACTTAGCTTAAAACTCAACTCAACTATTGGCTAGATGAGCCGAGAAGCCGTGCCTCGTATTTCTCAATCAAACTAATATCCACCCCTCCCTTGGAAAAAATCCTCCGGATTTTTCAATCCACCAAAACAAAATCTAAATCAAAGTTCGAGAATAACAAAATATAAACAATATATACAAAGGTGCTTGATTTATGGTCTTAAGCTAGACCCCTTCATCTTCCTCAAATGGCTTCGGGGGACGAGTCGGTTGGGACCGACTCGAGCATCAAACAACCAAGTTTTCCAATTTGTTCCTTATCGAAATACTTCTTGATTCTTTGGCCATTTACCAAGAACCGAGCTCCATCTTCACCTTCCAATTCAAACGAGCCATAGAGAGTGACCTTGGTGATAGAGAATGGACCGGACCACTTAGACTTTAACTTTCCGGGGAAAAGACGGAGCCGTGAGTTGAATAGGAGAACATTGTCACCGACCTTGAAGTCACGATCTTTGATTCTTTTGTCATGCCACTTCCTGGTTTGCTCTTTGTAAAGCCTAGAGCTCTCATATGCATCGAACCTTAGTTCTTCCAACTCATTGAGTTTGAGCAACCTCTTCTTTCCGGCCAAGTCGGGGTCCATATTGAGAATTTTCACGGCCCACCATGCTTTGTACTCAAGCTCAACCGGTATATGACACCCCTTTCCATACACAAGCCGATAAGGAGTAGTGCCAATCGGGGTCTTGTAAGCGGTCCTTAAAGCCCAAAGAGTGTCATCCAAACGAAGCGACCAATCTTTCCTTGATTTATTTACCATCCTTTCGAGCAAATTCTTGATTTCGCGATTTGAGACCTCCACTTGCCCTTGAGTTTGAGGATGGTAGGGCAAACCGACCTTATGGTGCACATCATACTTTTTCAAGAGAGCTTCAAATTGCTTCTTAGCGAAATGAGACCCTCCATCACTAATGAGACATCGTGGCACTCCAAATCGAGGGAAGATGAACTTTTTGAGCAACTTCATCACTACCTTATTGTCATTGGTAGGTGAAGGGATGGCTTCTATCCACATGGTCACATAGTCTACGGCCACCAAAATATATTGGTTTCCAGTTTCCACAAGAAGAAACGAAAGGACCCATAAAGTCTACACCCCATACGTCAAAAGGCTCAACTTCAAGAATAAATTGTTGGGGCATTTCATTCCGTTTGGTTATTCCTCCCATTCTGTGGCATCGGTCACAATGAAGGATGAATGTGTGAGCGTCTTTATGCAATGTTGGCCACCAAAGGAGACAATCAAGGATCTTTGCCACCGTTTTACCAACACCACCATGGCCTCCACATGCAAGTGAGTGACAATGTTCCAAAACTCTTTCAATCTCGTGAGTAGGCACACATTTTCGAAATACACCATCACTACACCTCTTGTACAAATGCGGATCGTCCCAAGAATACCTCTTGACCTCCTCGAAAAACCTTTTTCTTTGATGAGAATTGTAGTCATGAGGCACTACTTCACTCGCCTAATAATTAGCAATATCAGCGTACCAAGGGATTGTGTTGGAAATGATTGCCATGAGGGTGTCATCACGAAGCTCATCATTGATTGGTTTCTCCACCTCACCATAGGAAGGATGGTCTAATCGCAACCGAGAGAGGTGGTCCGCCACTAGATTTTCACTCCCCTTTTTATCAAGAATTGCCATGTCAAATTCTTGAAGGAGGAGAACCCATCGAATTAGTCGTGGCTTGGCATCTATCTTGCTCATTAAGTACTTGACCGCGGCATGATCGGTGTAGACGATGGCCTTGTTGCAAATGAGATAGGGCTGAAATTTGTCAAATGCAAACACCACCGCCAACATCTCCTTCTCCGTGGTCGAGTAATTCTTTTGTGCATCATCTAGCGTTCGGCTTGCATATGAGAGCACATTCAATTTCTTATCCTTCCTTTGTCCAAGCACAACACCAACTGCATAGTCACTCGCATCACACATTAGTTCAAATGGGAGCTCCCAATCCGGAGCTTGCACAATGGGCGCATTCACTAAAGCATTTTTCAAGGTCTCAAATGCCTTTGTACAAGCTTCATCAAATCGGAACTCCACTTCTTTTTGAAGTAGCCTCGTCAAAGGTCTTGCAATTTGTGAAAAATCTTTGATGAAACAGCGATAAAAGCCGGCATGGCCCAAGAAGGCACGCACTCCGGTCACCGAAGTGGGTGTAGGTAGCTTTTCAATCACTGCGACCTTTGCCGGGTCAACTTCAATTCCATTCTTTGAAATCTTATGGCCAAGGACAATGCCCTCCTCAACCATAAAATGACACTTTTCCCAATTTAACACAAGGTTCGTCTCTTGACATCTTTTTAAGACTTTCTCTAGATTTTTTAAGCACTTGTCAATAGACGAACTGCAAACACTAAAATCATCCATGAAAACTTCAATCACATCTTCAAGCATGTCGGAAAAAGTGGAGGTCATGCACCTTTGGAAGGTAGATGGAGCATTGCATAAACCGAAGGGCATTCTTTGGTATGCAAATGTTCCATAAGGGCATGTAAAGGTTGTTTTATGTTGGTCATCCGGATGAATAGGAATTTGGAAGAATTCGGAGTAACCATCAAGAAAACAATAATGAGAATGTTTTACCAACCTCTCCAACATTTGGTCAATGAATGGCAAAGGGAAATGATCCTTCCTAGTGGCTTTGTTTAGCCGCCTATAGTTAATGCACATCCTCCACCCCGTCACGGTACGGGTGGAGATGTCATTTCCCTTGTCATCCTTGACAATAGTCATGCCACCTTTCTTAGGCACCACATGAACCAGACTCACCCATTTGCTATCCGAGATAGCATAGATGATGCCCGCTTCACGGAGCTTAAGAACCTCTTGTTTCACAACTTCCTTCAAAGTCGGATTCAACCGCCTTTGAGGCTCAATAGAGGTCGCATGATCATCCTCAAGGTGGATGCGATGCATACACAAGCTAGGGCTAATACCCTTGATATCATCAATACTATATCCTATGACACCCTTATATTTTGTCAACAACTCAATCAATTTTTGCAAGGAGATGTCATCAAGGTTAGCATTGACAATAAAAGGATATTCGCTATCATTCTCAAGAAAAGCATATTTGAGAGAGGGGGAAGGGGTTTCAAGTCTACCTTGGGGGGAGGCTTAGAACTCTCCCCCTTGGCCACAGTTTGGATCAATGGGAGCTCATCTTTTCTTTCTTGGGCATCCGTATGAGCTTCATTAAGTTGAGCCTCAATCTCCATGGCCTCTCTTGATTTTTCCATCCCTTCATTATCTTGGAGGGCCTCAAAAAGCGTAGCATGTCTCATGCTTTGTACCCTCTCATAAATAGCTATCTCCGACTCCACCAAGTCTACTCGCCACACCTTCTCCACCATAGGTTGCTTCAAGGTTTTCGAAAACTCAAACACAACTCTTTCGTCGGCCACCTCGCAAGTGATCGTGTTGTTCTTGCAATTAATCACGGCGCCCATTGTTTTAAGAGCTTCTCTCCCTAGGATAAGAGGAGTGTGAAGGTCCTCCTCCATATCCATTACAACAAAATCACAAGGTACAAAGATATTACCAACTCGAATTGGTATATCTTCGAGCTCTCCACAAGGTAGCTTAATCGAGCGGTCGGCTAATTGAATTGTCTTCCGTGAAGGCACCATCTCAAACTTGAGCAACTTTGCAATGGACAAGGGCATTAAGCTCACACTTGATCCCAAATCGGCCAATGCTCCTTTGGTCTCAAGATCTCCCAATTTCACCGGGAGAGTGAAACTACCCGGATCTCGTTGCTTGGGTGGCATTTGGCGTTGCACAAGCGCACTCACTTGATGTGGAAGAGTGATGCATTGTTCATTGAGCTTTTTCTTGTTGGAGAGAAGTTCTTTGAGGAACTTTGCATAGGATGGCATTTGTGACATGGCCTCAAGGAAGGGAATGTTGATTTCAAGACCTTTCAACATGCTCATGAACTTGTTGTACTTGTCATTCAACTTTCTCTCAACTATCCTTTCCGGAAATGGTGGGGGAGGATCGAATCTTGATGGTTGGAGATTTGTTGATGTTTGCTTTTCTACCTCAACCTCTTTATCATTCTCAACACCCTCTTCGGTTTCATTTTCTCCTTTTTCAACAACTTGTTCTTCTTTCTCCTTATCATCCTCTTGTTGCACCGCTTTAGGTACTTGGTATGATCTTCCGGATCTTAGGGAGATGGCCTTCACATGGTGGGAATTTGCGGGGTTCGGAGTAGGTTGACCGGGAAACTTCTCATTTGAGAGTTGAGAAACTCTCTCGGCTAGTTGGGCAACTTGATTGTCAAGGATCTTTTGGTGAGAAGTGGTTTCTTGGAATTTTTGGTCAACCTTTCGATCAAGGTTACTCAACTTTTGTTCAAATTGTTAAGAAATGTTTTTGATGTTGTCTAGGATAAGAAGGGTGTCTGGAGATGGGCCACCTTGGGGGTTTGAAGTGTTTGGGAAGGTGGTTGGGGGTTGGTTTGAGAATTGATTTTGTGGGAGGGGCTTGTTGAAGTTGTTTCTAGCATTTGGATGTAAATAGGGAGCCTCTTGGTTTGCTTGATTTTATAAATTGGTTGGTCCACCATAGTCATTGAACCTCGGATTAAGATTGGAGTTAGGGCCTCTCCAATTGTCCCTATGATCTCTTTGATTATTGAGATAACCCATAGCCGCTACATGCTCGGGGTCCTTACCACCACAATAAGAGGTGTTGTGGTTGGTACCCCCACAAATTTCATATGAAAATGAGTTTACTTGCCGAGATGAGGAAGAAGAAGCTTGTTCTTTCCCTAGCTTCTTGTCAAGAAGTTGTTCCATGAAGGCTTTGAGTGACTCTTGGTCAAGCTCGAATTTCCCATTAGCTTTTCCTTGACTTCTTCTCTTACCACCCCATGAATAGTTGCGAACCACATCCTCAATTATATCTTTAAGTTGAGCTTGGGAAACTTTCTTTAATTGGCCTCCGGCTCCCGCATCAAGATTGGCTCTACTAATGGGATCAAGAGCATCATAGAAGAATCTAATAAGTAGAGGCTCGCTATACTCATGATGGGGGCAAGCTCTAACGTACTCATTGAATCGTTCGCAAGCTTCACCTAGAGACTCATCCGATTCTTGTTGGAAGTTGGAGATCTTCCTTCTCATTTCCGCGGTCTTCTCCTCCGATATAAACTTCTTTAGGAAGGCTTTAGCCACCGCCCTCCAAGTAGTCAAGGAGTTTGGTTTGAGGTTCTTAAGCCACCTATAAGCTTTTCCCGCTAAGGATTGCCGGAAGAGATGCATATGGATGTATTCTTGAGTGGCTTGGTTCGCTTGGACCATGGCGCACAACTCAAGGAATCTATCAAGATGATCAATGGGATTCTCATGCGCGGCTCCGGAAAATTGCTCCCTAAGCACCATTTGTGTATATTGTGGATGAATAGTGAAGTTTGTAGTGGTGGTGGGGAGAAAAATGCCACCGGTGAGCTCATAGTCCTCCGGATTACCAAAGTCTTGAAATAGAGGGTTGTCATCTTCGGCTATGGCTTCACTTGCCTCACTTGAGGAGTCAAAAAATATTTCCTCCTCCTCGGTTTGATGTTCAAATAACCTCCGAACTTGCCTTAAAGTACGGTCAATTTCCGGGTCAAGAGGAGTGGTAGGAATACCTTGAGATCTCCTTATCATTCAACAAAGCTAAGCACACGGTTAGTAATGACAACACAATAACAAACAATGAAAATAAAAAGCAATTGATGGGCAATAAACTAAGTTTAAACAACACGTTGCGTCCCCGGTAACGGCGCCAAAACTTGATCGGTCCCCTAGGTGTCGTTACTTCTTATGGTTCCGGGTCAAGAATAAAATCTCCCTAGTCTAACTAACTAGCCTAATAAGGTAGTATAGCGTAGTAAGGGGTCGTATCCACGGAGAAGCAAGGGGTTTACACTTAGTTCGAGATGCAATCAATTGATGGGAGTAAAAGAAAAGGGGTTTGAGTTATCAACTAGACTACCTAAGGAAGATAAAATAAGAGTGATTAATCAATAAGACAAACACTAGGGAGAGGGGGAATCGTGGAACTCACAACAACGATTTCGACAACATTTGGTGGGCAATGGATCAAGTCTATTGAGGGTCTTGGTCCAACATCAAGAGGTCACTCTCGCACACCCCTCAACACCGCCTACCCAACCCTGCCTTTGAGGTCGTGGTCTACCCATCATCAAGTCATCACTAATATCAAGCTTGCTCTCACATAACCCAACATTAGCACAAGATTTAAACATAAAGGTGATCAAGTTTCATGCTTTAACAATAAAATACCTTGATTCGAGCATCAAAAGAACGATCACCAAAGCCAACCAAACATCATTCAAAATCATCACAAAGTCCCATTATCCCCCTTTCCTAGCTAGAAATCTAGCCTAGGAAGGAGGAGTACATAGTAAGACTAGTAAAAGCAACAATAAAATGAGCAAACATACTAAAACTACTAAGCATGATTAGTGAAAACGAGAAAGATTGAACCTTTGAACAATAGACTACTAAGACTAGTCAAGGCAAGTATAAACTAATTTAAACAAGCATAAAACTAAACAAATAACCAAAAATAAGCTAGGAAATAAGGATTCGGGACTAGAAATTACCAAAAGATTGATGCTTTGATTGATAAAAATGAAGAACAAAGGTTGAGTTACAACTTTCTCTCTCCTAAGAATGTGTTTTTCTCTCTCTATTTAACCTAGAATAGTGTGCTCTTGCTTTGAATCCTCTTTTCTGGAATTAAAAGCTTACCCTAAAATGTCTTAAGAAAGGGTATTTATACCTCTCACAAATACAACTTAAAGTAAAGGCAAACAGCGAAAAAAATCGGGAGCTGAACCATTCAGAGCTCCCGCTCCATGCGTGGAGCGCGAGCTTTGGACTTAATGAGAGAGATTTCAGCAGCAGGTCGAAGCTCCCACTCCATGTGTGGAGCGCGAGCTCTGAGCAGTCGAAGCTCCCGCTCCATATGTAGAGCGCTAGCTCTGAGCATGGTGGAAGATAATTCAGCAGCAGGTCGAAGCTCCCGCTCCATGAGGCTGGAGCGCCAGCTTCAAATCCTCCGCAAAATTGGTTGTATGCAGGGGAAATCGGAGCTCCCGCTCCATGAGGCTGGAGCGCCAGCTCTGGCTCTGCTTCTACCCTCCTTTGCTATTTGAAGCTCTCTTTCTCCATCCAAAGGTTCCCTTTTGCCATTCCAAGCTTCGACAATCTCGATTAGGCCGCTACGAAACCTAAAAGAAGATAAGAACAAGTCATAGCATAGGGTGTTCACAACATTCAATATTCGCATGAAGAGAAAACAACCTACAACTCCCAAAAAAGACTCAAAGTGCATAAAGCTAATAGAATCACTAACATTGAACAAAGCTAAGCTAAATAAGCATAAAAATGGACTAAACAAGGGCTTAATTAGAGTGGAAAGAGGCCATAAAAGCGGCCTTAAAAGCCACTTATCAACAGGCAAAGTGCGTTAACGGTCATATGACAGACCAAGCACATAATAAAAAGCCATATGACAGGTAAAGTGCGTTAACGGTCATATGACAGACCAAGCACATAACAAAAGCCACATGACATGCCTAAGTGGGCTAGCGGTCATATGACAGACCAAGCATAAACTAAAACTTAAGAGAAGTTTGCGGTTATATAATAGATCAGACGAAAGTCAAGGCACGTTAATAGATTAAAAATACAAACGGCCATACAACGATAATACAAAAATTAAAGCAATAACCAAAGTGCAAAAAGTACTTTCCCATAAAATAAAAGCTACTGGCTTGGCGGCCAACTACAGCTGAAAAAGATGGCGGCCAAATAAAAGTCTTTCAATTGGAATCGTACTTGCAAAATTAAAAACATAGGTTTAATGACAATAGACGCCAACATGGGCCTAATTAAGTGTTAATCAAAATATTCAAAGAGATTACAAACTACAGGCTATTAAAGGAACAGGAAGAGCTGAGAGAAGGCCGCCAAAAACTTCAAGAAGGAGGGGTTCCATGATTTCCCTGATCTGGAATATCTCGAGGATCCGCATCAGCAATACCGTCCTCGTCGGCAAATTTAGGGCCCCCCTCGAAGGACGTGAGATGTTGGCCGACAGCGTGAGCATCTTCAATTACATTCCAGTCAAATCCAGAAATGGTCTTGCATACACATCTCATGGCGGCCGCCCATCCGTCATCGTATCTCTTGTGGAGGATCGCCACATACTCCTCAGATTGCTTAAACTCAGCAATAGCCATGGCGGTCCCCCTGGCCTCAGCTTCAGCAGAAGCGTCCAAAACAGCGACCTCCTTTGCAAAGTTGGCAGCCTCCTGAGCTTTGGTCAATGCGGCAACATTTTCCTCAGTCTCTTCCAGCAAGCAGCCCTCGGCCTCAGAGTTAACAGCTCATCTTCCAGAGGCTGCAATTCCGCTGTCTTAGTCGTGAACTTATCTTCCGTCTTCCTTAGCAGGTCTTGGCAGGTCTCCAGCGACTGCTTATAGCTGTCCGCCAGCTTCTGGTACTCAACATACTGCTCGATCAGCTCAATAGAAGAATTGTTGGCCTGCAAAGAGGAAAGGGGAACGTCAATAGGAATACAAAAACAAGTGACAAAATAATAATAAAACAAGTACGAAAATGTACCACAAGTTGGTCGTGAGCCAGCCTTGCAGCAGGAGTTACCAAGGACCCTGCCGGCCAGTCCAATGGCAGCTGCAAGCCCTTCAGAATACGATAGGCAAGAATGCCACCGTTCTCGGGGATGTCAGCATACATCGACTCATCTTCCCTGGCGTCCCAGTCAGGCTGATAAATCTTGCTGGAGACGACGGGCCGGCGAGCAAAGGAGGCCGCCACAACATCATGTAGCGGTACCTCTTTCTTCTCGATCCATTCATGATACCGAGGAAAGATGCTAGGAGATAAGTTGGACAAAAAGCTGGGCATGGTCATCAACTCCCGAATCTTCTTGCGGATAGAGTAGTAAGAGCCTGACAGCCAAGAGGCGCTGCTAATATGACCAGGGCCAGTGGCCGCGATCTCAGCCTGCTCCCGGTCCTCTGGGGAAGCATCCACATTTAAATCTTCCACTTGAACAGTCTCGCGGGTGGGAGCAGAAGTAGGTGGATCCGCTAAAGCCTGCCCTTCCACCAGCCCGCCCCCCCCCCCCCCACCCCACCCACCCCCTTCACTCCCCGCACCCCCACCCCAGCCCTCTCCACCCATTCTGCCGCCACCCATCCCAAAGACCCAACCAACCCCATAGCCCCGCCTCCCACCCCACCCCCTACCCAAAACCTCCCTTCGACACAAAAAAAAACCGAATCAATGTGCAATAATATATGACAAATTTTTGAACGTAATAATTAACTTTAAATATGTATAGTTAATAATGTAAAAAGTGTAGAATTGATAAAAACTAGTAGATGTAGCTAATTATATCTCGAATTCCACCAAAATGTATCATAAGCAATCATCACAAATGTGGGACGCCAACTTATCCCGAACTTCATGTAATTCGTCTGTGGTGAAGGCCCTCAAACGTGGTGTGTTATTCGTATAAACCTTGCAAAACAACCAAGGAATAAACACAAAATATAAGAATTCAATCATTTACCGTAGTTAGTAGTGATTAAAAATGACATATACCTTCCCGAAATTCAATCAAAAACAAATGCAAGCCTAAAAATCTACACACTAGTTATATTATACCTTATATTATCATATTGAAAAAAAAAATGGAGTTAAATGACTCGAGAAACAAGAATTGGACGCGAAAAGGCGAAAATCGGCCTAAAATCACATTTATGTTCCCGATATACAACCTACAACAAATGCAAGCCTAAGAATCTACATAATAGTTACATTATACCTCATATTATCATGTTCAAAATGAAATTGGGGTTAAATGACGCGATAAGTACGAATTGGACGCGAAAAGGCAAAAATAGGCCAAAAATGCCCTTTTCGTTCCCAAAATTCAACCTACAACAATTGCAAACCTAAAAATCTACACATTAGTTACATTATGCCTCATATTATCATGTTCAAAATGAATTTGGGATTAAATGACTCGATAAATACAATTTGGAAGCGTAAAAAGGCAAAAATAGGCCTAAAAATGACATTTTCGTTCCCAAATATATGCATGTGCTACTTTGGTTTCTAAACCAATTAATACCTATTACCAATCAATCTAATCTAAACTAATATATACTAATAAGTTACATACCTTTTAAAGATCATCGACGTTAGTACAATGGTTGACGATATCGAACATGTACCTCAGCACGTAATAGCCACATGCAAGTCCATCATCTTGTTGCGGACACTAAATGTTCACCAAAGGATGCATCCAATGTTAGATGTGTAGTATGTGGCTAAAAGTGTTTCTATATAAGGACAAATAAATTAGTCATGTTACCTCGATTGATATCTAAACAGGAGCTTTTGGTGCTCGAAGTCCTGTTGCACTAATATGCTTCATCACACTACATCAATACATTATTATAAGATTAGATGTACTAATTAACTGTTTATATATATAAAGATGATGAATAATGTGTAATATTAATAAGTGCGCATATATTGAGTTTCAATTAGGCTACCTATTTAACAATGATTTGATTAGTAAGGACCGTGGTGGTTGTCGAC
This sequence comes from Beta lomatogona, assembly GCA_947646795.1. Taxonomy (NCBI): domain Eukaryota; kingdom Viridiplantae; phylum Streptophyta; class Magnoliopsida; order Caryophyllales; family Amaranthaceae; genus Beta; species Beta lomatogona. The sequence continues at coordinate 5,798,317 of CANSNZ010000927.1, read as the reverse complement.
GCAAAGAATCAAAGTGGTAGACTTCGTTACGTGACAAACATATCGCAAGCAGTGTCCAATGAGCCCTACAACAATAAAATATAGTTATTATTAATCGTAGAACAATTAATAGGTCAATTTAATTATCGAATAATAAAAGTAAAGCGAGTTTAACAAGCATACTTTTCAATATAAGGAACAAGAATGCTATGATGATATCCAAAACGAGATGATGCTTTGAAACTCATATCGAGATACTCTTTCACTTCGGCTTTGTCTTGTAAGCAATTGTCATCTCGTATTATGTTTGGACATAACCAACCAAACATTGACTCATGACTAGATGTTGCAATCAATTCATTGTATAATAACCTGAGAAATCACGCACATATCGATTAAAAGTAAACTTACTTATTATGGAAGTTGAATTGAAAACTACTTAAGGCATGCATATGTATATGTATATTTAATTTATATACTTATGTATTATCTCATGAATGTTTGTATCATGGAAACATTCAACTCTACCCCACATAAGAATTCTTTAATATCGACCTTAGAAATGAATGTCGATGAATCCTCAAAGTAGTGGAATTGTTGCTCCCCCGAAGGAACCTTAATTGTACAATCATCGGGTAAATCGCTAACGCACTCATGTAACCAAAAGCATGGAATACTAAGGCCTCGCACCACCTCTGGCTCGATAATAAGTGGATTATTTGTCCTAGAAACATTGCCCTTCACCACATTTCGTTCACCTTCATCACGTAAACTTGCTTTCTTATCAGGTGAACATGCCTTCTTTCCCTTCCTGTCATGTGAGTCTCCCTTCCCCCAAACCTAGTAATTAGTTAAAAGTAAAGATATTACTGACTATCATAGGAACTATAAAAGAAAACACGCATATATATATGTATGTATGTTAATCATTGTACCTCATCTGAAAACTGCACCAATGCACGCGGCCATAGAACATAACTGCCAAGGGCATCATTCAGTAACTGTAGACCAACTTCTGGCTTCGGCAACGGAAGAGGTAATTCTTCGAAACCAGACACAATTTCATTGAGGGTGACCACATAGTGATTATCATCCACTAACTGGTTATGCAATCGTACTCGGTCACTAGGGCGTTGTGCATGGCCATAAGCTACGAGAATGAAACTATCATAACCATCTCCTCGAGCTAATAGTTCACATGGTGTCTCTTCCTTCAAAAAAAAAACTCCATTTATAGTTAGTCTATGAAACAACATATAGTAAGAATGTCATGCATTTAAGAACAATAGTTATTTAACAAAGCAAAGGGATTAAGTGATTACCTTCAACTCGGGTACTACAGGTGGATCAGGTAAAGGTATCATCTGATCAATAGATGTGCGTGGATCACTGATCGGCTGGCTAGGTGTACCCTTCTTGAATGCAGCAAAAGTTGGTAAACCCATTTGCTCCAAAATGGCGTTGAAGTTATGTGTCATCTCCTCCCTTAGCTCCTCCCGAATTGCAGCTTTCATAGCCTCCACATCTACTGACGCTGCCGAATTCACACTACTTACACTTGATTTTGTCGCTGTAGTGTATTGATCACCATATACCTTTCTCAAACCGAGGCGGACACCTCATACGCCCCTCACGCGTCCACTGTGGTCCTTTCCTAAAGTTTCGTGCAATGCATCAATGTGTCCTTTAGGAGTGAACTCACCAGTTGCCTCTTTTACCTTCAAGCCAATCTACATAAGTATAAGAGAGAAATGCTCGTGAGCGCAAAAGTTATATTATATATACCTTATATAACCATATAATCTGTACTTACAATGGCGTTGGCTATCTGTTGTGTTCCGGGATCAGGCAAGACTCTTTTCCCCTTTGCATCAACCCCATGCATCGAACACCACCAATCGATGACTCTATCTGGTTGCCGAGGCTGTGCAACTGTCGTCGTTGAGCTAGTCCCCGTTGCCGTTGTCAACCCTAATGTGGGGTAATGGCTGAACATCCACTTCTATCTCGCCTCATTGTACGAATGAGCACCCAAATGATGATAATACTTCCTAGCTTTTGCACTCGCGCTACTTTTCTCACGACTTGCCTAAAACACACAATTATAAACAAAGGTTAGGTACGGTGTTATACAATAATACTGGATCTAAGTGTATTAAATCTTAATAAAATATTCTTACAATAGCTTGTGGGGTTGTTTTTTGGCAACAAATGATTCCCACTCTTCAGGTTTGATAGTTTTCCATATTTGAAATGGCAATTTGGATGGTGCAGATGATATTTCCGGTGAAGCCTCAGAACCGGCTTGTGTTTCTCCGCCGTAGATGTTCTTATTCTTTGTACCTACTACTTTCCTCCGCTTAGTGATCCACCCAGACACTAACTTAGCCTTGAAATCTCTGAATCTCTGGGCAACCGCGGATAGAAATACATTCTTCTTGGCTTCATCATCTTCGATATTGAATTGATTCTACAAAAAACGCAGTTCACAAATTAGTTTTCGCAAATGTTGTAATTTATATGCTATAAGTAATATTACACATATATTTAACTAAATAATTAAGAAACTAAACGTTATTGTACGTGAAGCTTACCATGGTATCTTCCCATAGACACCGCTTCAATCCCTCGGGCACCTCTTTCCATGAGTGCAGAATGGAGAGTTTATGCAGGCAAATGCCAACTTGCATGCCATACTTTTGACGCCACTTTCCACAAGGTTGACCCATATTATCGTACTCCAAAGTCATATTTGTGTGTTTCCCTAGTGACTTTGTAGGTCCCCTTCCTTTTCTCTTTTTCGTCGCCAATGACATTCTAGGCATTTGTGCATTTATTTCTTCACGGCGAGATCGAGCCAATTTACCCTGTTCCTTTCTCGCATCGAAAGTCTCATCCTCGGTAGTGTGTTCAGCAGCACGTGTGCTGTTATCCATATGCACCTCCGCCATCTCCCTGAAATTGTACAAATATATGCATTAATATAACAAAAAATTAACATTGCCACTAAGGGGGGTGGGGTGCGGGCGGGGGTTCCGTGGGAGGGGGGCAGCAGTGGGGGAGTGCGGTTGAGGGGAGGGGAGGTGCAGCGGTGGGGGGAGGGGGGCAGGGGGGAGGGGAGGGGCAGCGGGGGGGAGGGGCAGAATGGGGGAGGGGGCAAGGGGAGGGGAGTGCGTAGCGGTGGGGGAGGGGCAGAGTGCGGGGAGAGGAGGGGAGGGGTGTGCGGGGGGGGGGAGGGCGGCGGTGGGGGAGGGGAGGAGTATGCATGGGAGGGAGGGGCGGCGGTGCGGGGGGAGGGGAGGGTGCGTGCGGTGGGGGGCATGTGCGGGGGGCTTGGGAGGGCTCCAGCAATGCTGCCAGCCCTCCCAAGCCCCCCGCACATGCCCCCCTCCCCGCACAGCCCCCCCCTCCCCCCTACTACGCCCCTCCACACCCCTCCCCCGCACACCCCTCCTCTCCCCCCACCGCCCGCCCCTCCCCCGCACACGCACCCTCCCCCACCGCACAACCCCCTCCCCCCCCCCACTGCCAGCCCCCCTCCCCATGCACACCCCTCCCCTTGCACACAGTTACATACTAATAAGTTAGGAGTTAGATCAACAAAAATAGAATAAAATGACTCGATAAGTACGAATTGGACGCGAAAAGGCTAAAATAGGCCTAAAATGCCTTTTCGTTCCCGAAATGCAACCAACAACAAATGCAAGCCTAAAACTCTACATAATAGTTACATTATACCTCATATAATCATGTTCAAAAAGAATTTGGGGTTAAATGACTCAATTAGTACGAATCGGAAGCAAAAAAGCTAAATTTGGCCTAAAATGACCTTTTCGTTCCCGAAATGCAACCAACAACATATGCAAGCCTAAAACTCTACACAATAGTTACATTATACCTCATATAATCATGTTCAAAAAGAATTTGGGGTTAAATGACTCGATAAGTACGATTTGGAAGCGAAAAGGCAAAATTTGGCCTAAAATGACCTTTTCGTTCCCGAAATGCAACCAACAACAAATGCAATCCTAATACTCTACATAATAGTTACATTATACCTCATATAATCATGTTCAAAAAGAATTTGGGGTTAAATGACTCAATTAGTACGAATCGGATGCGAAAAGGCTAAAATAGGCCTAAAATGACCTTTTCGTTCCCGAAATGCAACCAACAACAAATGCAAGCCTAAAACACTACACAATAGTTACATTATACCTCATATAATCATGTTCAAAAAGAATTTGGGGTTAAATGACTCGATAAGTACGATTTGGAAGCGAAAAGGCAAAACTAGGCTTAAAATGACCTTTTCGTTCCCGAAATGCAACCAACAACAAATGCAAGCCTAAAACTCTACATAAAAGTTACATTATACCTCATATAATCATGTTCAAAAATAATTTGGGGTTAAATGACTCAAATAGTACGAATCGGAAGCGAAAAGGCTAAAATAGGCCTAAAATGACCCGAGAATCAGGTCACATGGCAATGGAATGCCCATCAGCTAGTAGCGGCGGAGATAGTGGAAAGTGTTACAAATGTGGAGAGCATTCCATTGCCATGTGACCTCACTCTCCACATTTGTAACACAGTCCCACCACCACCACCACTACTGCCCCCCATTGCACTCCATCATTGCCATGTAGCCCTAAAATGACCTTTTTGTTCCCCAAATTCAACCTACAACAAATGCAAGCCTAAAACTCTACACAATAGTTACATTATACCTCATATAATCATGTTCAAAAAGAATTTGGGGTTAAATGACTCATATAGTACGAATCGGAAGCGAAAAGGCTAAAATAGGCCTAAAATGACCCGAGAATCAGGTCACATGGCAATGGAATGCCCATCAGCTGGTAGCGGCGGAGATAGTGGAAAGTGTTACAAATGTGGAGAGCATTCCATTGCCATGTGACCTCACTCTCCACATTTGTAACACAGTCCCACCACCACCACCACTACTGCCCCCCCATTGCACTCCATCATTGCCATGTAGCCCTAAAATGACCTTTTCGTTCCCCAAAGTCAACCTACAACAAAAAATAAGCCTAAAAATCTACATAATAGTTACAAATTGGAGAAATTACACAGACCTGAGTTTATGTCTCATGATTTATTGACCTTCCGCCGTTTCTTAGGATCCTCAAGTTCTCCGACATATTCACATCATCTTCCACACTATTTTCAGGATAGGTAAAAGGGGGGAGGTCCACAAATGCATCATATTCTTCCTCATTATCAACATCACCAATACCGAGGATACTCCTTTTACCAGGTACAACAATTGACCACTTATTATCAGCAGGATCAGTTACTAAAAATACTTGCTTAACTTGTGATGCAATTAAAAATGGCTCCTCAGTTTCACGTAGACGACTAAGGTCAACAAGAGTGAATCCGCAAGGATCATCTTTTCTTACGCAACGTCGATTATCGTCAACCCACTTGCAACACAAGAGGCAAATATTAAAAGTACAGTAGTCCAGCTCCCATATTTCTTGTATTCGCCCATAATAATTGCTTTCAGCATGTACATGCGACTTATCCTTCGAGCTTGCGTATTGTGTAGATGACGCCACAAGTGAAACACCACTATTTTGTTGCGATGTTGACTTCAGATCTTGACGTTCAGTTCAAAACGTATACCCATTAATATCATAACCCTCATAAGAGCGTACAGCTTCACGAGGACCAAATGCTAACCACTTGACTGTTTCAGGAACACTTTCATCCAAATCATTCACTACTCGTTTATGAAACCAATCAATGAAAGTCTTGTTATGCATTTGCGTCAATGCCCTAACTCCTTTTCCAGGATTGCTAACACGTAATTCCTCCATATGTTCATTTAAATAAGGATGGACAGCTGCTACGGAAGGTGTGATCAATTTTGAACCAATTGTACCCTTGCCCTCAAGTCTGCCCTCGTGTCGGGATATCAGAAGTCCAATAGGATCAACACTAGCAAAATACTCAGCCACAAAATTACTGATCTCTTCACCCACAACCCCTTGAATTATACTACCATCTGGTTGTGCAGGATTCCGAACTTTATCCTTCAAAGTGCCCATATATCTCTCAAAAGGATAGCACCACCTCAAAAACACTGGACCACACAGCTTAATTTCTCGAACTAGATGGACAATGAGATGGACCATAATGTCAAAGAATGCCGGGGGGGAACATCTCAAATTTGCTTAGAGTTTCAACTACTCTGGCCTGCAAGGAATCGAGGGTCGACGGTTCTAGGACTTTGCTGCATATTGTATGGAAAAATGAACAAAGTTCTGTAATAGTGTGCCTCACATGCTTTGGAAGTATCCCACGAATTGTAATCGGTAGAATACTTGCATCATGACATGACAATCGTGAGATTTCATACTCGATAACTTCAACTCACCATTTAAGGTAACAAATCGCTTCATATTCGATGAGTAGCCAGTTGGGACCTTAATGCCATACAATGACTAGCAAAAAATTCGTTTCTCTGCACGCGACATCGTGTAGCAAGCTGGTGGCAAACAGTTCTTCTCCGAATCCTCCACCTTCTTTTTACTTTTATGAGTTTCATCATCAACCCTTTCCTCCACTACTTTCTTCTTCATTCCGTCCCTTCTCTGAGCCCAGAACTCTGGTCGAAGCCCTGTTTTTCCAAGTAAAGTCGTGACGCCATAACATCTTTTGTCTTGCCCGGAATATTCATAAGTGTCGCAAGAATAGCTTCACAAACATTTTTCTCTATGTGCATGACATCCAAACAATGTCTGACCTTTAGATCTTTCCAATATGGGAGTTTCCAAAAAATGGACTCCTTTTTTCCATAATCCTATAGGTCGATCAACCTCACTAGCAGGTTTACCAAAGATTGTTTCAATGCCCTTCACCTGATTATAAACTTCAGTACCAGTTAATGGTCTATGAGCAACTTCTTCTTCAACCGTCCCATCGAATGCCTTCTTCTTAAACCGATAGGGATGGTCGCATCTGGGGAGCCTTCGTGTGCGCATATACACATGTTTGCAGCCCTTAAGGTGTGTAGATTTCATGTCATCTACACAAATCGGGCAGGGTTGTTTTCCTCTAGTCTTATACCCAGATAAGTTCTCATAAGCTGGATAAACGTACATAGTACAAAAAAGCATGGCTCGCAGAGGGAACATCTCATTAGCATACGCATCAAATACTAACACTCCTTCGTTCCACATCTTCTGTAAATCTTCAACAAGCGGCTGGAGGTATACATCAATGTCATTTCAAGGTTGTTTGGGCCCCGATATAAGAAGCGACAGCATCATGTACTTGCGTTTCATGCACAACCAAGGAGGCAAGTTATAAACCACTAAAACTACTGGCCATGTACTATGCTGCGAACTGAGATCGTCAAAAGGGTTCATGCCATCCGTACATAAACCAAGCCTCAGATTCCTATCCTCATTACCAAATGCCTTATGCACCCTGTTGATACTTTTCCACTCAGGTGAATCAGCCGGATGCTTGAGCAGACCGTCTTTCTTCCTACGATCTGCATGCCACCTCAGATTCTTCGCATCTCCTTTAATTGAGAACATGCGCTTAAATCTAGGTATTATGGGTAGATACCACAACACCTTAGCTGGTGGTCCTTCACTACCTCCAGCTCCTTCACGCTTGTACCTCGACAATCCACAACGTGGACACTCATGTAAATGCTCATACTCATTACGGTAAAGCACACAATCGTTAGGACAAGCATGTATCCGCTCGTACTCTAAACCGAAAGGACACATGAGTTTCTTCGCATAATAGTACGACTTTGGCAGTTCATTTCCATCAGGGAGCATATCAGCTAAAACTTCCAACAACGATGTGAAACTATAGTCTGTCCAACCAGCTTTCGACTTAATGTTGAACAGTGTTATCACCGCGGAAAGTTTGGTGTACTTTGTACAACCTGGATACAACGGCTTTTCAGCAGCCTCAGACATAGACTCGAAAATACGAGGTCGTTTACACGACTGATCTTCAACCTCGTGTATCATCTCGTCTACCCGATCCCTATCATCATCTGCAAACTCATCATCCCAATTCTCATCCCCGAAGTCATTATCCCAATTCTCTAAATCCTTCTTTTCTTCACATACATCATTCATTACTCTAGAGCTTCCTAGATACTTCCCCTGCTCACCATGCCAAACCCATACGTGGTATTGAGGCCTAAACCCACGGCAAAAGACATGCTCCCTAACCACATGTATACTACTAACCTTGCTCACATTTCTACAATCGAAACAAGGACAATAAAAGTCGACTGCTCCAGAGGATGTTTGATATGGTAATGCAGTTGTACAGAATTCCGAGACCCCTTTCACAAACTCAATCGATTCACGACTACCATACATCCAAGTACGATCCATCTCATTCAAGAAGACCTCTAATAATTAAACACAACCATTCATTATAATGCATCAATCATTATTTAATTAAGTACATACACTCACATATTCAAATCACACACGTATAGAGCAATCTAAGATAGTGACATGTTCAATTGTATGCATGCAGCCGAAGGTCCTTATCACTCCAACCTAACCCATCCTTGAACGTCTAATCTCACTAGTGAATATATGCCAACTTTTCAATTCTAAGGAAAATTCGGCAGCATTTCCCTACAGTTCTCGAAGTACACAATATAGATAATTGCTTATCTACATATGTACCCAGAGAACAATGTAGAGAAACGATGAGCCAAGAATTTCCTCAGAATTGAAAAGAAGACACACATTCACCACCTAAGTGAGATCAAACGTTCAAGAACAGTCCCAAACCAGGGACTATTCAAGACTTACTCCTAATGAGTAAGTCTTGAACAGGTACCTAGGCATATGATGACGATTCAAACAACTTATAGATTTCATAGCTAAATTACATTGCGTTTTCATACAATCTCATATCAAGAAATATACATATTGCCGACCCTCCCCCAACCCCCCGCCACCCTCCCCCCACCCATTGTCGCCCTTTCCCCACCCCCCGGCCAGCATCGACGGCCCTCCCCACCCCCCGCCCAAGTATCCCCAGCCCCTCCCCACCCCTCGCCCCCCTCCCCCCCCGCCCAAAGATCGCCGCCCTCCCCCACCCATTGCCAACCCTCCCCCCCCCCCGTCCAGCCTCCCCAACCCTCCCCCACCCCTGTCGCCCCTCCCCCCCCACCCCTGTCGCCTCTCCCCACCCCTCGCCCAAAGACCCTCACCACCTCCTCCAGCCTCTCCCCCACCCCCTACAATCACATATTCAGCTAATACAAGCACATTTTACAACAATTAGAGAAATGTAAAAGAAAAGAGAGAGTGAGAGGGGGTTTACCGAAAGAGAGTGAGAGAAAGGAGGAGAGAAGAAGAAGGTGGTGGCGTCAATGCAGTTAGTGCGTCGTCATGGCGGTGGTGCGTGAAATGAGTGGTGGTGGTGGAGATAGGGTCTCGCGCTGGTGGTGAGAGAGTGAGAGGGGATGTTCGCGCTGGTGGTGAGAGAGTGAGAGTGAATTTGGCTAAGGGAGGGAAAATGAAATGCTGGGGGCACTGTGTATGCGCGCAAAAATGTATCAAAAAAAACAATTTGGAAGTGAAGGGCTGCGTTTTTTTAAAAACCGCAGCCCTTCGTTTATGAAGGGCTGCGGTTTTGTAAAAAAACGCAGCCCTTCACTAATAGGGCTGCGGTTAGCCTCAAAACCGCAGCCCTTCATACAGTATGAAGGGCTGCGATTTCTTGTTAACCGCAGCCCTTCACTAAAAGGGCTGCGTTTTTCTTTAAAACCGCAGCCCTTCATACAAAAAGGGCTGCGTTTTTAAAAAAACGCAGCCTTTCCAGCGCAGCCCTTCCTTTTTTTTCCCCTAGTATTACTATTATCATCAGACGGACCAATCCGACAACAACACTTACCATTTTCATGGGTAGGATAGAGCAGCATGGCCGACAAGGGTTCGTTCCCTAGGATGTACTTGGAATGAGGAATCTAATATTTGGGCTCCTTAACCCTAACCTCCTTCCCGTCCTCATAGATGACTAAATAGTCTTCTGTGCCAAAATATTCAAAGGACGTTAACTCTTCCCCAATTAACGAAACAGAGGGAAAATGCTCCATGTGAGGACGAGGCTCGGTGAAATGACGGCGCACGGGATAATCCTCAGGAACTTGCAACCAAAAGAAGGCATCCTGCCAACCTTTTAAACCACTCATTTTGGGCTGAACAGTCATCTTCTTGTCGGCCGTAGTTAGCGACCACCAACCTGCCTGCCTAGAAGATCCATTCTTCTTCAACCAGTGGATGCGGCGAAATAAGTTTAACGTTTGCGGAAAATCCAAAAAGCGCACAACCCAGATGTACGCGATCAAATTCCGGACCGCCAAAAGCGTCTGTTGAGCCAAGCATACGTTAAACGCTTTCAAAATCTTCACCAAAAAATAATCCAGAGGAAGGCGGAGGCCAAACTCGAAGTGATGAGTATACACGACCACGTGATCGGGAGGACACTCCGTCACAATAGCCCCCTCTGGCGGAACTACCAGCCAATAACCCACGGGAAAATAATATAAATCCCGAGCAACTCTTGGGTAGGCAAGATCAATGGCGTCCTGACGCCACAATCCATCAATCTTTACACTGAGAGGACCGGCACTGAAATCAGCAGGCATCCATAGAGCATCAGAACCCGGTCTGGTTACGATCTCCTCCTCCATCTGATTGGAACTATCGACTCTTAGTTCGGCAGCACGGGAACTTTCCCGAATCACATGCGAAGACAAAGGCACAGAATCAGTCGCGTCCTTTGTGACGCGGACAACAGGACTCGCAGGAGCAGTGCAACGATGGTAAACTGTCTCCTTACGAACCATAACGGTAGCAATGAAGTCGCCGTCGTCACCTAAATCAATAATAGGAGGGTTAGGAGCCGCAGATTCCTATAAGCGGTCGTAAACATCGACCGCTACCTCAACCCCAGCATCCGCCAAGTTATCCAACCAGGCGTGCTATCTAAGAGGGGCTACATCAAGGCCAGGAACAACATCGGCTGGAGGATGCCTAACGGAGCGCCTAGCATGAATTTGATGCATAAGTTCCCTAAGTGTTTGCCTATCACCACTCTGACTAGCGGATAGATACCTCCTAGTCAGGCTATGCTCCTCAGGGGTAGCAGGGTCGTTAAGAAACTTTGACCTCGGTTCTTTTAATTTTCTCTCTCGGCAGTAAGGGGTATGTCCGCTACCAACCTAGTCCTCCCCACAGGGCTTGAACCGGATGCAGGTTTACTATCCACTAAGGGGGAAGAAGGCTCGCTATCGGCCAGGGGGCAAGAAGGATCACTTTCGGTCATAAACGCCTCACTAAGGGCATTCTGGTTATCAGACTGGTCCGACATGACGAAAACACAAAGAAACTTAAAGAAACGCGGAGAAAAATTGAGGAAATACCTGGAAAAGATGGGTCGCTGGAGAAAAGTAAAAGTAGGGAGTGAACGTCGCCGGAAAAGGTGAACAAAGTTCCCAAGCAGCGAAATTGCGCAGAAAAATTCGAGCTTGAGCCAAGGAACCACCGGCATATGTAGAGAAAGCACCGGCGAAACACAAATTTTCGAACCTAGAAAAAACCCAGAAGAAATTTGTCCAGAAAAGACGAAATTTTTAGCACACTAGGATCGGAAAGTAAAAACTGGAAGATCTAGTAACTTTTTGGAGAAATTTGAGCACAAAAAGGACAGCTTTTTGGTGAAGAAAAACTACGGAAATGGAGTTCGCCAGAGAAAAAGAAAAGGAAGTTGAGAGAAAATGAGATGAAAAACTCGAAGAAAGAGACAACTGCCATATGTATGCAGTCAATCAACGGCTGAGATTGCAAAACCTCTCAACTCCCTCTCCAGATTACTGCCAAGTGTCGAAACACAACAAAACCCTAATAAAGTAATGGGCGGGATTTTCGGAAAAGTAATCATTAGCTTTTCAAAACCTTTCAACTCCCTGCGACGACACGTGGCATCCAACAAATTAACTTCTCCAAAAATTTGAAGACGGCAAAAATGACTCGCGTCCACCGACAACATCCAGCGGCCAAGAACCCAAATGATGCTGGGGGGCTAGTTGTATGGGTATAACCCAAGTACGTTAGCGGACTTCCCTAAGGAGGCCGTGAACACATTATCATACGAGAACATTGTGAAGTCGCCTACAACTCTAGGAAGTCATCTTATCAACGTGGACCTACAACGTTGACGGTCGCCTAACAAGACAAAATAAGGGAATCTTCCCATACGTCAGGCGCACCACAGCCATACACGTGTCAAAAGATTACATACCCTGTCAGGTGAATAGTACTTCTATAAATACCCCACTAGTACTATTTTGCAGGTACATTCTCTCACACTCACAATTCTTATCTCTCTCTCTCTACTTTCTCTCTCTAAATCCTAGTTGGACAAGTATTCACTTGGGCCTCGGAGGGGGTTTCCTCGCATCCCCCCGAGGGTAGTTCACGTTTGCTTCTTGTGCAACTATTCACCAGAGGCCGTTAACCCCAATCTTTGGCGGACTTCTCTCAAGACCGCCAACCGTTTGAACACCAAAACAAGTATCTTGCTGAAAAGGTATACATCGAATTTTCTGCTTCAACTGGACCAGCATCAGTTGAGTATATCTGCATTTTAGAATGGTATTTTACCATTGATGACACACTTTACGATCCAATATTTGAAATGTTGATGTGGATTGGGATTGTAGTGTTCATATTGGTATATGCATCATGCCTTTGTCACTGGGCCGAAAAATATATGTCATCTGATGGTTACAGTACTTTACCGGTAAATGCAGGAGTTGGTCCGCAGAAATGCAAGTTTGTTAGAATTACGGATGGATATGAATTAGCGGAGAAGACATTAATCTTTAACCCACGTGATGGCTTTTTTTAGAACTTCTGGTTCCTGTGATGGTTGCAATTTTATGTGTGCTCTGTTTCAAAATAATTGCTATTGCGAGTGCTTAAGAAGTTGAATTTATATGTATATATACTCAGAATATCAATAAATAAAGATAATTTTCCCTTCCGCAATTGTGCGGAAAAGGGATGCTAGTTCTTGCATTAGCCCGCAATTACACTCGCATACATAATTGGGACCACTGCGATTTGTGAAGCGTGTCTCCACTCAAGAGTGGGGCTTAGCATGTGTGGGGTGCTCGACCATAGGAGCGGGGGAAACATAACAGGGGCTCTATACCATTTCTTAAAATTGGTCCTTGATTTGTAACTCAAAGCAAATACTATAAGATTCACAATTTAAAAAAAGGCATTTTTGAATTTAAAATAATCCAAATTACATCATAATAATAATAAAAAATCATATCTACTTAACAAAAGTGTTTCTCCAATTAAAACAATTTCAAAGACATTCAATTAAAACATAAAAACCCAAAGTAAGATAAATTGAAAAAATAATTGGGAAAGGAAATGGAACGGGCACTAAATTTTGGAATTTGTTGAATGGGATGGGGTGAAGGTCTTGAAGCTTTTGGTATAGTAAGTAATAAGAGTATGAAGAACTTACAGCTATACTCACAAAAGTCAAAAAAAAGTGAAAAGACATCAAGCATACGTGTACCTAAAGCTGGCAGGGATAGCTTTTCAATTCCCAAAAACTGAGAAAGCAATTGAGAAAGCAAAATTGCAACTGTTAAGTGGGTTCGATCCTCCTACATAATGGTTAATCCACACACGGTACTACCACTGCTCCATATCCTTTCCTTTTGTCATTTATACAGTCCATAAGATAAAATATATTTGGGGCCCCTATTTTTGGGGCCCTATGCAATCACCCTTATTGCATGGGGCAAGAACCGACCCTGCTCGACCATAAGGGCCCCGTAAATATTTTTATATATTCTTATTGTTATGACTTAGAAGCAAAAAGATTGACTTTTTTTTGTTGACAACAAGAGCATACATTAATATAAAAACACTAAAGTACAAGTAAGCCCATTTTTCTAGCTCCTACGGCTAGGTTATGGGCTTTGTTTATTTGAGGACACTTAATATATAGACTTACGACATCATCCTTAGAACTAATATTAATCGACTTCGTACAAGGACTTGAGACATTATTACCAATACAATAACCTGAATCAGGTTTCTTCCTTGGGCTTTGGGCAGCATATGCACTATAACCAGCTTTCCTCTTCATTCCGGCACATAATCTGGCATTCCGATCAAAATTAGGAAGGAAATAGGAATTTTTCTTACGACAAGCCTTTAGAACTCACATGGACTTGACTTTTCGAGGTTGGGATTTCCTTTTAACTGCTACATTTCTGAGACGCCGGCTATGATTTTACTTGGAGGCTGATGAGGTACATCAACTATTTGGAAGACTGGATGAATCAACCGAGCTCTTCTGAACCATTTGGGGCCTACTTGCTTTTTCCTCCATAATGTCACTTTTAGACTTGGACTCCATACTCTCCAGCAACGGATCTTCATTTTCATTGTAAGGTATGAGATGATCAATGACTTCATCTATGCCGTTAGGGCGATTAATCTCATACATAGGAAATGAAGAATGTTGTAGCACCCAACTATCGTGCATTCTAATTTTTCCATTAGTGCCTTCTTTTGCCAAATGAGCAACTCGAACCACCATGTATGACCCTGTTTTTGGATTGAACACTTGAATTGATTTTCCTTTCTTTAACATGCATCATTTTTTGACATTAGTAATGAGGAGCCCGACCTTTTTCGGTTAATAAACCGATATTTGGGCTCCGCCTGATTTGGTTTTTCAATGTTAGGATCGCCCACACTCTCATTCACACACTTCATTTTATCATCTTTCTCCTCACATCACTAGTGGAAAAATGTTCAACCGCTGCGGTCAAAACCGGGCTTACCGCTGCGGTTTTGGGCCGCAGCGGTTGGCGCGCAGCGGTACCCATATATTAACTGATGCGGTTTTGGGCCGCATCAGTTAAGCAAAAACTGATGCGGTTTTCATGGAAAACCGCAGCAGTTAATGAGAATAACCGCTGAAAACCGCATCAGTTTTCAAATTGCCGCCAATGCGTAGCAACATTAACTGATGCGGTTTTGTTTAATGACCGCATCAGTTGGGAGCATTTAATATTAAAAACAAAAATCCAAAAAACAAAATTTGCCATCTGTAGCAATATAGGCTGGAGCATTTAAAACTAGCCATCAGTTGGGAAAATGTAGCTGCCAGCTATAGCAATATAGTATGAGACCAGTATATATTCCAAATATATGTTATGAATTTAATTGTCAAGCACAAAACCCTCAGTATTTTAAGGAGCCCAATTACAACGCAAGATTAACAAACCAACTAAAGTGCTGCACACCAATAGAATTTGACATATTTTGCCACAAACTTCTAACTTATAAAACTTTGACTTCATAGGAAATTTAGAGTTCCATCTATCACCTTGTTTGCCATTCATATTGTTCTTTTGTTTGAGTGCCTAATACTTGTCTACTCTGCAACAAAAAATGAACAGATATCAGTCAAAGTGTCAAACTAAAAACTGGGACAGAATAAGCTTGAAGATATCAGGTCCAGTTTGTCGATGTAGTTGTATTATTAGTTGCGCCTAACTGACTGAACTAAGTACTATGGCTATGGCTATGTTAGAATTACATAAAATTCCAGATATGTAATGTTTTTCCTTAAGAAAAATTCGAAAGAAACAAAAGTCTACCTGTGAAAACTTGTGGTATAACATCTTATCGATCAACTTATAACTCAGGCATCTTGATGCAAATGTCTCCAAAATGGTCTCCGGAGACACGAGCAACTGAAAAAAACTTGTGGCATCAATGCCACTGCCCAACATCACCAAAAACAACGTCAAATGACAGCAACAACACTTAACAAACATAAGGAAGAAGTAGTGGCAGAACAGAAAATTAGAGAACCAACTCACAAGAGCAAAATATAAATGAATTGCAGCTCATGGATAGCAATTTCTATGTAATTCAAAAAAAAATTCCAGTTAATTAAAGAAAATAATACTACTCAATCAAACAACATTATGAATTAACCGCATTAAAAACAACAGTTTTAGGTTTCCGGAAATATAAGAAAAGCTTCATTTTCACAAAACTAGTTCACATAGAGACTAATCAAGTACGAGATGTACATAGGCTATGTTTTCAGTCTTCACAAGATATTAAATAATATACATATATACATACATATATACATATATACATACACAAGCAGATATTAAATAATACACATATATATATTCTTGTGGACAACAGCAAGCCTAATCCACTCCTACTACTTACACAAGCTTTAGGTTATCATTTAATGCAAAAAAAAGTTGTCATTTAATGCAATATGTTGTTTCACGCTTTAGGTTAAAAAGATAGAATACCTTAAAGCTCTCCGGCAAGGATGAATTCATCAAGTATCAGATCAACCTATACATCAATTGAAAGATGGAAATAAGAAACCCGAAAAATGTAAGAAAAAACCATACGCGATAAGCATCAGGTAAATTTAAAAGGCTATTCAAAGTTGAATAGACTGTTACGCAGAGATTAGTTATAAATATATAAGTCCATGAAACAAAAACAAATAGAAAAAAGGGCATTATCACTAGATAGAAAAAATATATTTTATGGTAGAAAAGAGTTTATACATTATATAGAAAAGGGGGGCAAAACCAAGTCCAGGTAGCTATAGAAGAAATTTCAGTGATGCATATAGTTCAAACATTTAAAAAGGGGCTAGACTGCATGTAATTAGTAAGGTCATACTAATCAAAATACACTTTTCATTATACCTCTTGCCAGGCCAGGTGAGCGTTAACATAGCAGCTTTAACACTCCTCTATAATCACTTCATCACAACGCAATCAAACGAAAAAGTGAAAAGAAAGGCCATATGCACCGCAACACAAAATAGATGATATAGAGACATCCTAGCACCACTAATATCCATATAATCCTGAAAAAACCTCAAGAACATTTGGGATGATGATAGCCACATTTCATTAATCACATGACAAAAAGAATAAAATCCAACAACATAAATGTTAAAACCCAAAGTAAAAAAATGAAGCTTCACGCAGAGGTCTTTATTGAAGCAAGTGTAAGACCATGATAAACCAAGAAAGGGAGGAAAAGAGATTCACTTTTCGAAACTACTAGAGCTCTTATAGTGACAAACCCTTGGATGTGCAAAGAAGACTGACATTTGGAACTAAATTAAAAACAGATGTATAATGGCCAACATCAATATCACCAGATGAACTTGAATGAAATGTGTTAAAACCCAAGAGTTACAATCCAGCTGTTTGGTCAAGAATATCTCTTTCCATTAATGGGTTAAAAATTTTGCTCAAAATTCTTTTAGCATAGTTCAGCTTCAAAATCCATTTCCAAAAGCTAACAATACGCAAGAAGTCAAAACTAAACAGAGAACTTGAACAAAGCATTCAAACATAGTATGATTGATGCTCCCAAGTAATGAATAAAGACGTTTCGGCACTTGGGCTGACCATAATCCCAAGAACAATATTGTAGGAAGCATCTTAATTCTACTTGATGCCTTTATGGAGTATGTGTGTCTCACAGCCAATACTGACCAAAAAAAGATTGATAAAGTCTGATGAAATTGTTAATATCACACTTCACTAAACACATTCCAACTTCTTAATTCCATTCTAGATATGTCCCATTGGCTTCTTCTCTTAATTTCTTCTCCCATTTTTCTAATTAATAATCATTACACTATCATCCAATTTAATGACTTGATGCAGAAATTCACTTGGCACGACACAACACACAATGAAGCATATAACATTGATACTAAACTCAAACCACGTGATTGGAAGAAATACGAAGAATTCACCAAAACAACTAAAAAACGCAATTGAATTCAATGAATGATGGTTGCTATTCTTGCAAAGCTGACATAATCACCCAATTAAGGTCTATGTGTATAACCAACCATAAAAATTTAAACAAACTAAAAAATCAGCTTCCCCTACTACTAATGTGATCCAAGCGCTTCGCCAGAATACGGCCTCCACAAATCATCCTCACATCTCAAATCCATACCAAATAAGGTGAAGTAAGCTGGCCACATCTGAAACATTGTCAACACTAATTTAATTCATCTATTGCTACAAATAACATTTGATGATTAATAGAGAAACCAACACAATCAAATCATGATTATATATCATAATAACAAGTTCATCACATGATCAAGCAAATGCAAAATGCACAAACCTAAAAACAAGAAGTGACTATTAGAGGTCGGGAGAGGTACGACAGAGTGTACCCTAAGAGAGAGCTCTGCAACTCCTCGACGTCGTACTCAAGCATGAAGTCATCCTCGCCGATGAAATTGTGCTGCGTAACGGCATTAACGACTACGCTCCTCCTAACTCCTTCGGCAATCTTTTCGCACATTTCAAACACACACAAAAAAAGTAAAAATTAATGAAATATAAAGAGAAAAAAATCAAATTCAACATGAAATTTATAAAAAAAAAAATAAAGACCTTGAGAAAGTGAATCGAAGAAGAAATGAAGATGTGGATCTAGGAAGAGAAGCTGCAGTAGACTTTGGAGCAGATGTAGCAGATTTAATGGAGGATTTTAAGGAAGAAAGTGAAGATCTGTTGATAAATCTACTGCATTTTGACGCCATTGAAAAATTAGGGTTTTCGCTGAGTACAAATGCGGAGGATTTCAGTACGAGGATCGAGAATCGAGCGATGGAGAGAGTTGTTGGTCTTCGTTGATGAACGCGACGTTTTTTCCAGCAGAGTTGTGGGTCTTTGCTGATGGTGGCGTTTGCTGACGAAGAATCGCTGGTGAAGATGGATAAAAGGGGAGAAAAAGAGAGCAGTGGTGATTGTGGTTGGTTTGAGGATATCAGGAGAGGCATTGGAGAAAAAATGACAGGCCCAAACAAAATCATATGGCCCAAGTGAGGCAATATATGGCCCAAACGCGGTTACAAAATGAAATTGGGGAAAATTAACAGCTGCGGTTAGGAGAACCGCAACGGTTAACATAAAACCGGATCGGTTTCTTGTTAACCGCTCCGGTTCTCTAAGAACCGCAGCGGTTAATGTTACTCAATTTCCCTCCCAAAAATTTGAGGATTTACCGCTTCGGTTCTCTTAGGGACCGCAGCGGTTGTGTTGTGACATATAGTATTTTTTCCACTAGTGCATGTGGCTTGATCCTTATCCTCTCTTTTATCCAGTGAGTTTAGAACCTCACTACTTACCCCTTCTATCTCCTTAGTAGAACATTCTCCTTCTTCATAACAATGATTCTTCATCTTTTTCATTAGTGGTAGTGGTTCCACACCTAATCCAATTGGATGATCACCCAATTCTCCTTGAAACTTTCCTTTACTCCAGACTTCACTTGCACCTCCTGTAACCCTTGTTTTGATTTTTGGGCTTCAAAATTTCCTTGAGCTCGATTTTCTAAGGTCCCACACCCTAGAACCTTAGAAAAATTATCGCCACCTTCCGCTTAAACTAAAGGACATATAGCTTTCTCCAAACTAGCAAACTATGTGCTGATGTCCCTATTCTTTGGTTCCAACTCCTTGGCTTTCATAAAATCCTCAAAAGCCTTCTCCAAAAAACCAGCTTTCTTAAATGCTAACCCTCTTCGAAAGAATGCTTTCACATTCTTCTTATCAACCCCAAGACCAGTGAGCACACCTCAATAACATTATTGAACTTATTCAATTCTAAACCACAAGCTGCAAGATTCAAATGCAAAGGAATCAACAGATCCTTAAATGGTGGGTCATCATTACACAAATTAAAGTCCTCACAAATTGCAGTGATGGCAACGCACAATAATTTGATAGCTTTCCTATACTTAGCAAACGCACTGCTAAAGTCCTTTAGCCTAAACAGATGATTTCCTTCTTCTTTCAAAGATGACACAAAAGCAATTACTTCCTTAGGACCTGAAAAATTCTCAAACATCTCCTCTATATCTTTATCCTCATACTCTAATACAAATAGATGGTATTGAATAATAGCAGAGAATGCACAAGAACCTCCCAAATCATCAATGACAACCATAATTAAACAATAACACCGCTGGCAATTAAGAAAAAGCAGCCCAACATATAGCAACAACTACTAACAATATATGACAAACCTAACCGCCAACCAAAACTAGTCACCCCAAAACTAGCACAGAAGAAGAAAAGGGAAGAGATGGGATTCCCCTGAACTTACAAACCATAATCCGACGACCAAACAACGATAGTAGAGCGTCAAAGCATCGCACAACAGTTCACAAATCGACCTGGAATAAAAGACCTTCTTCCTACTAAAGCAAGCTAACTTTCAATTTGAAAATCAGGACGCCAAAAAACGACAATCGCAAGAAAATCTGAAGAGAACTACCAGTCCTCCACCGCGATGTAAGCGATCGGTGTGAAATCGGAGTAACTATAACCAAAATCAGCGATACAAAGATCAAACCTCCTAGCTCGATCAACAAAACCTAGATATATTTTCTCATAGAGGAAATTTGAGAAAACAGAGAAACTAGAACTACGACCCTAAAACCGTATAAAAGAAGCGGAAAGAAGAAAATTACTAAAGTTTAAAAAAGCAGGGACTTGCGGCGACCGGAATGGGCAAGGTCGCCGGTGAGCGCATGCAATCTTAGCAGATCAGTTTGGTACGGTGAGGGTTTGAGAGGAAAGCTCTAGAGAGAGAAGATGTCGGTTTTTCTCAAAAGATTGATTTGAACTAGTGGTAATTGAAAGAGCCCAAAATGTTAGAGGTTAATAGGTCGAATCTTAGTAATGTGTTTTTTGAGAAGCGTCACCACTTTACAAAAATTTGTTATTCCTTCACCTTGATTTGTGGCCACATTTCCCTCACCCTATCTTTTCACATTCTCTCATCAATTTCCACCATATCCATTAATACTTCACCTTTTCAATTTTCATACAAAAATTTCCAAAATCCATACTTTAATTAATTAGTCCATTACTACTTCACTTTTTAAATGAACATCTACGAAGTATTTCTCCTAGTAGATGTATCATGTAATTTGACATTCTCTTTATAATCTAGTAAAGTTTTTTTATGTCAATAAAATCATCTTTTTTCTTTTTTAGAAAAGTGGAGATTTAAGAGCCCATTCTAAAGAATATGCACAGGGCCCCAACATCTTAGCCCCGACCTTGTCTCCACTAAAAACCCGCCACTGACATCCCTATCAAAAGTCAAAACCTTATAAAATAAGTTTGGGTTTTTCTATGTAGTGCACTTGTGTTTTCCGAAATTCTACATTGTAGTCGACCTTTTTGAAATTTCCACATTATACCCCTAAACTTTCTAAATGTCACATATAATACCCTTACTAATAGAAAATCCTACCCCAAACCTCACTTAGCCTTTAGTTTCTCATATCATATCCCAAATCTCAATCAACTAACAAGGCTCAAGAATCCTACTCTATGCCCACAGGGTAAGAAAGTCCCATAATCTACTGTTTGATATTGGGTGTAAGGGTATTTTGTGTAACATTTAGAATAGCTTAGGGATACATTGTAGAAATTGCAAAAAGGTCATGTTTAACATAGAATGTCGTAAAACACCGGGGCATTACATACGTAGAAAAAAATATTTAGATATGTTTCAATAAGTTTATATAAGTTTTGAAAAAAAAAAAAAAGCAAAGTGAAGGCACCTTATTACTACCCCCATAAACTTTAAATGCACTATAAACCCCCCACTGACATCCTTATCAAAAGTCAAAAACTTATAAAATAAGTTTGGATTTTTCAACGGAGTGCATTTGTATTTTACGAAATTCTACGTTGTAGTCAGTTTTTTTGAACTAATTGTACCCCTAAACTTTCTAAATAATGTCACATATAATACCCTTACTAATAGAAAATCCTACCCCAAACCTCACTTAGCCTTCAGTTTCTCATATCATATCCCAAACCTCAATCAACTAACAAGGCTCAAGAACCCTACTTTATGCCCACAGGACGGTAAGAAAGTCCCATAATCTACTGTTTGATATTTGGTGCAAGGGTATTTTGTGTAACATTTAGAATAGATTAGGGGTACAACGTAGAAATTTCAAAAAGATCAGGTACAACATAGAATGTCATAAAATACGAGGGAACTACATAAGTAGATAAATATATTTAGATTTGTTTCAATAAGATCAATAAGTTTAGATAAATTTGGAAAAAAAAAAAAGCGAAGTGAAGGCACCCTTATTACTACCCCCATAAACTTTAAATGCATTAGATAATGTCAAAGCTTCAAACCTCAGGAATCATTCAATAACTTTTTAAGCAGAAGAATACAAATTTTCATAAAGAGTTGTTCGTTTTTGTTTGGGCTCATTTCAAGGACCAACCCATTGTGGGCGAAATTACCAAAATACCCCTACTCCTAGGGCCATCAACCCTCCACCAGCTGGAGTTGACCTAAATACCCTATTTTATTGGAATCTACAACCACTTTAAATAGTGCTTGTCCCATCAATCAAAATGTATTCAATTCTCACCTAAAAAGCTAGAGCATCTCTCTCTACAATTACTGCTTTATCTCTCTACCTCAATTACTGACTTGGGCGTCGGAGGGGCGTTCCCGAAAAAACCCCCGGGGTAGTTTTTCCGTGTACTTTGCAGGTTTACCGGCGTCAAGATCCATCGGAGCTCTCGTACCCTCTCAGCATTCAGTTGGCATCCCCTTCATCATTACTTCAAGATTCTTGACAGAAACAGTTTGGCGCCGTCTGTGGGGATACAACAATCTCAAGCCACAACCGAGAGCTGAAATGGCACCGATCCGCCGAAATCGTAAAGCTCCTCAGGCAAAACCTAATCCACCTTCTCATCGCACACCTATCGTTGAGACACTCGACCCTCATGAGGATGAGAGCCCTATGCCTCCGCTACAGCATGGGCCTCAGCCTCAACCAGCTGGACCCCCTCATCCACAACCTCCTCTGCCTGCTGAGCTCCAGAGAATAGCGGACCAGCTAAACCAAATCATTGAACGGAACCTAAGGGCCATGTTAGCTACTCTTCAAAATGGGGGGCAACCACAACCCCACCCTCAGCCTGAGGGGGAGGCGAGGGAAGGGACCTCTCGAATGCAAAGATCAAATGCTGCAGGACCCCCTCAGCCCTCGCCACGGAGGCATGAACAACCAAGAGAGCGAAGACCCCCTTAGTCAGCTCAGAGACCCCCTCAGTCAGCTCAGAGACTCCCTCAGTAGGCCCATAGACCCCATCGGTCGGAACAGAGACCGCCTCGGACAGAACGTGGGCAGAGGGATGCCCGTCAGACAATTAAAGATAACCGACTCCGTAAGGGGCAGATGGATGCCCGGGAAATCCTGAATAGGAAGGAAGCTTCAAGGGCGGCCCCATTAAGACACGAGCGCGAGCCTGGTCAGCCCCACTCTCCTCGCCGGGAGCGAGAGAGATCCCCTCCTCACTCGCCCAGACGCTGGGAGGATGAATGAGACTCGGCCTCATCTCAACCATGCAAACGTGGGGACCCCCAGATGGTCAATAGAGGAGTCCTGAACTTCATGACCCCCTTCAGCAAAGCTCAAGGAAGTGGAAGGATGACAAGGGTCTTGCGGATCACCGCAACGGCAGAGATCAGAGCAAGGCTCCTCGATCCAACTCCCAGCCTAACCGGCCCTCTGCTAGTAGGGAGGATTCTCGATTTAACGGAAACCAAAGGGAGATTTACTTGGACCTCAAAGAGAGGTCGGTGTTACCTAAGCCACCCCCCATAAAAATCTCCAACACTCGACGGGACAAACGATTATGGTGTGAGTACCACAAGGAGTGCGGTCACACCATCCGTGATTGCCGAGAATTGAAGAAGGCCTTAGGTAATCTAGCCGACCAAGGGAAGCTCAACAGGTACCTCAAACATTCTGAGGACAAGGACAAGAGGAAAGAAGATCGAGCTAACAATGATGACACTGAAGGATACGTTGGTGTCATATCAGGTGGATTCGCTTCGGGAGGCCTAACCGGCCGTTCTCGCAAATCCCACCTTCAAGAGCTGAAGCACCAAGTGTTAAAGGTTGAATGTACCCAGGCAAGCCGCCCTGTAATGACCTTCGGAGAGGCGACTCGGCGCATTCAAACACCCCATGATGACCCCTTGGTGATAGAGATGAAGATCGCGAACTCGAGAGTGAGGAGGATCCTAATTGATAGTGGATCCTCCGCCGACATCATTACCTTGGACTGCCTCAAAAAACTCAAGTATCAAGAGAAGGATACGACTCCCATCCATCAGCCACTGATAGGCTTCGGGAGCAGCTCGGTTCATCCCGTCGGTACTATCAAGCTCCCGAGTGCGACTCAGCGAAAAAGCCAAAGGAAGAAGCCTACCAGTTGATTTCTTGGTAGTGGACATCCCATTGCCATACAACGCAATCATGGGTCGTCCTACGCTGAACAAGGTCAAAGCCGCGATCTCGGTGTATCAACTCTTGATGCAATATGAGACGGATGAGGGGGAAGTTGGCAAAATCCACCGAGATCAGCAATCGGCCAGAGAATGCTATGTCAATAGCTTGAAAAATGGCACAACCTCATCTAAAGGAGGAACACCACCCAAGAAGAGAAAGAGAAGTGAAGAAAAGGCACCCCTGGACTGCCTCAGCATCTACATCTCACAGAACCCGAAATGCTACGTCCGCCCTCAACCAGTGGAAGAGGATGAGGAGGTCACCCTTGATGAAAAACTTGGCCACCGAGTGAGGGTAGGCCGAACAATAGATCAAGCACTAAGGGAGGAGATCATCATGGTATTGAGGGAGTACAAGGACGTTTTCGCCTATGAGGCAATAGACATGCCTGGGCTAGACCCTAATTTCATGTGCAATGAATTGAACATCAAAGAGGGATACCGTCCAGTTAAACAGAAGTTGAGGCACCAAGGCCCGGAGAGAAACGCGGCCGCAGCAGCAGAAGTGAAGAAGCTCTTAGAAACGGAATTCATTGAAGAATGTCAATACACCGAATGGTTGGCCAATGTGGTGCTCGTCAAGAAGTCTAGTGGAGCATGGCGGATGTGTGTGGATTTCACAGACTTGAACAAAGCATGTCCGAAGGACAACCATCCCCTCCCCAAGATAGACAGGTTGGTGGACTCAACAGCAGGGCATGCGCTTCTTAGTTTCATGGATGCCAATGCAGGGCATCACCAAATACCCATGGCTGAGAAGGATAGGCCACACACCGCCTTCATTACAAACCAAGGGGTCTACTGTTACAAGATGATGCCTTTCAGGCTAAAAAATGCGGGAGCCACCTATCAGCGCATAGTGAACAAGATCTTCCAAGGCCAACTAGGCCGCAACATTGAAGTGTACGTTGACGATATGATCGTCAAAAGCAAGCAAGCAACAGATCACGCTGCTGACTTAAGGTAAACCTTGTCTACCCTCCGTCAATATCGGATGATGCTCAACCACAAAAAGTGTGTTTTTGGAGTAAAGGGAGGGAAATGCCTTGGCTTCTTGGTCGACGAAAGAGGGATTGAAGCCAACCCGGACAAGGTGCAAGCGGTGTTGGACATGAGGTCTCCTAAGAACGTTCGAGAGGTCCAACGCCTCACGGGTTGCCTAGCGGCCCTCGGGCGCTTCTTGTCCCGGTCAGCCGACAAGAGCCTCACCTTCTTTCGAGCACTCAAGCGGAAAGAATTTGATTGGGATGAAGAAGTAGAAAAAGCGTTTCAGCAACTCAAGCAACACCTTTCCACCCTCCCCAAGCTCATTTCCCCCCCTCTCAGGGGAAACAGTGTATGTCTATCTGGCGGTGTCCGAATACGCACTAAGTGCGGTACTTGTGGCTGATCGAGAAGATGGCCAACATCCGGTGTACTTCGTCAGCCATGCTTTTCGAGGGGTGGAAAGCAAGTACAGCCAGATTGAAAAGATGGTTTACGCCTTAGTCATGGCGAGTCGGAAGTTGAAGCCCTACTTTCAAGCACATCCTATCAAGGTCCTAACCGGACATCCTCTTCGAAAAGTCATTGAAAATCGCAATCACTCCAGTCGCATGACAGATTGGGCTGACCAACTGGCCGACTTCGGCCTCGAGTATGAACCTCGTAGGGCGATTAAAGCCCAAGCCCTGGCATACTTCATCTCGGAGTGTACTTTCGGACCGACTGAGGAAGAGGGATCAGTAACATGGGGGCTTCAGGTTGACGGCTCTTCTACTAAAACGGGAAGCGGAGCGAGGCTAGTCATAATACCTCCTGTTGGTGACAAGTTGGAGTATGCCATTAAGTTTGATTTTTTGGCTTCCAACAATGAAGCTGAGTTTGAGGCACTGATTCTAGGACTACAAATATGCATCGCCTCAGGAGCCAAGTCAGTCCGAGCCAAGTCTGATTCACAGCTCATAGTCGGTCAAGTATCGGGAGAATTTGAGGCCAAGGAGGATAAAATGAGGATGTATAGAGATCCAAAACCAAAGAGGTGGTCACTAGCCTACAAGAATTTCAGATCTTGCATGTGCCTCGGTCAGAAAATCAACAGGCTGACGCCCTAGCTCGAATGGCGAGCTCAGCTGACGGGCTGAGCCCAAGGACCATCATGTGGGAAGTCATCCATCAACCTAGCATCAACGCCAAACAAACTCTCGTCTTAGACAGAACTTCCACATGGATGGAAAAGATGATTAAGTACCTGAGAGATGAGGAGCTTCCCTTGGACAACAAGGAGGCTGAGAAGGTTCAAGCAAGGGCTAAGTGGTTCACCTCGCATGACGGGAACTTGTACAAGAAATCCTACACTCATCCCTTGCTAAAGTGTGTCACCCTTGAGGATGGAGACTACATATTAAGGGAGATACACGAGGGGGCATGTGGAAGTCATCAAGGAAGCAGAACCATCGCAGCCAAGGCACTCCGAGCGGGATATTATTGGCCGACATTGAAAGAAGATGCAATGGAGCTGGTGCGAAAATGCCCTAAGTGCCAGTTGTTCTCAAATCTCCCTCGCACACCAGCAAATCCCCTTACCTCCATACAAGATGTGTTGCCCTTTGATAAGTGGGGTATGGACCTACTCGGCCCGTTCCCTCCCGCCTCAGGTCAAAGAAAATTCCTCATTGTTGCAATAGATTACTTCACCAAGTGGATAGAAGCTGAGCCCCTTGCCACAATCACGGACAAGCAAGTGCAAATGTTTATCTGGAGGAATATCATCACGAGGTTCGGAGTCCCCAAGACCCGAGATTATTGTGATCGTTTCGGCATAAGCACTAGGTTTTCAGCCGTCTCAAGGCCCCAGACGAATGGCCAAGCTGAGGCGGCCAACAAGGTTGTTCTCAAAGGAATTAAAAAGTCCTTGCACGGAGCCAAGGGGGCATGGGTCAACGAATTGCCAGGGATACTTTGGTCCGCGCGAACAAACGTCAAGGAAGCTACAAGCTACTCTCCTTTTCAGCTCGTTTACGGGAGCGAGGCGGTTCTCCTCGTGGAAGTTGGCATACCTTCCCCCCGTATGACATTTTATGACTACGCTGAAAACGAGCAACAGAAACCCATCAATCTTGACCTTCTACCAGAAATCAGGGGTAACTCTCTCCTCCGATCCATCCAATACAAGCAGAGGGTCACTCGGTACTTCAACCGGAAAGTGAAGTAGAGGCCCATACAGTTAGGGGATTGGGTCGTTCGCAAGATAGAAGCAACGGGGAACTCGCACCTGCAAGGCAAGCTCTGCCCCAACTGGGAAGGACCCTACAAGGTCACTCACGTAATCAAGCCAGGAACTTATCAGCTCGAATCACCTGAAGGAGTCCCTCTCGCTCGACCATGGAATGCGGATAATCTAAACAAGTATTTTGTTTAAGTATTGTTATTTAGGGGCATCAATGTACATGGGCCAGGCTTTTGACCTCAGCGCAATTTTTGTAAATGACATTAGTAATGAATGAAAAGAGGCCAAGCATATGCTGCGGCGCACTTCCTAAGTCTGACAAAATACATGTTGCACCGCATCATCCAAAATAGTGTGAGCCAGGCAGTACCTCGGCCAAACAAAAAGCAGAAACTGAAAATCACAATACTCAACAAAGCAAGATCAGTGAATGATAAAAGTTCGCATTACTAACAGGTAACATTACAACATAAGGGAGGCAACCTCGAAAACAAAAGACCACCTCTTTGAAGACTACAACGCAAGGGAGGCAGCCTTGAACAAACAAAAGACTACCTCTTTTAAGAAATACAAGCTGAGTCAATCCAAAGGCACTAATGAGAAGAGCTGCCAAAATCCCTACCCTCCTCATCATACTCAGCATCCTCATAGCCCGCCGAGAACTGCTGGGTGTTGGGCTCAACCTGCTAGTCCAAGCTGGTAGCTGCCAACTGATCATGTAGTGCGGCCATCTTGGCCTGGCAAAGGGACTGGTAGGTCCGAGCCGAGGCCTCCCAATCGAATGATGGGCAGTCCTGGCTCACGGCCTTCCGCATCCGAGCCAGTGCGGCTTCCTCGCCCGCCAGGAAAGAGCTCTCACCAACTTCAGTGTTGTACGCCAGACACTCGTCTGACTCCTGCCAGGCCTTGAACCATTCTGCATAGCACCTCTCCTCCTTCAGTCGGGACTCTCTTATCTTCGTTGAGAGGCGACCCACCTTCTTCAAAGCATCATCACGATCCTTCAAAGCATCATCACAATCCCTTGTCAGACGGCTAATCTGGCTAGTGAACTCATTTAACTTCTCGACGAAGTCAGCCTTATCATTGGCGATGGCCCTCATCGCCCTAGTCAGCTCGGACTCAATGTAGTGAAGCTTCGCCTCCAAGTCCTTCACAGTAGTCTAATGCTGCTGAGTCGCAGCCTGCAGATCAGCTACCCTAGCGGACAACCTCTCATTCTTTTCAGTTAAAGCAATGCAGCGGCGCCCCAGCATAGTCATCCGAATAGACATCTACAAAGATAAAAAAAAGGAAGTTAGAAAGGCATACAAGATGATAAAACACGAAGGTGATACACAATACTTACGTCCATCCAGACATGGTGAAGCTCATCCACCTCGCCCTCGTCAACGGACTCCAAATACTCTGCATCCGTGGAAGAGGCTAACTCCTTGCAGTCCCTCCTTAGTCGTCGACCCTTATCATCCGTGGACAACCTAACGAAAGGGACGTCGGCCCCAGCTTTAGGACCACGCACCCTCTTCGGCGGCAGCGAACGAGAAGAAGGAGTGTATGTGGGAGTCGGAGGAAGGTCATAGTCACCCCCGTCAAGTTGGATATCAAGCCCAGACTGGAGGGATGACCCTCTACTTGAGGAAGGCCTCCCCTCGGTGCTCGAACGCCGCTGCTCCAAGGCAATTACTGTCTCAGGGCGCTCCACTTGAGTTGTTGAGCGCTCCTTCTTGCGCCCTGGTTGGCAGGATCCTAAAGGCATCAAAAGTTAGCATAAAAACATAAGTGACAAAAGAAACCAGAAATAGAAGGCGAGACTTACCGAAGGTGGCGGGGGTAGCCCGATCTCCCCGCCTTGAAGCTCCCTCCTGAGCCTCTGGGCCATGATAGCGGCGACATCAACTCTCTTTGCCATCTTTTCGTCCAAGCGTGATCAGGAAACAACTATACAAAAGTAAAAGCAGCGCAACATTAGCATACATCAATAAAAGATTAAGTATGAAAATACAATCCCCACCCATTACCCTGGGGGTAGGCCGGGCTCACTCCAAAGGCTGAGAGGAAGTGTTCATCCTGAGCATACTTCGGCTTGGGGAGCCAATTAGTAGGGGCAAAGACTTTTCCCCCGTTGACCATCTCATAGTGAGTCTGGAAGTAGCAGGCGGCCACGGTCTCATCCCTCGACATCTCCGGTACTCCAACGTTCAAACAACTCTGTGGCTCCTCTCGAGACCATATGGTGGGAAAATTCCAATCACCACCATAATAATCATAAATAAACAAACGTCGGAACGTCTTCTGAGCCGTAGGCATCTTCCGAACTATCTTGTACCCCTTACGGCATTGGAAACCCCACCAACCACCGCCGATTCCCTTGGATTCGGGGATCTTCACTAACTTAACCATGTTTCTCCATAAGCGAAGGGTGGGGGTGACCTCCAACAAGTGGCAAATCATAACAAAACCCAAGATGGTATACCACGAGTTGGGAACTACTTGCGTGAACGTAAAGTTATACGCGACCATGAGCTCTCTAATGAAGGGATGGATAGGGAATCTTAGGCCAAAATCTAAGCATGCTCGATAAACCGCAACGCACCCAGGGGGCGTCGTCAACACCGTATTCGTATCCCTTTGTCTATACAAGGCGTAAGGGTCGCGAATGAACCACTTCACCCCTAAGGAGGACATATCCCTCATCATCAAATTCATCCAAGTAGGATGTGGGTAGTAGTTGATCGGCCCCCCGCCGGGAACGAGTGGGGGGTACTCTAGTTGGTCCGAGTCCTCAATGGCATCACCCCGGTCGACCAGCATAACTACACCATCATGAAGGAAATTATCTAAGTGACTACGTTGCGCATATGGATAGGCCACGGATACCTCCCAGGGGTAGGGCACGTCCCCCTCGGCCTCTTCCTCATGGGACCAAGTAGGACTCGGAAGGAGGACCGCCTCGGGAACAGCCGAGGGATCGAGCCAACGAGCTGTCGTTGTCACCAATGTTATTCCTACCCCCCGAGTTTCCTCCGATAATTTGTACATGGGAGGAGACTCGGAAGGGGTACCCGACTCCGACTCAGACCCCATTATTTACTAACAAAAAGGGTCGGCCGTCGACCTTTATTAAAAAGAAAAGACAAAGAAAGGGAAGTCGGGCGTACCTTAAATGAGGAAACCGACCGAAGGAAGAAGCTGAGTCCAATTCTAGTGAGATAACTAGAGAGATAGAGACAATGAGTGCTTTGAGTTGAAGAAATGAGAATGAGAAAATGAAATCTCCTCCTCCCTTATATAGAGAAAAGATGGAAGAGCCTAGGGCCCCGCTCTCTAGATGGACTTTCATGAGCAAACCTCCACTTGGGCCTCACTATTGAGGAAGATTTGATGAATAAAGACTCATTGGGCCCTGGTTGCATAGTGAAAGTCATACCGGCTCGGCAATTGACTTGAAAACCCCGGGATGCTGAGCTGGGACCTCCCTCGGACAATGAGGAGCGTCCTATACTTAGACAAATGAGCTAAGTATCACAACTCAATGCCTTCTAGGATGGACCTCCCTCAGTCAACGAGAAGCGTCCTATACTTAGAAAAATAAACAAAGTATCACTACTTCATGCCTTCTCGGATGCAGGGGCTCATTAGCCCCTCCGAAGGGCGACCTTGGACCTCCCTCAGCCAAACGAGGAGCGTCCTATACTTAGAAAAATAAACTAAGTATCACTACTTCATGCCTTCTCGGATGCAGGGGCTCATTAGCCCCTCCGAAAGGCGACCTTGGACCCCCCTCAGCCAAACGAGGAGCGTCCTACACTTAGAAAAATAAACTAAGTAATATTACTTCATGCCTTCTCGGATGCAGGGGCTCATTAGCCCCTCCGAAGGGCGACCTTGGTACTTTCTCAGCCAGACGAGGAACGTCCTATACTTACAAAATTAAACTAAGTATCACTACTTCATGCCTTCTGGGATGCAGGGGCTCATTAGCCCCTCCGAAGGGCGACCTTGGACCTCCCTCAGCCAAACGAGGAGCGTCCTATACTTAGAAAAATAAACTAAGTAATACTACCTCATGCCTTCTCGGCACGCGAAGGCCTCATCACACCCAAGCGCCTCGGCTGGTGTGTGCCTTGGCCGTGAGTACCTCGTCTCTCGCACAAGCCTCGGCCAGGTAGCCGTTCGCACAAGCCTCGGCCTAGCGCGCCCCAGAAGCCCGCACGAGCCTCGGCCCCGCACTCGCACAAGCATCTTCGTGCCTCGGCCATGGTCGAGGAAGCCCCTCGGCTTAGTCGAGGGAGCCCCTCGGCTAGGGATGGCAATGGATACTAGACCCGGCCCGGATCCACGGGTCGCAAAATTTTAGACCCGTTGGATCCGGGTCGGATCCGGATCCAATTGTCAAATTGCGGATCCGGGTCCGGATCTGACACAAGACCCGGACCCGTATCAGCAAACCCGTTTTTTTTAATAGCTTGGCAGCGTGGGCTGGGCTTCTAACTTCCATGTCTTTGAGACTCTCTAGTCGCCTGCACGCACCAGTCACCACACCAAACATTTCATTTTCACGCCTCCTTTTCAATTCCTAAACCCTAGCTCCTTCACTCCCTCTTTAAGCGACAGCACGCACCACACCAGCCCCAACAGTGACCAAACGCAACTCCACCAGACCATCCCCACCAGGATATCCCACCAGATGCAGTCGCACGACAAACAGCCACGAAGGCCATCACATCTCTTGTCACAACCACTCGCCACACCAGACGCAGCCACCACGCCGCAGCACTGCTAGGGACAAGCGTGACTCTTAAGCTCTAATTGCTGTGAATTTGCGAAAATTTTGAAGTTGTTTATTAATTTGTACATTGTAAATATATATGTATGGTGAGTTTTTAATTTACTTTATTTTTTAAGTTAAAATTTTGAGATCAAGTTATTGAATTTAGTTGGAAATATGGGGTAAAGTTACTGCATTTTTTTAATTTCATTTGGGAATAATTTTTATATGAATAAGTAGGCAAAATAGTTAAATTATGGATGGATCCGTTTTGGACCCGTTTGGACCCGAATCCGTAAGATCCGCGGTATCTGGATCTGGGTCCAATATTTTCAGACCCGTCGGATCCGGGGCGGATCCGGGTCCGGCCTTGAAAAATGGATCCGGATCTGGATCCATATGGACCCGGTCCAGATCCGACCCGTTGCCATCCCTACCCTCGGCCATGTCAAGGAGGCCCCTCGGCTAGGGTGCGTGCCTCGGCCTGCTCGGCTGGGCGCGTGCCTCGGCCAGCTCGGCTGGGGTGCGTGCCTCGGCCAACTCGGCTAGGGTACGTGCCTTGGCCTCCGCCCCGCTCTCGCCCCGTTGTGGCCTTGCAAAATCGCTCACACAACATTTGAGCCCTGCCTAGCCCATCGAAAGTGCAATTCACTCGATTCCGCCAACCAACCGCCCCTGAAAATCGGATTTTCGCTCCGATTAGTTGGCGTGGGGCTAATTGTTTGGGCCCATTTCAAGGACCAACCCATTGTGGGCGAAATTACCAAAATACTCCTACTCCTAGGGCCA
Organism: Beta lomatogona; assembly: GCA_947646795.1. NCBI lineage: Eukaryota > Viridiplantae > Streptophyta > Magnoliopsida > Caryophyllales > Amaranthaceae > Beta > Beta lomatogona. The sequence continues at coordinate 5,765,062 of CANSNZ010000927.1, read as the reverse complement.
TCAACCTTCCACCAGCTGGAGTTGACCTAAATACCCTATTTTATTGGAATCTACAACCACTATAAATAGTGCTTGTCCCATCAGTCAAAAGGTATTCAATTCTCACCTAAAAAGCTAGAGCATCTCTCTCTACAATTACTGCTTTCTCTCTCTACCTCAATTACTGACCTAAGCGTCGGAGGGGCTTTCCCGGAAAAACCCTCGGGGTAGTTTATCGGCGTCAAGATCCATCGGAGCTCTCGTACCCTCTCAGCATTCAGTTGGCATCCCCTTCATCATTACTTCAAGTTTCTTGACAGAAACAATTTTCATTGGAGATTAAAATGTAAACATGATGATTTAATAACAACAGAGGCAACCAAGTCAGCAAATTAGGATTATCATTTTAGCAATATCAAGGTTGAAGAGTCTTTCAAGACTCTCGATGAAAATGAATTATTTATAAGATATTAAGTGCTATTAATAAATAACTTCTTGAAAAAAAGAGCAGGACTGAACTGAAACAGCCTCAGAATATAGACATAATCAACCCAAATATCCTCACAAAAGATTTCCAAATCAAATATTGTATAAACTAAAGCATAAGACTCGGTATTGATCAATATATAGAGTAAAAGCATATAGAATAAGCTAAGGGTTACTACTTCAAAGTTTATAAAATTTCAATCGTTGTTAATACTTATCATCCGAACAATCACCTATTCAATCAAATTCAACTACAAAAGTATGAATTTTTGGTATTTTTAAATAAATTAACAAGTAAACTAATTGATCTTTGAACATTTCTCCTCTTAAGAGAAAAGCTAATAACCTTGCATTGTTTTGCTATATAACTTGATCTTGTAATTCCATTTTCAACAAGCAAATTGTGATGAAGATATCACAAGTCCAAAATTTTAATGCCAATACTGGCAGTAACAATTTTTTTCTGCTTCAGCTGTTGCTGTTGGCTGGTGCAGTTAGCCGAGGATGGTGCTTGAATCTCTCTTATCCAAGCTTTCCCCGAGAAGTTATAGGAGATTTTATAATAACAGGGAAATCGTATATAGTCGAGCAGGCTATTCAAGTTACAGTAGACATTCGTGGTGATGATGCCATCAATAATACCTCAGGACGAATTGTGTATAAAAATCCCATCAAGCTATGGAAGAAAAGGCGAGTGGCATCTTTCAACTCTACGTTCGTGCTCAAAGTAACACCCGATCCTAATTTTCCTGCAGGTGACGGGATAGCCTTCATCTTGACTAAAGAAGCAACTGTTCCAGATCATAGCACAGATCAGTGGATGGGGATAGTAAATGCCAGAACCAACGGATCTTCGACCAGCAGTATAGTCGTAATCGAGTTTGACACCAAGAAAAGCTTCCCGGGAGACCTTGATAACAACCATATTGGTCTGAACATCAACAGCATAAATTCCTTTAAGAAAGCCTCGTTGAACAGTTCAGGTCTTATTATTGCAAGTGGTAAAAATCTCACTGCAATGATCCTTTATAATAGTGTAACAAAAACAATGAATATATCTGTTTTTCAAGGGAATTTTGTAGGAGTGGAACCTCCAATTTTGTCAATTCCTGATCTTAACCTTCCTCAGTATCTTCCTGATGAGGTGTATTTTGGGTTTTCTGCTTCAACTGGACCCATAGCAATTGAGCGTAACTGCATTCGAGAATGGTACTTCACCATTGAAGACATAGGTGATGATTCAAAAGTTCCAATGTGGGTTTGGGTCGTGATTTCTGTAGGCATTGTGGTTTTACTATGTGGAGTTGGTGGTTACTTTTACTGCAAGAGAGAAACCGGGTCGTCTGATGGTTACAATTTACCCATATTTTCAGGGGTGGGTCCAAAGAAGTTCAAGCTCAAGGATCTCAAGGCTGCTACAGCGAACTTCAATCGGAAAAATGAACTTGGGAGAGGAGGTTTTGGCATAGTCTTTAGAGGAACTTTGGAGGGACAGTTGGTGGCAGTTAAAGGGATCAAAAATACACCAAAAGGAATGCAGAATTTGATTGCTGAAGTCACCACAATTGGTAGCCTTCATCATAAGAATCTTGTAGAATTAATTGGGTGGTGTTATGAAGGAAACGAACTCCTCTTGGTATACGATTACATGCACAACAGAAGTTTAGACACGCTGCTATATTACAATGATGGGAGCATAAGGATGGAGACTTGTGATACAAAGCTAAGTTGGAGCAAGAGATACAATATTCTTTGTGGTGTTGCCCAAGCTTTGGATTATCTTCACAATGAATGCTTAAAAAGAGTACTACACAGGGACATAAAAGCCAGCAACATAATGTTGGATTCCGAGTTCAATGCTAGGCTCGGGGACTTTGGACTAGCTCGGATGTTTAAACGTGAGAAGACTCATCATTCCACAAAAGAAATTGCTGGAACACCTGGGTACATGGCACCAGAGCTCTTCCACACAGGGAAAGCAACAACAGAAACAGATGTATTCGCCTTTGGTGTTCTAGCACTAGTACTAGCCTCTGGGAAAAAACCAGGGATTCGAGATGAGGAGGATGAAAGTAGTGACAACATCATTGATTGGGTGTGGAAACTTTATACATTGGAGTTGATTACCAATGCTATAGACCCTAAATTGAAGGGAAACTGTGATGAGAGACAGGCAAAATGCATGCTTCTATTGGGTTTAGCTTGCTGCCATCCAAATCCAACCATGAGGCCATCTATAGGATATGTTCTGCAGGTACTTATGGGCGAAGCAAGTCTACCATCAGTCCCTTTTGAGAAGCCTGCCTTTGTATGGCCAGCGCCTTCCCCGTCTTTCACTCATGAGGATTCTTTTAGCGGAGGAATGCTTAGTACATTGACTAGCCTCAGCGGAAGGTGATTCGTTGATGAAAGTGATTATGTGATTCTGATCATGTGTTCGTTTAGCAATGAATGTAATTAATTTTTTATAAGTTGTTATTAATCTTTATTTCTTAAGATTTGCATAATTTAGTTTGTCTGTAATATGTATGGTTTGTTTCAAAGTAATTGCTGTTAGTGCTTGAGAGGTTGAAATGTTTATATATCATATAATGTATATTCTTTAGAGGTTCCGATTACAAATTCAGTGTGAACTCGAAAAATCTAGAAATAAAAGATCAGTTTCCCTTCCATAGTTGTGCAGAAGTGAATTGCAGTTCTTGCATTTATAATTGGTTGAATAGTATTAGGAAAAATGGATCAGAATACCCCCAACTTTGGGTGGTCTGCTTTTAATACCCCTAACTTAGGATTATTTTTAAATACCCCCAACTTTAGAGGTGGTCCGCCAAAAATGCACCCAGATGACTCGTAACTTGTTAACAAGGTAATTTTTTTTATTTTTTATTTCCCTTTTATTTTTATTTTCAATTTCTACTCCCCCCACCCCTAGCAGCCCCCTTCCCACCACCCCCCTCCCCACCCTCCCCACTCCCACCACCCCAGTAGCCACCCCTCCCCACTCCCACCACCCCCGCAGGCCCAGCCCCCCTCCCCACTCCCACCACCCCGGCCCCCCCATTCCCCCCCCCCCCGCATGACCCACGCTTTACAATTATATCACAAGATCTAAGAAAAAAACACAGATTAAATCAAAACTTACCTCAAATTTATAATTATAGTGGACAAAAAAAACTACATAAACAATCAAAAGCAAAAGTATAGCATAAATACATGAACTCTAGTTGACCAGATTTAACTAATTCCTTGACAATCTTCTGCATAGCCTCGCTCTGCTCTCTCCAACAACGCTCGAAAAACGCCTACATAACAACAAAAACCAACACCAATTACTTCCAAAAAACAACACACATTTCCCAAACTCTTTCGAAATACCAGAATTTGAAACTCGCCCGCTCAACATATACAAATTTCCCTGTTCTTATCGGCGAGTAACGCCGAATCAACGAATCCAAGTACATTCCGAACACATGCTCCCTATTTTTATCATTTCACACAAAAAACACACACAACAATCATCATCGTCATCAATTCATCATCATCATCATCAAAAACATCATTCAAAAATTGATTGTTACAATGAAGAGAGAGAGATAGACAAAAAGCACACACAACAACAATCATCATCATCATCATCATCAGTTCATCAACATCAAAAACATCATTCAACATTTGATTGTTACAATGGAGAGAGAGAGACCTGGATTGAGTTATTAGAGCCGACATAGTACTGATCAACGGTCTTCAACCAACCAGCATCATCTTCAACCAACTGATCAATAGCTTGGTGTGGGAAGGGTGGTAGTGGGGGTGAGGGAAGGTGGCGAGTGGGTGGTGGGGGGGAGGGGTGGGGGTGGGGGGGGGGGGTGGGGGGGATGAGCGAGGAGGAGTGAGATGAGCGAGAGGAGGTGGGGAGGTGGGGGGGTGGGGGGTTGGTGAATTAAGGAGGCAAAAATTGGATCACAAGTAAAGCACGTGAGTATTTACCCGTTCTTCCGGTGAAAGCAGGTAAAAGGAGTATTTTTGGCGGACCACCCCCAAAGTTGGGGGTATTTAAAAATAATCCAAAGTTGAGGGTATTTAAAGCGGACCGCTCAAAGTTGGGGGTATTCTGATCCATTTTTCCTAGTATTTATCCGGTGAACAAGGAAATATAATTACATAACTCTACTAAAATGTCTATTACAATATTTTGTTGAAACAAGATGATCTGGCCGGGCATAGAAAGCTTATAATGTGAGACGAATTCATTTTAATTTGGCGAATCATCCGAACCTGTGATTAGCTTAATCCTTCTTCTCTTTAACTTTACACGAATTTATCAAAATTATGTTCTGGTATAATCTTGGACCGTCTAATAAGGCCTAGTTCGATGAACACGTAGCTACCTTCACAGGAAACTTGTCTTCTAAATGTCTACGCCATAAATGATATGCAGCTTCGATCCACCTTGGGTGCACCAGGAACTTGCCCTCTTGGACTGCCCAACGAGACTTCTCCGTGTCACCTTTTGTGGAAACAATGTGGGTTACACAAGCATCTAGTTCAGTTGAACATATAGCCCCCAACTCTTCCGCCATCTTCCACAAACGGTGATTAGCAGCAAAATAATTTCTGGGAAAAACTCCACTAAACACTATCTTACAACCTCTTAAAACTCCCTGTTTTGCTGTTTTTAGCAGTTGTCTCACATCTCTATCAACAGTATTTTCATAATTGTCAGAAAATTCGTGGTGTATTCTTGTAAGAACACGGAGAATGGTTGCAAGTGCTCCATCACATTCATCCTCATCTCTTTTCAATTGAGAAAGAGACTTCCAGTTTTTGTAACCATAATCACGACAGCTTGAAGAAAAGTAGTGATATCTATCCATCAGAATCAGATTTTCTTTGTGCTTTTGCCAAACCGCTTTTGTATCATCAAGTACTATAACCATATTCTCGGGTACTTTCAAAACATCTAGCACTTTTTGATCTTTTTCGGGATAGTCATCTTTTGAAATTATTCTTGATTTAAAATACTGATCTTCAGGATCAACAAGCTTCGCCATCTCTAGGGCATAAGCACGGTCCCCCAAAGTGTAAATACACAATTCAAACATTTTATTTGCTTCTTGTAAAAACCTATGAACAAACGGTCTCAACTTCGTAATTATCCCTATTTTATCTAGTGTAAACAAAGAAGATATAGTTCGGTACTTCAAGTATTCCTCATCCAAACTTAAGTCCGTCAATCGAGTCGTATTAAGCAATGTATGATCTAAATCAAGAACTAGATATAGTTTATGTATGGGTATGAACCCAACTGATCTCCTTGCGGCCAGTACCATGGCGGACATGGATATGATGATGGATGCGACGAGAAGTAAGTGTATGAACCCAACCTTGTTCGCGGCCACTACCATGGCAGACATGGATATATGGATGCGATGACAACTCTGTTGACTACCATGGCGGACATGAATATAATGATGGATGCGATGAGAAGTTTTATGAGTATGAACCCAACTCTGTTCGCGGCCACTACCATGGCGGACATGAATATAATGATGGATGCGACGAGAAGTTATATGGGTATGAACCCAACCTTGTTCGCGGCCACTACCATGGCGGACATGGATATAATGATGGATGCGACGAAAAGTTAATAGCAAAAACTCAAGGTTAGTCGGTGCAAGATAGAGGCCATTAGGCCCAAAGCTTCCTTCGTTCTGCATGCCATCTCAAGTTCTTATCATCTTTTTTAATTGAAAACATGCGCTTGAATCGTGGTATAATCGGAAGATACCACATCACCTTTGCTGGAGGCCCTTTCTTATCACTAACCCCTGCGTGCCTGTAATGCGACTTCCCACATCGAGGACACTCATCCATATTTTCATATTCATTTCGATATAGCACACAATCGTTTGGACAAGCATGTATCCTCTGGTACTCTAAACCGAATGGACACATCTGTTTCTTAGCATAGTAGTTCGACTTGGGTAGTTCATGGTCGTCCGGCAACATATCACCAAAGGCTTGCAACAAGGAAGTGAAACAAGAGTCACTTATACCGGCTATCGTCTTGATATTAAAGAGTGTTATCAAGGCCATCAGCTTCGTGTACCTCGTACAACCGGGATAAAACGGTTTCCGAGATGCCTCGGTCATGCACTCAAAAACACGAGGCCGTTTGCCAGCATAATCATCCACCCCCTCCATCATCTCCTCTATATAGTCCCCTTCATCATCATCATCCTCTACTTCATGATCCTCATATTCGTCCTCGATGTTCTTGTCATTTTCAATGACATCAAACTCACCTCCTTCACACACATCGTTAACAATGGCATTCCCACCATCATATATACCCTCCTCACCGTGCCAAACCCATACATGGTAGTCTTGCCTAAACCCGCGACGAAAGATATGCTCCCTAAGCGACCCAATGCTACTAACTATGCCCACATTACTACAATCAACACAAGGACAATAAAACCCCTCGGTTCTCGTTGCAGCCTGATGACTTAATGCAGCATCACAAAATTCATAGACCCCATCCACGAATTCACACGTGTCGCGACTACCGTACATCCATGCACGATTCATTTCAATCAGACCTCTAATCAAACACAACCAACAAGTACCTCATGTCAATGACGAACTTCATTACATGATTAGAGTTTATGAACCATATATATTTAATGAAATTAGGCATGCTTTCCAAGGGTCCTTATCACTCCAACCTAACCCATACTTAGATGTCTAATCTCACTAGTGAATGTATGCCTTCTTTTCGATTCTACGGAAAATCCGGCAGCATTTCCCTACAGTTCTCCAAGTACACGATGTAGATATATAGTTACTTATATCTACATATGTACCCAAAGAACAAATCTAGGGAAACAACGAGCCAAGATTTTCCTCTAGAATCGAAATAAAGGCATACATTCACCACCTAAGTGAGATTAAACATCTAAGAAAAGTCCGAAACCGGGGACTATTCAAGACTTACTCCTAATGAGTAAGTCTCGAACGGGTATCTAGGCATATGATATGATGATGCATACATAGGTTTTTAAACAACAAAACATTTTACATCTAATCTCAATTCAACGAAAAATATATACATTTTTCACGTATAAACCAATTTACTATATATGAAAGCAAGAAAGTTAAATATACCAATATCAAGGTTGTAAATAGGAAAATCGAACTCAACACTCTGTCACTAGGTAGCTTCAATCAACAACAAAGTTAAAGTTAACATTAGTATAAATTAGCAAATCAAACAAAACAAAACTAAACTAAACTAAACAAAACTAAACTAAACCTAACTAAACTAAACAAAACAAAACTAAACAAAACAAAACTAAACTAATTAAGTACAACAACAACACAACAACCACTACAACAACCACAACAACAACAACCCCACCAAAACACTAGTTTTTTAACCTAAAAATCACTCTAACTACTTAAACTAAAATCAAATTAACTCATATCAATCAACTTTGAACCACCCTTTAACTATTATACAACCTAATTTCACTAACAATTATTCATAAAACTACAATGAATTATATAAACTTGAAGTTTCAATATGAGATTAAAATAAAAGTTATGAACTTTTAGTTACCTAGGAAGAGGTGGAGGAGGAATGTAGTTGTTTAGGGTGGGGTAGAGGACGAATGTAGTTGTTTAGGAGGAGGAAGGTGGAGGTGCCCCAAAAATCGCAGAGGACTCGAGGTGGAGGTGCGATTTTTCGCAGAGGAGTCGATTGAGGTGGATATGTGCGCAAGCTTAGGGCAGCCGTACGTGATATTGTGGCGGCGGTGAGGTGTGGTGGAAGAGGTGGTGGCGGCGGTGAGGTGTGGTGGTGCGTCACTACGTCGCTGAATTGAAGGAGGGATGAATTGAAATTGGGAGGAGGAATTGAAATGGGTGAATTAAGGAGGGAAGAAAAACACGGGCTGTTTAGCTGGGAAAAAAAGAAAAAATCTTATTCAGTCCTACGAACCGGATCAGATTACAAAAAAACGCAGCAGATTATGTAATCTGATCCGGTTCTATAAAATACCGGATCAGATTTTTTGCTTTTTTTCCCTCCCATTTTTCCATTGGTTTTCGGATGCGGTTTTCTAAAAACCGAAACTGCTACTAAGTGACAGATAAGGTTTTTTCCACGAGTCTGGATCCTCTAGAGTTTTAATAAAACTCTATATGGTAGAGTTGTATCTGAACTAGACATTTTAAAATCAAGGCTCATATTGGTGGGAGGGGAAAATTATGGGGTGGATTTTAATGAGAAAAAATATGAGGGATTTTTGGAAAGATAATACTATATAAGCCATTATTGATTTTTTATTCAATGGTTGATATTGCTCAAACTCTACCTTATAGAGTTATATTAGAATTCTAGAGGATCCAAACACATACCTCAATGGGTTAAGGGTGGGAGCATTTACAAGCATCTATATGGTGAGTAGGGATGGCAATCAAGTCCGAATCCGACCCTAATCCGCTCTGATCCGATGGACAAAAATCTGAGCCGACTCAGACAAAAAAATAATCCAAATCTGAATCCGTTTAGAAAGTCCGACTTCGAGTCGGAGGAGGATCGGAGTCAGATCACATAAAATAATCCGACATCCGAATCCGACTCCGACTTTAAGTCAATTAATCCATTTTTTTCTTTATATTAATGTATTATGTATGTATAATCTGACTTTGAATTTAAGACAATTGTTTTATTGAAGATTTTTCCATTGAAGAAATGATTGTTAAAAATAATTGTTATGTTTTCGATTAGTTGTACTATATGTATTTTCCATATGATTATTAAAAAAATAGTAATAATTAGATTATTTGTATTATAGAAGATATTTCTACTAAAAAAAATGGGGCAAAAAAAAAAGTCGGATCAGAGTCGGAGTCGGACTCAGATTTAATATCCGATTTCTTGTAGGGTCGGAGTCGGATTATGCATAATCCGGTCAAGTCCGACCCGTTGCGATCCCTACTGGTGAGAGTGTGGGAGCACTAATATACATCAAATAGATTGATACACATTTCTCTTCCAATTTTTACCATAAAAATATTAAAATGGTGCTACAATGAGTGCAATTTGGGAGGGTTTTAAGTAACAAGTTAAACGATTTTTTATTTTTAAAATCCACTAATACACAAAACAACAATTGCTCCGGTTAAAAACCCATCAAATGCTCCGTATTTAACGCATAGTAGACGTCATACGAGCAATTGGGCAATTACCAAATGCTCCGGTTGTATTGAAAACCGGAGCATTTGTTCAATTTTTATGTTCAAAATTCATCAAATGCTCCGTTTTTTGGCAAATAACCGGAGCATGGTGTGTCAAAGGCTTCGATTTTTGGAACTAACCGGAGCATTTGCCTTTTTTTTTTTAAATCAGCACTGATTACAAATATTATTTCTAGAGCTGTTACAAATATGTTGCTCAGGCATAGCTCTGTTACAATACAGCATCTAGTGCCCTCCTCACTGCTATACAAAATTCACCCAAAGTATATCCAACAAATTGCATGCAAAAATTCAATAATCCAACGAATTAACTTTCAAATTAAAATAATATTATATGAAGTGTAGAACAAAATACTACTCTAGATTCAAAGTATGTGTTTACATCATAACTACCTAGATATCAAAATCAAAGACAACTATCACTAAGGAAGGAAGCAAACTTGTCTCGGACTTCATTGATTTCCTCAATAGTGAAGGACTCCTCCTTTGGAGTGTTGTAAATCTAATAAGAACAAAGACAATAATATATAGGGCTCAAGTGCAAGGAACAACACAACCTTAAACGGGTGCAAAGCGTAGCACCAACTTAAACACATGGTGCTGAAAATAGCATAAATGGCACCGGAGCACGAAGATTCCACCGGAGCTAGGGAATCTCCGTTTAAGTTTATGCTGTTCCTTGCACTTGAGCCAAAGGTTGTGCTGTTCTAGCCAACTTCCAACTTCAATCTCAAAATAAAATTGGTCTCCTCTTTACTCTTCTTCGCTGCTGTGCTACTTCCTCATTTTGCGATTTTCTTCCCTGTTCGACGCACCACATATCTTCAAATCATCAACAAATTGCATCAGCGCCAATATCAAAATCAAGCCGCTAGATTTACTTCTATCATCATCAATAATTGACGTGTAACGATTGTGGAGGCTGATGCCGCTCATCTCAGTTTCTCCTAGCTCAATATTCACTGTTGATTCACCAAAGACCACTCCACGTGCTGTTTGTAAATGGGTTGGTTTGATGAGCGCCTGTTACGAGGTGAATCAAACTTCCTGGAACTCTTCTGTTTTGTGGTGAATTAGTACGGAGCGCCTGCTCCTGTGGGCTGGGAGTAATGCGAGGCTGTGGTGGAGATGGTGTTTGGTGTGGTGGTGCTGCAGTGTTTGGGGCAGAGAATGACTTTGTTGGAGTGGAGGTGGTGTTTGGTGTGGTGAAGGAAGATGATGGTGTTGAGGGCGGCGGTGGCGTTGCAGTGTTGTGGGCTAGGGAAGAGGGTGGTGGTGATGTAGTGTGGTGTAGGGTAGATTTAAAGTGGTGGAGGTTAAGGAATGTTGTGTTTATTAAAATAAGGGTTGTGTTGTTCCTTGCACTTGAGCCAAAGGTTGTGTTGTTCTAGCCAATTAACCCTAATATATATGTCAAAATTTGTCCGTTATAGGTCGTTTTGCCATTGATTATATCCTTTTCATACCATATCATGTATTTTTAGCTTACAATCTATTCTAATAAGTTGTTTTGGGATTATTAGGATGATTACAAGTCAAAGTTGATCGTTCAAGTCAATTTTGTGCAAGTAAATGCCATTACAAGGTCGTTTTAGCCCGTTGGGTTCAATGCATCCATTTCATACCACAACATGTAATTTTAGCTTATAATCTACTCTAATATGTTGTTTTAGGATTACAAGGATGATCACAAGTGAAAGTTGATCGCTCTAATCAATTTTGTGCAAGTAAAGGTCATTTCAAGTTCGTTTTAGCTCGTTTTGGATCCAATTCATCCATTTATATACCATAGCATGTAATTTTTGCTTATAATCTACTCTAATATGTTGTTTTAGGATTACTACGATGATTACAAGTTAAAGTTGTTCGTTCTAGTTAATTTTGTGCAAGTAAAGACCTTTCAAGGTCGTTTTAGCCCGTTTTGGGTCCAATTCATCCATTTCATAACATAGCATGTAATTTTAGATTATAATCGACTCTAATATGTTGTTTTAGGATTAATAGGAGGATTACAAGTCAAAGTTGATTGTTCTAGTCAATATTGTGCAAACAAAGGTCATTTTCAAGGTCGTTTTAGCCCGTTTTGGGTCCAATGCATCCATTTCATATCATAGCATGCAATTTCATCTTATAATCTACTCTAATATGTTGTTTTAGGATTACTAGGATGATCCCAGGTCAAAGTTGATCATTCTAATCAATTTTATGCAAGTAAAGGTCATTTCAAGTTCGTTTTAGCCCGTTTTGGGTCCAATTCATCCATTTATATACCATAGCATGTAATTTTTGCTTATAATCTACTCTAATATGTTGTTTTAGGATTACTACGATGATTACAAGTCAAAGTTATTCGTTCTAGTTAATTTTGTGTAGGTAAAGGCCTTTCAAGGTCGTTTTAGCCCGTTTTAGGTCCAATTTATCCATTTCATACCATAGCATGTAATTTTAGCTTATAATGAACTCTAATGTGTTTTTTTTAGGATTATTAGGAGAATAACAAGTCAAAGTTGATTGTTCTAGTCAATTTTGTGCAAGTAAAATGCCATTTTTAAGGTCGTTTTAGCCCGTTTTGGGTCAAATGCATCCATTTCATACCATAGCATGTAACTTTAGCTTATAATCTACTCTAACATGTTGTTTAAGGATTATTAGGATGATCACAAGTCAAAGTTGATCGTTCTAATCAATTTTGTGCAAGTAAAGGTCATTTCAAGTTCGTTTTAGCCCGTTTTGGGTCCAATTCATCCATTTATATACGATAGCATGTATTTTTTGCTTATAATCTACTCTAATATGTTGTTTTAGGATTACTACGATGATTACAAGTCAAAGTTGTTCATTCTAGTTAATTTTGTGCAAGTAAAGGCCTTTCAAGGTCGTTTTAGCTCGTTTTAGGTTCAATTCATCCATTTCATACCATAACATGTAATTTTTGCTTACAATCTACTCTAATATGTTGTTTTAGGATTACTAGGATGATTATAAGTCGTATTTGACTTGCGGAGTCAATGTTGTGCAAGTCAATGCCAATTTATGGTCCAAGTTGTTTAAAGACTATATAATTAGGAGAAAACCAATCATAGTTTGTAAGGGGGATGAAATGTTACGAACCTTCTCTAGATCATCAAATTTCGTGCAAGAAGAAATTGTATCGTACATAAACCTCATCACATAATAGCCGCAAGTAACCCCGTCATGTTGTTGTGCACACTAAATTCAAAAACATATTCAAAAAATAATTCTCAAAATTCTGATCAATAAATCTAGGGAGACTAATAACTTAAAGATAGAGGACAACCGAAAACATTTACTTACCTTCACCGATTTCCATTGAGGAAGTGTGGCTCTTCTTGGACCGGAACCACACAAATTCTTCATCACACTACAACACCACATTTTATAATAGTGACAACAATGTCATGCATGTTAATGAAGACCTAAAAGGAAATGAAAATATAACAATACCTATTCAATATGCTTTTGACTAGTAAGCTTCGGGGTGGTTCTCGACGCAGAGAATCAAAATGGTATATTGTGTGATTTGAAAGAGATATCGCCAAGAGCATCCAATGAAAACTAATAATAAAAATTTAAGTTCAACAATCATATATACATATATATATATATACATATACATACATATATGTACCAATAGTAGTTATCCAAAATAGCATTATGAAAAGACATTATCAATTAGGTACTAAAACATACTCTTCAATGTATGGAGCAATAATATACTTATCTCCCGATCGAACACATTGTCTAATACTCCGTTCAACGTACTTATTCGCTTCTGCATGGTTGTGCAAGCAATTTGCATCACGAATCTCTTGTGGACATAACCACCCAACTTTTGAAGCAGAATCACATCCAAGTAAATCTTCGTAAAGTGCACTAAAAGAATAATCAAGTTAAGTTAGAATGAAAACCGTCAACAACTAACAAAATATTGAAGTAGTTACTTTAATTATATATAACCTCATGAAGACTTGTAATATGGATACATTTAACATCGCTCCAGAGAGGAATTCCCGAATATCCACTTTATATACCCAAGTAGCTGAATCACCACCTAGGTAGTGGAATTGAGACTTCTCCAAATCCACCTTTATTGGGGAAGAATCGGGCAAGTTGCTGACCCGAGCATGTAGCCAAAAACATGACTTGTTAAGAGATTGGATCACTTGCTCACACACAAGTGGCGTTCCATTTGGTGTTGCATCAGGAGATGAGCCCTGTTAGCTTTTGAGTCCACCTCATTCGATTTTGAATGGTTTCCTTGCGAAAGCTCTTTGTTCACATCCAAATTCTTCACATTTTTTGCCTTTTTTGTTTTCTGCAAAGCCTATTTAGAAAAAGACACAAAAGAACATAGTTGAAAAGATCATTTGGTATGTTTTCATGTTAGTTTTATTATAGAGAGAAAAGGAGAGGAAATAAAATAGCTATAAAGCGTATGGTGAGTATAAATATCAAATTGAACAGATAAAGGAAAAAACTATAAATCAACTACATAATGTGCATATATTTTTGAGTTGGGCAAAACTTGTATATCACTATCATCATGCTTAGTCACATACATTTTACCTCATCTGTAAATCGCAACCAAGCACATGGCCATATCACAAAACTACCTCTGCGTCATTGAGAACAGAGAGGCTCCAATCCGCCTTAGGGATCGGCAGTGAGAAATCTTCAAATCCACATATAATGGTGTCTACGGACACATTAAAATAAGAACCTGCTACCGGCATCAAATGTGATGTTTGGCCCACTCTCGATGGTTGTGCCCGACCATAAACTACCACAACCAACTCACTATCTTTTGATTCGGGAAGTAAAAGATCACAAGATAATTGGCTAAATCAAACATTAACAACATGATATAATATATTTTGCCAGAAAAGAAACTGAAAAAGTAATTCTTTATTTACCTCTAAATTAGGTACCGGGGGATCAAGTAGTGGAGGATTAGGTATCGAACCAGGTACTTCTCTAGGTGTCTCTCTAGGTGTCTCAGGATCTTGCTGGCTTAATTTGTCCACAAGAGTGATATTGAGCTCGTCAAAGCTAGGTAATCCCATGTGCTCCAAGATGGCACTGAATTGATTCTTCATCCTCTTCTCAAGCTCCTCTATTGCAGATTTCATTTTGCGCTCCATATCTTTTGATGCATTAAAAATTGACCTTGATCTTGTTGCGGAGTACTCTTCACCGTAAACTTTTTTCAAGCCTAGTCGTACCTCTCCTTTGCCTTTCACGCGTCCATCATGATCCTTACCTAGTACCATATATAAGGCATCCTTGTTCGCTTTGGGAACGAACTCGCCTGTAACCTCTTTGTGCTTTCATCCAAGCTAGTGAAAGAAAGAACACACATAAGAAAACGGTTAGTTGGAAACTGAAAAACTAAATTCAAATGAAGTGACACTAAATACTAACCACAGCATCGGCTATCTTCTTCGTTCCCGGATCAGAAATGGTTCTTCTCCCACTTGCATCTCGACTATGAAGTGAACAATACCAATCGGCAACTCGATCAATCTTCTTTGTCGTAACTGCAGAGCCAGAAGTTCCCCCCGATGATGAGCTAATGCTCGGGTAAAAACCATATACTTCAAGCCACTCCATTCTACTCTGCTCATAAGTTTTAGGACCCATATGATGATAAAACTTCTTCTTGCTTGAACTTATATAAGCTTTAGCGCGCTTTTCCAGTAGAATCAATATAAAATATATAAATAACTAAAGTCAATAAAGGCATATAATAAAAAAAAGATTGACTTGTTGGCTCACGACAAAACACAATTTTCATAAATGTACATGGGGAATGGAAGGAGGGTGGCAGGGGGCTGGCAGGGGGTGGCAGGGGGCTGACATGAGGGTGGCAGGGGATATGGAATGGGGTGGCAGGGGGCTAGCAGGAGGGTGGCAGCCTGGCAGGGGGTAGTTTGCTTCAAATGTTCAATTGCAAGTTCAATTGCAGTTAGCTTGATTAGGATGTTCTGCGGAGATATTGTGCTTCAAATGTTCTAGTCATGTCCACTTATTGCTATCAAAACCTCTGTAATAATTTTTCCTACAAATGTTCAGGAATAATCCATGCTGTAAATTTCATTAATTTCTTCTTATTCCGTCGTCTCCTTAGAGTCCCTCAGGTTGCTGCATTATTTGGAATTTGGCTTTGCATGTATACTCAATGTCTAATGTCCTTTCATTTGCAACTTGCCTCAGGTGATGCCCAAACAACCAGGATTTGAGAAAAGAAGGGACCTTTATATGTTGTATCACTACCTTAATCACTATAATCTTTTTTGCTCTAGTTATCGCTCTTCTGCGCTGTCCATAATCGAAGAGGATTTACGGATGTTACAGATTTTGGTGCAGTTCTACCCAGATGTAAATTTCCTGTACATGTATCATTGTTCAATTAATATGTATTGATATTATCAGAAAAATTGTTGGCCTAATAAAATATTATTGTGTTGATGATCTATGCATGTTATTATTTAATGATTTATGCTTGCAATCTATCCCATCCTTTATTTAGGAACTCTGCTGGTCTACTGCAAACGCTGATGAGTGATTGTCCTCTTTTTCTAGAAATGAGAGTTATGTACTTAAAATTGTTGATATGTAGCTGATCATGATACGCGCAAATCATATCATATACCCCCTACTCTCCTGATTCCATGAGTATATGTGTACCATGCTGCTGAGATATGACACAACTTTATTAAAAAGAACATACCATTTCATAATAAATAACAAAGTGGTGAGTTAAAACAACACATGGGTATGACCAAATATCTATTGATGATCGATAACAGATTGCAATCATGCTCTTGAGTGTACGATCTAATATTTGGGCGTATTGGAATGGGCGTATTGGACTTCCAATCCCAAATAAAAACACAATAATCCTAATACAGCCAAAGAGACTGGAGGAGGTGAAATTGTAACTCTAAACCTTATTTAACATAGTTGAAAATATGAGATAAAAACTTACAACTTCTTTCGGAGTAGTTTTTTGGGCAACAAATGCTTCCCAATCCTCTTTTGTGATGTGATCCCATTCGTCATAAGGCAACTCCACCGGTCCTTGCTTCTTTTCCGATGCCTTTTCATTTTCCCCTCCCTCCTCATTTTTCTTTTCCTCTCCTTCCTCATTCTCCTTTTCCTTTCCTTCTGTCAACTTCTTAGACTTGGTTCTTTTCCTTCTTAAAGTGATCCATCCACTCACTAGCTTTGTCTTGAAGTCTCTAAATCTCTCTGCAACAGCTGATAAAAATACTTCCTTCTTGGCTTCATTAGGTTCAATATGAAATTAATTCTACAAAAAAGAAAAACAAAAAAGTTGCTTAACAAGTATGTTATAAAATGCAACCAAATACTTGTGAACTCTTATACACTTACCAATGTATCTTCCCACAATGCCTTCTTCATACCCTCCGACACCTCTTTCCATGTTGCCAAAATGGAAAGTTTGCGCATGGAAAGTTTGCGCATGCAAAGGCCAACTTGTTGCCCATACATATGACTCCACTTAGTCACTTACCACATGGTTGACCAAATTTATCGTATTCTAGGTGCATGGGTTCCTTGTTTTTAAGTCCTTTTGTGGGACCTCGCCCTCTTTTATTTTTTGGATTGTGACTCACAATTTCACTTGCGGTACGCACTTGTAAGAGGCCTTGAGCTTGAGGAGATGACACCATCTCATCCTCCTCTTGTATAAGGTTTGCAGTATCGGTCTCATCCTCACCTTTATCCTCCTCCATCTCACCTTTATCCTCCTCCATCTCTGGATCATACTCGGCATCATCATCATGCTCCATTTCATCATTCTCAATATCATCCTCCTTACTCCTGCATTTGCGTTTTGTGCCATTTCTTGATTGAGTTTCATATGCCGCAAATTAAATCCCCACTTCTTGCATTTTCAATTTATTTTCCGCTATCCTCTTTTCTCTATATTTCTCATAATCTGCCATCTTGAATGTCTACTGTGAGATTAGCTTCTGCATAAAGAGGTCATAGACATTCAGTTAAAAAAAAAGGACAAAGAGTTATGATTCTAGTATACTACATACAACAATAGACTATTAAAAAATACAAGTAAAAATCAGTTTCATAAAGTAAAAATCAATTCATTCATAAAAAATATATTCAATTCTAGTAAACTGGAAGCCATTTATAGTGAAAGACAGCTTTAAAGTTTATTGGTGCTAATAAAGAAGATAGAACCATATCAGACAGTACTTTACCCAAGCCAAGTAAAAATGGCCTATACAATTAGGATCTCAAACTGTCATGTACTCAGATTTCAAGATCTCTTAGCAGAAGCAAAAAAAATTAGAACAAAATTGTGATAACAACGCTTAAATTTTTATGCACAGTTGTGTTCTACGTTATGAACTATATCATTTCTACATGTCGACCGCAGCTGCTGCTCCATTATCTGTACCAGTTTCATCCTCTTCAGATGTCAGAAAAAGTAAGTTTCATTTTTTTTCTTGGGTTGGTTGCATCTAACTAGAGAGAAATTACTTTGATTCTTGAATTTTGATTATGCAGGAGTTAACAAAGGAAATACAACAGCTATTTCGACTATTGTTATTCCCACAGTTGCTATTTTAACATTGATATTACTCATAACTGTTTTCGGGACGGTTTTGAAGAGAAGGAAAGAAAGACGTCGCGGCCGCAAAGGTAAGTGATCTTGTATCAGGGTGTGTTCTATGACTTCTAAGTTATGTCCAAATTATTTTCCTGAACTCATCTTATTCATTCTAAAAATTTCCTGATTTTTTCTCCAACTAAGGAAAATCTGATATAATTCTGGGTGTTCTTCAACTAAGTTCACACAAAATACAATATAAGTTTCATTAGTAAGTTGATTAATTGCATCCACTGCAAGAAAATGCAAATTTAGGTGAAAAGAAAGCTAGTGGAAACATAATGAAGTAGAAATCCTTGCTTCTTTTGATTGCCAAACTTTTGAAATTATAGCAGTTTTGATTTGCTGATTAATGATGAAATTCACTATTAAAAGTTTACTTACAAAGTTACAATTGATGCGAATTGAATACAGATTCTTAATATGACGACAAAGTTACAATCTCAAGGAATATAAGACATTTAGAACTCTCTTAGGCCAATTATGTTCAACTTTAATTAATAATAACAATAATGGTTTGAAATTAGGAAAAACAAAATAGACCATTATTAAATCAACAATAAAAAAAAGCAGTTTCAATGAGTAATAATGTGTTACCTGCGAACTGGATGCTAGAACGCTAGAGTGACTGTAAGCTAATTGGATTTGTGACAGCTAGAAGAGCAAATATGGTAGGGCATCAAACAAGAAAAGCAAGCAGCTACACATGACCTGCAGTCATTAGATAGCTTGTTATGACTTGTTTATACATGATGTACATATGCTTTACTAGGAAACAGAAGGGTTCTTTAAAAGATCAAAGGTGTCAACGTCAAAAACTCAAACAAACTCATTATATAAAATATCATATGAAAACTTCAAAAATAACGTACAGAGGTTCAAAGATAGAAAATACATAATATGAGAATAAGAACCACAAAAATATGTTTCATATCTCCCAAGTAATAAAAGTCATTCATAAACTTGTATATATAATATCTTGTGAATATATCATTCTCAGGAGTCGACAAGTATCCCTTCCGTGTGATCTACACGCATATAATTTGTGTCGACATCTGCATCGCGTGTTACATCGATTTTGGGATTGATGAAAGGCGGGTTGTCCTCCAAAGCATCATACTCTTCCTCGTCATCAACATCGCCAATGCCATTGATACTTCTTTTTCCCGGTACAAGAATACACCACTTATGATTAGCAGAGTCTCTTACATAGAATACTTGCTTAGCATGTGTTGCAAGTATAAATGGCTCGTCACTTTCACGCAAATGACCCAAGTCTACAAGAGTGAATCCACAAGGGTCATCCTTTCTTACTAAACGCCGATTATTACCTATCCATTTGCAACAGAACAGACCAACCTTGAAACTAGAGTAGTTAAGCTCCCATATTTCTTGAATTCGCTCATAGTATAACAGTTTGGCGTCCACCGGATTCCGATCCTTAGCGCTCGCATAAAATGTAGACGACACCAAAACAGAAACACCACTATTTTGCATTGATGATGACTTTCGATCTTGACCTTCACTCCAAAATGAAAATCCGTTGATATTATACCCCTCATATTTGTTGACAGCTTCACGAGGACCAAATGCTAACCACTTAATAGTTTCAGATACATCATCTTGTTGATGACATATTACTCGATCATGAAACCAATCAATAAACATCTTATATTGTGCAACTGCATCAATGCACTATCCCCTTTGGAAGGATTTTCAGCCCGTAGCACCTCCATATGCTCAGCCAAATACGGATGCACTGCTGCAACGTAATGCAACACATATAAAAGTGATTGTAGGCACCTATCCCTAGGACGTGTGACTAATTTTGAGCCAATCGTACCGTGGCCTCCAAGTATTCCATCATGTCGAGATGTAGGAAGTCCGATAGGTTCAGCACTAGCCAAATACTCGGCTATAAAATTACCAACTTCATCGCCCACGGTGCCATGAATGGTACTAGCTTCAGGTTGTGCAGGATTCCTCACTTTATCTTGTAAAGTACCCATTCGTCTTTCAAAAGGATAACACCACCTCAAAAACACTGGACCACCAAGCTTTATTTCACGAACTAGATGGACGATAAGATGAACCATTATGTCAAAGAATGCAGGTGGGAAATACATTTCAAACTTGCAAAGAGTCTCTACCACATCAGCTTGAAGAGCATCAAGTCTTGTCGGATCAAGCACTTTGCTACATATCGTGTTGAAAAATGAGCATAGTTCAGTAATAGCATACCTCACATGTTTTGGTAGTATCCCACGAATAGCAATCGGTAAAAATACTTGCATCATAACATGGCAATCATGAGATTTCATAAACCCTAATTTCAACTCGCCATTCAAAGATACAAATCTTTTCATATTAGATGAGTACCCCGATGGAACCTTAATGCCATACGAAGATTCACAAAAAATCTGGTTCTCTTCCTTGGACAACGTATAGCAAGCTGGAGGCAAATAATTCCTATTGTCGACTTTTTTCTTGTTCTTTTTTACCTTAACTTTCTCGAGATTTCTGTTTTCTTAGGATTTTTTCCCCTTCTTGTCTTCCTCAAGATTTGTTTCTTTTTCAGATTTCTCCCTCTTCTTACCTTTCTTGTCCTGAGGCCACAATTCTGGCCGAACTCCTTTCTCTTCCAAGTACAATCGTGAGGCCTTGTTATCCTTTGTCTTATTGGGAATATTCATAAGCGTCGGAAGAATGGCATCGCATACATTGTTTTCTATATGCATAACGTCGAGGCAATGTCTAACATTTAGGTCTTTCCAGTAGGGAAGTGTCCAAAAGACAGACTCCTTTTTCCGTAATCCTTTCTTCTCTTTCATTGTTTTACCAAAGATCGTTTCAACACCCTTTACTTGCTCATAAACCTCTTTACCAGTCAATGGTCTATGAGCTACACCCTCTTCAACAGACCCCTAAAATGCCTTCTTCTTCTTACGAAAAGGGTGGTCGGGTCGTAAGAACTTTCGGTGGGGCATGTAGACATGTTTGCAATTAGGAATGAATGTGGATTCCATGTCATCCATACATATCGGACATGCTTTATTACCTCTATTCTTATACCCAGATAAGTTACCGTACGCCGGGAAATCGCTAATAGTGCAGAAAAGCATTGCACGGGTTGATTAGTCAACCAAAGCATTTGATAAGTAGCAAAAGCTGTTTTTTACACTAGTGATCGTTGGATGCAAAGCATGCAAAATTGTGTTGATTTGGTATATCACTATAACACTTCCTAAGGGTGGTGGGTAACTATTACCCCCAAATAAGGGTAACAATTCCCCTCTCTTTAAGAAATCAATATACCTTCTCATTTATCACCCCTTCCATTCACAATCATTCTTTATATTTTTTCTTCTATTACCTCCTTAATACATCACTCTCAATCCAAACTTGTCATAGACGAAGTGATTACAATAATAAATCAGGAAAAAAAAAAAGGTAACCACATCATTTAATCATACGACTGTAGGCGTGTTTTTATTTCGCCTACGCGGTGTGAGCGCGTATTAGATTTGACTACCCCACTGTTAAGGTTTTATTGAAAATTATTTTGTATTGAAAGAAGTCGCCAACAATTCTTTTTAGGAAGAATCATAAACCTAATTGGATATAGGAAAATCATAGGGACAAATTATCCAATGTAGATTTCCCCGTCCTGACTCCATAGATGGTCAAAATGAACCAAAGATTGAGTTCGGGGGTGAGGGTACGAATATGGTCATAATGAACCACATTCGCCCAAAGTTGGCCTCTACTAAATATCGATTCACTGCAGATTTTATGCCAAAGAATAATCATATAACGTTTTAAACACCCTATAAAATATTTAGTCTAGATTGGTTCAGGAAACACATAAAAAAACTAATTTTTAGTGATATGTTATTAGGCAATCAATATTACAGGGAACCTAGCAAGTTGTCCAAATTAATCTGATTAATGTTAGAACAGTTCTTTAGGTCTTGATTAGCAAAAATAACACGTGGGTGATAAAAGCAATAAAGCAGGGACAATCATATAATATGTATAAAACAATCAGGCAGGCATATAATAACGTGTGGAAATAAAATAAAAAAGAAAGAAGGAGGTTTAGAATATACAGTAGAGCGATTTTACATTAAAGATCTACATCAGAAAAGAAAACTGTTAGTAACTTCAATATAAAAATAATTTATTTAAGGACCCTCAGGATTATACCGTGGCTTGGGTCTGCGAGATTGACAACCTTTGGGACGAGCAATTGTGATGCCTGAAAATCTGAATGTCTGAAAGTATGTAGATTGAATGTATGTGTGTTTGAAAGGTATGAGTTTTTGTAGAGAGATTGTATAATTCGTGGAGAGGATTCGTAAAGTATTTTTCGAGTTCGAAGTGTGTTAATGTGAAAAAAATCCGTCTTTTAATCTGTGCGGAAATCAGCCTATTTATAGGGAAAACGGCACTGCGCCTCACGCGCCTACTGCGTCGGGCGCAGCTGTCGTGGCAAGCGTATGATGCGACATGACCAATAAAAAGTGTACACGTGGTACGCGCTTTGAAAAAGATAAGAAAGAAAATCCGCGTCTCAAGCAGAGAGCCGCGCTTGACGCAGGACTCTAAATGAGTCAGAAATCCATGTGTCAAGTGCAGATTAGTGCACCTGACACATGGACAGAGCTACGCTTGACGCACAAACGTGCGCCAGGCGCAGGTTGGTGCGCTAGGCGCACCAGCCTAGCTCCTGTCGTGCCTTTGCCAGCCTTATTTAAAACGCGTTTAAAAATATTTCTTTTATCCTTTAATTCCGGAATCTAATTTTACGGGATAAAATCTGATTTTGACTTTTAAAAATATATCTTTTGAAATTTTTTATTTATTAAAATAAATCAATTAATTATCAATTAATTGGGCTTTTCAAAGAATTGGGCTCAAATACAATTAATTATCATGAATAATTAATTGGGCTTCAAAATAGGACTTTAACACTTTTCGAAATGGTTTTGAATGGCTCTTCGGACTGCTCTGCCCTTGGATCGGACCAATTAAGACCATGGTATGTTTCATCATCGGATCCTTAAATGGGGAGACACGATTATGTGTCTACAACGACTAACCACAATTGTTCACAAAAGTAACCACATTTATTTAAACGAGTAACCCAATTCATTCATAGGAGTAAACTGATAAGTTTGTCATTCATAGGAGTAAACTGATTGGTAACCCCATTTATTCAAACGAGTAACCCCACTCATTCACAAAAGTAACCTCATTTATTTATATGAGTATCATTCGTTTATAAGAGTAACTTTATATAATCATATGACTACCCTATTTAATCATATGAGTAACCCCAATTGTTCATAAAAGTAAACCCATTTTTATGCGACCAACCTCATTCGTTCATAAGAGTGAACTTAATTAGTATTCCCTTTTGTTATAAAAGTAACCACATTGTTATAAGAGTAACATCCTTTTTTGGTTAAAAGTGTTCATTTGTTCGTAAGAGTAACTCCATTTGTTCATAAGGGTTTGTGTACAAGGGTCAACTTCAAAAGACCATATCTCACAGTACACTCAATATCTTTGGAAGATTCAAGTCGGAGACGAAAGTTTGGCTTTGATAGCTTTCCAACCCCTACAGGCCAAAAGCTCGATTCCGATGAGAAACGAGTGAGATATGACCTTTTGAAAATGAGCTGACAGATTAATACGCGTGCGCGGGGCCATACGCAAGATGGGTTGTTTTTTCTATTGTTTGGATGCAAAAGATGCAAAATTGTGTTGATTTGGTATCTATATCATTATCAGACAAATATCAACACTTCTTGAGGGTGGTGTCCGGTGGGTAACTATTACCCCAAATAAGGGTAACAATTCCCCGCTCTTTAAGCAATCAATATCCCTTTTCATTTATCGATCACTCCTTCCATTCACAATATTCTTTATATTTTTTCTTCTATTACCCCTTAATACATCACACTCAATCCAAGCATTTCCTAGACGTAGTGATTACAATAATAAATTAGAAGAAAATAAAAAGGGACGAAGGAAAATTCTCCAATGCGCGCTTTCGAGGAAGATGAGGAAGTATATGTAACCATTGACTAGTACTTCCATAACCATTTGTTAACCAATCAGGATGTTCTAATGGCAATTGATAAGGAAGAAAATTGTGGTCTTGCTTGCTTTATTTTTATTTATATTTTTGTTTCCCGGTTTCCCGTCTCTTTCACCAAGTCTTGGCACTAGTAATACGAGTCAAATGCGGGTCCAACAAAGAATGTAAGTTGAGTGTCTTTATTCTGGAGGACAAACAACTGAACAAGCTAATAATGTACTATACTAAAAAGATCGTCCTTCTGTATGCTTTACTTGAAGGGATCAACTCTGTTAGTTGGTTTCTAATCCTCTATGACTTCTCATCAAGTCTTCCCATTACACTTCTCCACCTTAACCATCTTCATTATCCTCCTTACTTTGAGCGCCACTAACGGTGCCAAAAATCCATATGAGATATGCTCGCCTTCATTGTCACTGTTGTGTGGGAAACGTTATACCAATGTCAGTTATCCATTTTGGGGGCTGGGGAGGCCAAAACAGTGTGGCCACCCAGCTCTTCTGCTAATATCATGTTATAAGGATTTTCCCGTCCTGAAAATTGGAGATGATGGACTGGATTATGACATACTTGATATCCGCAAATCGTCTCGGAAAATGACCATTCAACTCCGAGGCTACTCTCACAATTCTAGTACTTGTCCTTTCCCTCTCAACAACAAAAAATTTGATGAGCTCTTTCAATTTACTAATAAAGTTGAATACATTACCTTATCCAAATTGGAAGCAGGGACTTACCCAGATATTCCCAGATGCTCAACTAACAGCCACGACAAGGCCGACACGGAAGACAGCCACGACACCCAAGTGATCGAACGACTTAAGTCTTGTAATATGAGTAAAGTTCCTGTTCTTAAAAAAGAATGGGATGCTATTTGCCAATCAAACAAAACACTTTTAGATATCTGGAACTGGAAGCAGGGGTTCGAGGTGGAGTTTCGAGAATACCCAGCTTGTTCTGAGTGTCAAATCTCTGGCCGGATATATGGATCATCATTATATCATACAGAGGATGCCTGCTTCCAAAAGGACCGAAGATCAGGTAAGATATACTTCATCTGTTAAGCATTTAGTAGATTATTATTGGTATATTAGTATGTTTGGCATAATTGTTAGTTGCCGCCATACACTGTGCCTCAATCTATATTTTATAGAGTTTTAAATCTACTTTCTTTCTGATTTTTCTGCAGGAAAATGGAAACTCGTCGTTGGCTTAGGTAATGCTCCTTATTAAATTGTAGATTCTTGATTTACTCAGCAAAAAGTATCTCATATATTGTAGATTCAACAACTTTGACTTTATATTTAGATTTAACGACTCTGTATATATATTTACAGATATTTTCTAAAAAAAATATTAACAACCATGTATTTAGATTATACAACTATGTTTATCTTTAACTTTATCACAAAAATGACACTTGATTTACAAAAATGACAAAAATTACACTTCACTACAAAAAAAAAATTCTCTTCATCTGCCAAAATAAATTTAATCAGATCTTCGTGAAAGGTTCGATAATTATTGTTTTGTATTAATGCTAAAGGGTATATTATGAATTCGAGTTAACTGATATCATCTCCCTTTTCCAGCCATCCCAGGGGGTTTTTTGATACTTGTAGCACTTAATGTTGGTTTATGGTGTTACATGAAGCCCAAGTTCCGTTCTCATATGCTACTGTCACGTAGACTTAGCTCTGATCCTTTGAACTCAGACCTTGAAATTGGCAGCTCCTTCTGCGGTATACCAATCTTATCGTACAGCGAGCTCCAACAAGCAACCAACAATTTCGACGAGTCCCAAGAACTAGGAGACGGTGGCTTTGGAATTGTCTACTATGGTGAGATCCTAAAAATAACACAGAACTTTACTGTTCGTATGTAGCAAAATCTGCCACATTCAAGTTAATTGATCACTGATATATACTATTTAATCTAGGGAAACTCACAGATGGGAGAGAAGTAGCAGTGAAGCGTTTATATGAGAAAAACTACAAGCGGATAGGACAGTTTATGAATGAAATTGAGATCCTTACACGCTTACGGCACCCCAACCTAGTTACACTATATGGGTGCACCTCGAGAAATAGTCGCGAGCTTCTCCTTGTTTATGAATTCATTCGCAATGGAACAGTAGCTGATCATCTTCATGGGGATCGAAAAGGGTCTGAAATTCTCTCTTGGTCTATCCGTATGAAGATTGCCACTGAAACAGCCACTGCATTGTCATATCTCCATTCTTCAGACATCATACACCGTGATGTAAAAACAAACAATATTCTCCTTGACAACAACTTCTCTGTCAAAGTAGCTGATTTCGGCCTCTCAAGGCTGTTCCCTGGTGATGCCACCCATGTCTCCACCGTACCACAAGGGACTCCCGGTTACCTTGACCCTGAGTATCGCAAATTCTACCAAGTTACAAATAAAAGTGATGTTTATAGCTTTGGGGTTGTCCTTGTTGAGCTGATATCTTCATTGCCTGCAATTGACCTCAGTAGGCAACAAGATGAGATTAATCTATCCGATTACGCAATGAAAAGAATCCAACATGGTACATTGACCGAGTTGGTTGATCAGAAACTTGACTTTGAGTCAAATTTTAAGGTGAAGAGAATGATAACTCTGGTCGCAGAGCTGGCGTTTCAGTGTTTACAACAAGAGAAGGAACTTAGACCATCTATGACTGAGGTTCTTGAGGCCTTGAAGCAGATTGAAAATGACGATTATGAGGAATTGGAGGCAGAGTATATGGACCACTTTATAGCAACAGCCAACATAGAATCTGTGTCAGGGGATAGTGAGACTAAGCCACCTCCGGAAAATTCAGAGCATCCTCCATCACCAAACTCTGTAATGGTTAATTGGGTTAGCAGGTCTAGTACTAACACCAGCAGCTAAACTCTTTCCTACATGTACCATGTAAATATTTCATACTCCCATTAGGTCTGTTAGGTTTTCTAAAACTGAAGAAGAATAAAAGAAGGAAGATGTGATGCTATTGTTGGTGGGAAGATCTGGTTGCATTGTCAAGGCAATTGATGCTATTTTTGTGACAAAATGCAATGTAGCAGTGAATTGTACTTTCTGCAGTGGATATACATGCGAGTTAAACATGGACATGATGTTGCAATTCATGGAATCATGAACGATGAAAAAAAAGCATCCTTAAAGAAGATGATTTTAGTGAGCTTATGGTGCATACAATCGTACCCCTCAAGTCGGCTATCGATGAGCACAGTTATAGAGATGTTACAAGGATGCATACAGATTCCCCTCCCCCCCCCCCACCCCCCCACCCCCCGAGCCAACTCTGTCTTCTCCTCCAAGATTAGCCAGCAATTCTGTTGATAACTTCATGAACACCGCGACATAGTCATAGACCCAATTATGTTTCTACATGAACATCCAGTGGCTTTTGAATCAGACATGTAAATGCCCATCTTTTAGTATTTGATAATTAACAATCATAAAATTCTAATTCTTTTTGCTGAACAGAATGTATTATGTGGTACTAATCGTTCTCTGAAATATGCGTATTCTTCAGCATGAAAGTACATGAATTAAGGTTTGAAGCTCACATACGTTCTACTTTTGAAAATACAGTAATTGTTCATGGTCAGCATGACATTTGTGTATTCTTCAGCATAAAAGTACATGAATTAAATGCAACTTTATACTATCAAGATAATATTATAGGTTAATCTATTCATCAGTGAAACATACAATTTAGTAGTAAAAAGATATTTTTTGGCGTCTGTTTATTCCACTGCACATATAAATTATAAGATATATTCTTCAGTACGAATTATCATCATTTTATTCTACATCATTTAATCACACATGAAATTCACCATCTGTACGTTTAGTTTAATTGTTAACACAATTGATTTAGAATTGTGTAGTTGAGTTTTGTTATAAGACCACCTGCAGTTGAAGACTTGAAGTAAACTACTAAGCATCGCATTGTTAAGAACATGAACAGTTGCTGCATTTTCAAAGTAGAATATTTGGGAGCTTCAAACATTAGTGATTCATGTACTGACATGCTGAAGAATACAAATTTCGGTACCAAACTACCATTTAATACATTCTGATCAGCAAAAAGAATTAGCATTTTATTAATTACTGAAAGATGGGCATGTGGGCACGTCTGGTTCAAAAGCCACTATATGTTCAGACTGAGTATGCCCTCTAATCGAAAAGGAATTATTGAAACTTTCGGGTATTTTTTGAAAAGCAATTAACTAAAATAGCAAAGAATGTAGACATAATCAACAATCTGAATTATATTCTGAAGAAAAAAACTTTCCAAGATGAGAAATAAATAAACTAGCGCAGAAGACAGAAGACGCAGTAGTGATCAAAACCAATAGAACTATGATAATTGTCAAACTTAAATTCATCTGAGTTGGTTACTAATGCTATAGACCCTACATTGAAGGGTTTGATGAGAGGCAGGCGAGTTGTATGCTTGTATTGGGGTTGGCTTGTTGGCTCTTGCCATCCAAACACGACTTTTAGGCCGTCTACAGGATATGTTCTGCAGGTAATCACGGGAGAATCAAGTCTACGATCAGTCCCTACCGAGAAGCCTGCCTTCGTATGGCCAACGCCTTCCCCATCTTTCACCTCTAAGGATTCTTGTGGTGGAGGAACGCTAAGTACATCGTCTAGCCTCATTGGAAGGTGATTCGTCTATTTCAAATTCATCCTCTATTTCTTAACTTCTGATCATGTTCTTGTTCAGCTATGTAAAAAAATTAATAGTTTTTGCTCTTTAAATCTTGAAATTTGCATGCTTTAATCTGTATGTATGCTTTGTTTCAAAGTAAATGATGTTTGTGTAAAAGAAATAACATCTTTAAGTGCTTGAGAAAATGAATATATATGTATAAAAGATAAATTTCCATTCCATAATTGTGCAGAAGAAGATTGCTAATTCTTACATTTGAAATTTGGTCGAACTTACGTTTTTATAAGGTGAACAGGGAAATCGAATTACATAATACTAATACAATGTCTTTTACAATATTTTTGTTGAAATAAGATGATCTGGGCATATAGTGAAAGCTTATATTGTGAGCCAAGTATATTTTAATTTGGCGAATCATCCCAACTTGTGATTATCTTAATCCTTCATCTCCTTAACTGTATGTGAGCTTGTAAGATTAGTTGTTGTCTTGTTTGGCTTAGTGATTGTAAATTCAAGATTCTGGTATCAATTTAGACCATCTAATCAGGCTTAGTTCGATGAACACTTAGCTACCTTCACTGGAAACTTGTCTTCTGAATGTCTTCGCCATAGAAAATATGCAGCTTCAATCCACCTAGGAGGCACCAGGAACTTGCCCTCTCGGACCGCCCAACGAGACTTCTCCGTGCCACCATCAACGGAAACAACATGGGTGACACAAGAATTGAGTTCAGTCGAACATATAGCCCCCAACTCTTCCGCCATCTTCCATAAACGGTGATTAGCAGCATCATAGTTTCTAGGAAAAACTCCACTAAATACTATCTTACAACCTCTTAAAACTTCCTGTCTTGCTGTTTTCAGCACTTGCCTCACATCTCTAACAACAATATTTGCACGATTAATATCATAAAATTCGTGGTGTATTCGTGTAAGAACGCGGAGAATATTTGCAAGTGCTCCATCACATTCATCCTCATCTTTTTTCAATTGAGAAAGAGACTTGCAGTTCTTATACCCAAAATTACGACAACTTGAAGAAAAGTAGCAATATTTATCCATCAAAATCAGATTTTCTTTGTGCTCTTGCCAAACCACTTCCATATCATCAAGTACCACAGCTAAACTCTCTGGTATCTTTAGAACATCTAGCCCTTTTTTATTTCTTTCGGGATAGTCATCTTTAGAAATTATTCTCGACTTAAAATACTCGTTTTCAGGATCAAGAAGCTTTGTCATCTCTAATGCATAAGTACGGTCTCCCATCGTGTAAATACACAATTCGAACATTCTATTTGCTTCTTGTAAAAACTTATGAACAAACGGTCTCAACTTCGTAATGATCCCTATTTTATATAGTCTAAACAAGGAGGATACAGTTTGATCCTTTAAGTACTCCTCATTCAAACCTAAGCTCGCTAATCGAGTTGAATTAAGCAATGTATGATCTAGATCAAGAACGAGATATAGTTTCTTTTGGTTTAATAAAAAATTAACTTCCGGATTATGTAACTGAGAATTAACATTATTGTGGGGCAGGAAATACAAAGGCTCATCTAAAGTCTTACCGCACCATATACACCAATTGTTGAAGCGATTTATATGCAGACATGGATGATTTATATGATCTGTTTTAAGTCTTTTGATCCTTTCACCGTGATTATTGTTATTGATAGCAGTAGGATAGCTTAAAATTTGAGTGCTCATTGTTGATTATTTTGTGGTTTCAATTTTTGGTTTGACAAAGATTTACAACCAGAAATCGCTAGAGAAATATAATAAGGTGCGCTGTGCCTCCCTTATTCTTCCTTTTATAAGCGTTCTGAGGAAGGACTTGATAACTTCGGATAAGGAATACTGAATTTGACACCAATTCGGACTAGGAAAAGAAAAGCAGAGTCCTGTAAAGAATAGCTTGGGTAGAGGGGAGTGTCGAGGCATTAGGAGGAGGGAGAGGAGTGGCGAAGGGGTAAGTGCCTTCGACGAAACGCACATGGCGTGAGGAGTATAGACGATAGGAATGCGGATCAAGGCATAAGTAGGCGTGTTGGGTGGGTGAGTAGCCAACAAACACGCATGGTGAGGAACGGGGGTCAAGTTTGTGAGTGGTGTAGGGGCGGAGCCATGGATAACATAGGCATCCGAAGTTTCGAAGATGGTCATATTTGGGAGGAGAGCCATATAGTTTGAAGTAGGGAGTGTGGTGATGTAGGGTGGGAGTAGGC
The DNA here is from genome assembly GCA_947646795.1 of Beta lomatogona. Taxonomy (NCBI): domain Eukaryota; kingdom Viridiplantae; phylum Streptophyta; class Magnoliopsida; order Caryophyllales; family Amaranthaceae; genus Beta; species Beta lomatogona. Next base: position 5,733,626 of record CANSNZ010000927.1, on the reverse strand, counting down.
ATGCGATTTATTAGATAGACTGCAGTTTGGAAGGCGTGAGGCCATAGATGAAGAGGCATGGAAGCATGAGAGAGTAATGAGAGACTCGTTTCAACAATGTGGCGGTGACGGCGTTCTGCATAACCGTTATGTTCAGGAGTGTGAGGGGGAGATGTGAGATGAGTGATGCCATGGGAGGCAAGGAGGGCTGCAAGTATAATAAACTCACCACCATTGTCAGAGTATAGAGTGAGGATGGGTCGACTAAAGCGTTTTTCAACAAGTGCTTTGAATTGAGGAAAAATAGTAGTCGTGTCGGATTTCTTTTTGAGAGGATATAGCCATGTAAATTTAGTGAAATGGTCAACAAAAATAAAATAGTATTTGTAGGCATCATGAGAATAGATAGGAGAAGACCATACATCACTAAATACAACTTCAAGAGGAAAAGAAGTACTTAGAGAAGAATCATGAAAAGGAAGCTTATGACTTTTATTAATATGGCATGAATTACAAGGTAAATCAAGACACTTAGGAAGAGCTAGAGTGGACAGCAATTTATTTAAAGTAAAGGATGACGGATGGCCGAGGCGATGGTGCCAGTCAATGGTACGGTTGGCGGAAGTGAGAGCTAGTGGTGGTGAAGAGAGGGGCCAGTGATAGACTCCATCCTTAGTGTGGCCTTGAAGAAGTGGTTTCCCCGTTGCTTGGTCCTTAACACAAAAAGAAAGAGGAGTGAGTTCAACTGTGACATTATTATCTAAGCACAATTGAGAAAGAGAAATTATATTTTTGTGCATAGTAGGAACAAAAAGAACATTAGAAAGAATAAGATATTTAGTGGGAGTGGGAAGGTGAGCGAGACCCGTATGAGATATAGGAAGTCCCGAGCCATCACCAATCACAAGTTCATCTGTGCCATCATATGGGAAATGGAGAGAGAGGTTGGCGAGGTCAGTCGTTACATGATGTGACGCGCCGCTGTCTAGGAGCCACGAGGAAGGGGAGTGAGGGGCGGTAGGAGGTGAGGGAGTGGAGACAGTGGTGGCATGGGCTTGAGGTGGAGCATCAGTTTGGCGAGGGGTGCGGGGTGGGGGACGGATGGCTGGGTGAAGATCACGGAAGGTGGGACAGTAAGAGAGAGTATGCCCTTGGACGTTGCACCATTGGCAACGGCCCTTAAAAGGGTTGTGTGGGTTTTGGTTAGTGAAGGAGGGAGTATGTGGTGAGGGTGATTTGGGTGAGGAGCCACGAGAGGATGATGAACGAGTATTTGTAGGATGTGCCGTGGGGGGGTAAATAGTAGGGGGTGGGAGGGATGGTGCTGGTAGTTTATTTTCGGCACGGATGAGCTTTTCATGAAGCTCTTCAAATGAAATCGGTGTGTCACGGTGTTGTACGGCATCGACAATGGGTTTGTAGTCAAGATCAAGACCATCAAGAACATATTCAGTGATGTCCTCGGGATCAAGGGGTGCGCCAAGAAGCGCAAGTTCATCGATTATACGGCGAAACTTGTGCATATAATCTTCAATCGGGGTGGTGCCTTTTTTTATGTTTTTGATTTGGGCTTTGAGTTGTTGAATATGGCCACGGGAGGGTTTAGCGTAAGTGTGAGCAAGGATATCCCAGGCCTCTTTGGAGGAGTTGGCACGAGAAATGAGGGGGCCGAGGGTGGGAGAGAGAGTACCCACAAGAGCACCAAATAAAAGTTTGTCTTGGCGAACCCAAGTAACGTGAGCAGGGTTGAGGATGGATTCACCAGAGGAGTTGGTAATTTTCGGAGGTGGTATGGTGGAAGATCCATCAATAAATTGATGGAGATCGTAGCCAATAAGTAAAGCCTCAAGTTGAGCTTTCCAGATAATGTAGTTGGAAGGGGTGAGTTTCTGAACAGAGGCAGCATTCATGATGGTAAGGGGTTTGGAAGGCTCAGAGGAGTTAAGAAGGGAGTTGAGTTCGGTAGTCATTGTCGAGGGGTGGAAAAAAAATTTGCAGTAGTAGATCTTTGGCTTGATACCATATAAAGAATAGCTTTTGGAATTTTTAATTATGTACGTTTAGTATTACGTAGTATTTATAATACAAAGCTAAAGCTATGTGATAAGTATAGTTACAGAAGATAACTACGAGATGAGAATTACAGGAGATAACTAAGAGGGTAGTAAAGTATATCTACTATAATTAAACAATAAGAGATAATAAGGAAAATATTAACACCCTAACTAGAAGATAGCAGTAGGCTACGTATAACAATAAGATAGAGATGACTATGTCAACTCTTATCTTCAACAAGTCCCACTTTGTTGACCCTTAGTTTCGGATGATGACTGCCTTGCAAACTTCCTGACATATCGGTTTGTTTGATAAAATAGTGTTTTAGTTCCGAAGTAGGAACTTAATTATCAAAGCGAGTTCCAGGGTCGGAATCTTGGATGGCGTGGCACTTATAATCAAGACAAAGTAATATATACACAACAACAAGATTTAATCTACAAAATGATGTTTTATGATTCAAGTTTCTGATCACAGTTCCTCAAGGAACTGTCTACTGTTCCTGAGCTGGGACACATGGATCTTCAGAGTTGAAGATTGAAAGAGATGGCATAACTTCTAAGTGCAAGAGTCTGTACTTAGGATTTATGTAAGTAATTTATATTGCTTAGTGTTAGGGAACTAAATGGAACTTAGTAAATGCAACAAGTGGTTTTGGAAAAATATTTAACTGAGAGTTTTTAGGAAATATTGTAAATAATTAAAATAGTTTTTATTTTCTAAATAAAAAACTTTTTTTAATTACTGAGCAAGTAAAAATAAATTTCCTAAGTTAACTCCTTGTTTTTCTCAACTACTAAACCACTTACTGTTAGTGGGTTTGAATATGTCATTGCTTGGTCCTCAAGAAGTGTGAACATAGGAAAATAATTCTACGTGGGTTACTGCTTCACACTTAGTGGAGGAATAAGTGGAACTAACATGAGAAGACTTCACTATAAATGGAGAAGTCTTTCTCATTACAAACCACTAACTGAAAACATATTGTCTAAGTTTAAATCTTATGAATTTTCATAAAAAGTCAGTTGCATTCATTAAGTGTTCCAAAGTTCCTTAAATATCTAAGTTCAATATATTTACTAGTGTGTTTCTCAATTTGAGTTGTAATTTGGGGATCAAGGGTTGAGTGACTCTTGTAAAGACTTAGAGCTAAGTCAGTGAGTGTAGGCTTCGGAGTAGAAGCAATAGAGAGAAGAGTTCCAATAATCAAAGGGGATTATTGTGGGAACTTGATTTCGAAAGGAACTCAAGTTGTATAGAGTGATTGTAATAGAGTTATTGCAATAATATAGTTTTTGAGGTTTTCCCTTCTTGATAAGGTTCAAGAAGTTTCCTCAATTTTATATCTCTCTATCTCTCGTATCACTGTTTCTTTAAAGCCTTAATTCCGCGATAAAATTTGCTAAAAGTTCCAACGTACAATTCACCCCTCCCCCCCTCTTGTACATGTTCCATTGAAGTATCACACTTGGTCAGAAATAAATATAGAAATAAATATAGAAATAAAATATACAATCAACCAATCAGAGAAGAGAGGAGCTACCCTTTATGATCTGTGGTCAACGGTTAACCGCACTAAAATAAATTTTGATTTTATACAATTTTTTATTAATTTTGAAAATTTGTAGTATATTTCTTTAAGGATTTGTAGATTTTGCACCCACTAAAATAAATAAAAAGAATATTGCACTCACTAATATATTATAATTTTTTCCCTAGGTATTGTCAAAGGAAGAATTCTCTCTATGTGTCAAAGTTACCATTAATAGCCTCCCTACCGTCCACGTAGGACAGGGATGCGGAAAATTATTATTTATTTTGCGATGGCAAAACTGATACTTGAATTAGCGATTCGGTAAGATAAACCGCTAACTGGAATAGCGATCTATTAATAACAAAACCGCCACTTTCATTAGCGGCTTATTATGTTAACCGCTAATGTCAATAGCAGTCTCCTCGTCCTCATAGCAGTAACATTTCTGGCTTCCCTCGTCCAAATAAATTGTATCAAATTTATTTCTCAAAGATAATATAATATAGATGTTACTTTATTAAATTGCATAGAAAGAAGGATTGTATATCTTTAGTGGTTATAAAAAAAACTTAATGTATTATAATAATTGCATTAGGATTGGTATATTTATTAATACTATAAAATTATTTAGATAGACATAGACATGTACATTGTTTTGATAGAAATAAAGTAATCATGTTATTATAATTAATATTATAATTAAATAATATGTCATTTTTATTTTATATAATCTCTACGGCTACTTTCACTAAACACTTATATTTTAAACAGATACTTTCACAGCTAAAAGGTAACAGCTACTTGCAGTCATGTAACAACTACTCGAACCGCTAACAGTTACCGTAACAGCTAACAACTACTATAATAGCTAACAGCTACTATGACAACTACTTTTGCCGAACAAGCATAAGTTAGATCACACCCATGTTTTCATTATTTATTTATTTTTGGTTAACAACAGCATGCATTAATTAAGAGTTCAAGTTCGGGGTTAAATACCCCATTATAATCGGCAATAATCCAATCATTACAAAAACTAGGGGAAGGATCCAAAAGTTTCATTACATTTAACTCTAAATCGCAAGCTCGACTATTCTTTGCTAGGCCATCGGCAACACGGTTTTCTTCACGTTTCACGAACACGAACTGTACACCCCTGAATTCCTGAGTGAGATCCCTACAATTTCTCAACACATAAGAGTAGATGTTATTTTGCTCGACATTCCTGTTTATGAGTTTTATCGCTTCCTTGCAGTCAGAGCAAACAACAATGAACTGTTGATTTTTAAGATGTGCCATGCGTAAGCCATGAAATATTGCAATAAGTTCAGCCATTTTAGCGTCAATAGCAAAGACTTTTTTTTGAAAACCCGAAATCCAAGATCCATTGCGAAGCCGCAAACACCCCTCAATACCAGCAGGCATCAAGGGAGAGGTGAACGATGCATCAATATGAATGAATGTCCAGGTGGAAGATACCTCGGAAATGGGGGAGGCATACACCTCAGTAGATGTGAGATGGTGGGTCAGCGGGGTTGAAGATACAATTTCCCAGCACATAGCAGTAGCTTTTTTTATTGAGTGGAGGGGGTTAGTGTGAGGGGTTCCTTCGAATAGGAATTTGTTGCGGTTTCGCCAGATTTGGTAGCAGAGAAAGGGGAAAAGAGTGCTCCATTAGAGCCCCTGGTGGGTAAGATTGATACGGAGGTTCGAGGAAAGCCACTCGTCTTTCTCATTTGTAGCAAGCATACTATCAACAGGTAAGGTATCCCATATTGCCTGGGCAACATCACAATCGCAAAGCACGTGGAGAATGTCCTCCTCATGGGTGTCACAAACATTGCATATTGGGTTGGGGACTATTTTCCTAGAGTATAGGAGATTTTCAGTAGGGATCCTCCCATGCCAAAGCAACCAAAGAAAAAACTTGATTTTTGGCGGGTGACCACCCCCCCCCACACACCCAAGATATGTCCTTAATGGGCTCATGGTGACAAGCGGTTTCCCACTTATAGGCTTCCTTGATGGAGAAGGTTTCGTTTTTTATGAAGGATGAGTAGGGAGAGTCCATGTTGTCATTTGGGGTCCATTGTGTGTTGTAGAGGTGGTGAAGGATGTGGTGTGGGAGCTCGATTGAAATATGAATGCTATCCCACTCCCCAAAGTTCCAGGCCTCCCTCACATTAGCATCAATCTCATATTTGTTTAGAGGGCCTACTACGTGGCTTCTAATGGACCCAATCCCAAGCCAATTGTCATGCCAGAATGATACCAACTCCCCCATTACCCAATTTCCATTGACAACTAGCTTCGAGAAGGAACCACCCTTTCCTTATACTTTGCCAAATGTGAGACCCTTTTTTAAACTTTGGAATCCCCGATTTGTGAACATACTTAGAATGGATACATTGTTGGGCTAAGTTTGGAGAACCATGGCACATTTTCCACCCTAGTTTGGCCATTAAGGTTTGGTTTATTATTTTATGACTACGGATCCCTAAGCCTCCTAGGTTCTTAGGAAGGAAGGTAGCTTCTTTTGAGACAAGGTACATCTGACTTTTCCCCCCTTTTTCCCCCCATAAAAAATTGTTGCAGATTCTATCTAGTTCATTTGAGATTGATATGGGGAAAAAATTTGCTTGCATATAGTAACTAGGGATGGTATTTAGGGTGGACTTTATGAGCACTAACCTTCCTGCTGTCGATAGAAAGGCAGTTTTCCAGTTTGCCAGCTTTTTTCTCACTCTTTCGACCACAAATTGAACTTCATACTTTTTAGGGAGTTTATGAGAGAGAGGAAGGCCTAAGTACATGCCAATATTTTCATAGGCCCTAACTTTAAGTGTGTCTTGAAAGAGCTCCTGAATATCTATGGGTGTGTTAGGAGAGAATGTTAACTGACTCTTGTCTTCATTGATTTTTTGACCTGACTCATTACTAAAAGTGTACAACACATCCTGAACAGCAAAGGATGTTGACTCATACACTCCACCAAACAATAACAAGTCGTCAGCAAACATCAAATGAGACACAGGCACTCTCTTTCGACCAACCAAAAATGGTGTCCACTCCTTAGCAGCACAAGACATGTTTATTAAGGAGGTGAGGTATTCAAGGCATATAATAAACAAATATGGGGACCTAGGGTTACCTTGACGAAGTCCACGGGAGTGCTCAAAGTTTTCAGTTTTTTGGCCATTTATGAGAACTGATGAAGAAGTTGAAGAAATGCAATTCATGATTAGGTCAATTGATTTTAAGTTAAGGTTTTGGGCATCTAGGCATTTCCTAACAAAACTCCGTTCCATTTAGGACTGTGAAAAACTGACCCAACCCGTTTACCGAACCCGAACCCGACCTAAAATAAGCGGGTTTGGGTAGATATTTTGACCCAATTAAGTAAATGAGTTGACACGACTTACCCAATTAATTAAATGGGTTAGGTTAAGGTTCACATTTTCAACCCGAAATTAACCTGCTTTGACCTGTTTAACTCATTAAAATATAAACTTCCTAAAAGGTTGTGTTAAAGTTGGTGAAAATTTTAAAAATAATAATTGTAGAACATAAATACTGAAAAGAAAATCTAGTCATGACTTTATGTGAATTTATTTTTGAAAACTAATAAGTTTTAATAAAAATTTAATAGTATACATATGTAAATGGGTTAAACGGGTTATATGGGTAACCCGTTTAATAAACAGGTCGAGTCAAGGTTGAGTTTTTCAACCAGTTTAATAAATGGGTCAAGTCTGGGTTAGGACATGCTCAACCCGTTTATTATTAACCCGAACCCGAACACGACCCGACCTGATCTGTTAAACAGCCCTAATTTCATCCTATCGTACGCTTTCTCAAGGTCAATTTTCAGAGCAAACCAACCCCATTTCCCTTTTTTCTTATGCATGGAATGGAGGATTTCCAAAGCAACAACAATGTTTACATCCGGTCCCCTACCTTTAATGAAGCTATTTTGGTTTGGGGAGATCCAACTAGGGATGAGGAGTTTTAACCTGTTCACAATGATTTTTGTAACCAGCTTATACATTGTGTTGCAGAGACTAATAGGCCTTAGGTGCTTTACAGTTTTCGGGCAAGGTTGCTTTGGGATGAGGCAAATCAAGGCTTGGGTAAGCTGGCTAGGGATCCTACCCTTTCTAAACCATTCTTGGATTTCGTTGCAAATCTCATTGTGAACAATGTTCCAATTTTGTTGGAAGAAAATTGGGTGGAACCCATCGGGCCCCGGGGCTTTCAGCGGCTTCATTGAGAAAAGGGCCAATCTTATTTCATCGGGATATGGTTCATGGGCTATGCTTATGGTATTGTTAGACACTGACTGGAAATACGAGCAAGACTCATGGTCAGTTTGATATAATGTTTGAAAAGCATGTCTAATATGGGCTTTAATGTCCTCGGCCTTAACAAGATCCTCTCCCACCTCATTTCTTATTGTGAGGATTCTATTCCTAGAACGACGAATTCTAACACTCTTATGGAAGAAGGTTGTGTTCTTCTCACCCTCAGATATCCAGTTAACCCTACATTTCATTAGCCAGAGCCACTCTTCCTGCTCTAAAATTTCTCTCATTTCAATTTCAAGGTTTTCTTCTAAGATCTAGAGAAAAGGGGATGTCGGGTTATAGTGGAGGGCGATTTGGGTTCCTTTCAATTTCTTTAACACTCGACTCTTCCTAAGGTATAGATTGCCAAAGGTTTCCTTGGTCCCAACAATAAGAGAATCTTTCACATTACTAAGGCGCGCACAAATATTCGTTCAAGCTCTGCCCCAAGCATCCGAAACCGTTTGATCAAAAGTCGGGTCACTAAGCCACATTGGTTCGAATCTAAAGGGTTTAGGGCCATCTTTAGGAATCGGATTCTCTAGACGAAGAAGGATCGGGAAATGATCTGAAGCTATCCGAGGGAGGTGCCAAAGGTTTGAGTTAGGAAATGTTGAAATCCATGCATAGTTACCCCACCCCCGATCAAGCCTTTCAAGTATTGGATTATGGCGTCTTTTGTAAGTCCACGTGAATTTCGAACCATTGTACCCTAAATCAATTAGTTTGCAATAATTCATGGCATCCACATACATGTTTATTTTTCGGAAATTTACCCTCCTCCCCCAAAATTTTTCGGCTTGGCAAGTTACTTCATTGAAATCCCCTATAACTAACCAAGGTATATTTACATTATCTGTAAAGCTACAAAGATCATTCCATAGGCTTTTTCTAATATCATGTTTAGGACTTGCATAAATAGAAGTAAGTATAAAGGATATTTTTGGGTTACATACCTCCACCAAAGCATATATTCCTTGTTGATTCTCTCCAAGGATGTGGATGTTGACTTTGTGAGTCTTCCACAGGAGAAGAATCCCACCCGCACGGCCGTTCGGTTCAACAAGATGTGAAGCATCAAAACCCAAATCCGTAATAAGGCAACCGGTATTATTACGTGAAACTTTTGTTTCCACAAGAATGAGAATGTCGGGATCGTGATCTTGTAGCAAGAGCCGCATATTAGGCTTAAAGGAGGGGCGGCTTAACCCCCTAACATTCCACATTAGAATTGACATGTCAAAGGGGAGGTGGGGAGTTGTTTTCAATGCTTGGAGCTCGGCACTTTCCTCCCCCATCCAAGGCAGCAGTAGCTCCCCCGTTTCGGGGAATATCCACGAGTCTCTCATGGGCTTGAGAGTTACTTCGGCTTCCCAGAGGTCATTTCCTCCTACAACCTCTTCCCAACTTGCCATTATCTTGGCTTGCTTGAGCATAGGGAGGATGTCCGCAAGGAGTAGAGCATTCGAGTTGCTCGTTGCTTTGAACGTGATCGGCTCCATCCTTAATTTTGCTTTTTGGCGGTGATGTGGTAGTAGACTTCGCGGATCCAACCACGAGCCAAAGTTGTGAAGCAACTCCCTCTCCTCGGAGTCTTGGATGTCCTCTCTTTTTAGTACCCAATTTAGAAAAATCTGAGCTATCACCGGAGGTGGGATATGTTTTGAAGTTGGGGAAGATGAGCGGGAAAGAAGCCGACCCCCAATATGTACATGAAGAGTTCCTTGAACCGTGGGTCCACATTCTTCGGGTTTAGGATTATTTGCTTCACTTCGAAGAGGGATAGCTCTATTATCTCCCGGTGTTCCTCCGCTAGGATGTATTCCGCGAATAGGGGTGATGTCTCGGGTTTGAGAGGAAGAGCCGGTCTCGAGAAAAGGATGGGGGCTGATGGTTTTATTGTTTGGACTCAGGGAGGGGATTCGGGCGAAAGTTGAAGAGGGCTTAAGGATGGTGATAGTGGTGGTGGGGTGGTCGGTTCGATCTCTTCCGGGAGATTGATCATGGTTGGATAAGTTTAAGGTTTGAGGGGAGTTTTGGTGAAAGGTATTTTTTGTTTTGGAAAGCAGTGGTTTTTGAATTTCTGGGTGGGGTATTTTAGTTTGGTTAGGAGAAAGAGGGGGGCTTTGGATAACGAGCTGCTTCGATTAGACTGGACTAGGGATTGTCCACGTTTCGTTGAGGGAGGGAAGGTGGGATTTTGGGTGCAATCCTCAAGATTTTCTAGCAAGTTTCCAAGAATAGAGAAAGAGTTTCCACCATTGTTTCTCTGAGTAGGTGTTTGCTTCCTAGGATGAGCCATCATAGCATTAAGCTCCTGACAAACATCAGCTTCTTCTTTCGACTTTTCTTTTTCTTCTTTCTTCTTTGGGGTCCACCTTGTGACTGAGCGCCCCCTATGAGGTGTTGACTTGGCTCTTTTCCTTTTGTCTTCCTGACTTCTCTTTTTTTTCTTTTCCTCCTACTTTATGCCAGGTGTCTGATTGCTTTTTGTCAGTTTCCCCATTTTTCGTATTGTCCACTTCGCTACTTGTGAGGCGTGGGTTTTTGTCTTCCCCAAGCGTTTTCCAGCAAGTGTTTGCTGCATGGCCAAAGGTGTGACAGCCAGGGCAGTACCACTGACCCTCAAGAAACTCCAATGGCTGGAAACTGTTCCCCAGCCAAGCACCAGATGGAGGGGTCATACATCTCTCAACCAGGAGACACAGCTTTGCGAACCTTTAATTTCTACCTTCTAGAGATTTCGCGTCGATTTTGACTACTTCTCCCATTGTTTTCCCGAGTTTATTAAGGATATTTTGCTTGTAAAATTCAAGAGGAAGTTCAGGAAGGTTGACCCAGACAATTCCACGATCACACTTTGCTTGGGAGGGCCTAAATCCTGGTTCCCATCTTTGTGTCCATATGTGGGTACCCTGAATGAACCAGGTACCTTCAGCAATGATGGAGATACACTTTTTTATGGTCTTACAGTCAACAACATAGAAACCTCGGCCTATGGCAATAAGATCAGTAGAGATGGGAAGCTGCCATGATTTTATAATATGCGCTTTAAGATACTCTCGCGAGTAAGACTCTCCCACCACCTTACATATTATGGCCGTCTTCCATGGTTTACTCAACTCAGAGTAATCATTTGCAGAGATTGGAACATAAACATGGTCTGGATGAAGGAACGAAGGTCTGCCCTCATTTTGTTGAATTAGACTCTCCTTCGAGGGAGCAGTCATGGATGAGACCACTTGGACCAAGGGAAGAGGGTTAGGGATGGATGCTTCCAATGGCAGGGGATTAGGGATGGTTGCTTCTTTTTGGAATGAGCTTCGACGCGACACATCTTTATTCAAACAAAATTCCGGCGGGACAAACTATACCGGCGATGGGGTCTTTTGTAGGTCGTGAGGGCCGGTTGAGGGATGGAATTCCATTTGGCTTGCGGAGTTTGGGGGTTTTCTCTCTCTAAAGGGGGGTTCTCTCGCATTGGGTTTTTTAACAACATCTATGTTTTCTTTAGTTGATGGATATTTTATACTTCCTCCATATCAAATTAAATGCAATAATTCCCTTGATACAGACTCATAGGCAAAATTTCTTAGGGTGAGATTAATGCAAAGCATGTGGGTATGTTAATAAGGAGAGAGAAAGTGAGGCCAAAAAAACGGGGGGGGATTGGGAGGCGAGATTAGGGGGGGACTGTGGGGACCGCAATTTGTGGGAGTCCTTTTTGGCTCCAAACAACTTTGCTCCAAAAATTCAGAATTTTGAGCCAAAACTTTTAAACATTACCAGTTGCTTTGAGCAGCTAATGTGGGAAGACTTTGAGCTACAAGAAGACATAGAAGATGAGGAAGAAGAAATAGCAGAGGAAGAAGCACAACTTGAAGCAATAATTACAAGGCACAAATCAAATCTAACACTAGCACAAAGAAGACTAATTGTGGATAACCTACTAATAAATGAGAATGATGGAGAAATGAAATGGGGGTTTCAAAGCAAACTTGCAAGGAAAGTAGGTGTGCATAAGAGCACTATAAATAGAATCTACAAAGATGCAATGAAACAATGATCACAAGGTCATGCAATAGATGTTACGCACAAGAGATATGGTAGATGTGGGAGGAAAGCACTATGGTGATGATTTTTTACAATCTGTGCCCCTGCATCTTAGAAACACAATTAGGAGCTTTGCAGGAGCACTGAAAATACCTCATTGCACTATTTACATATTGTTGAAAAAGGGTAAATTAAGGTCAGACATATCAAGTACCCATCCAAGAGTGACAGAGGCACACAAGTTGACAAGAATGAAGTGGGTTTTAGGCCATAACTATCCTCCAACACCAACAACAAAAGCAATCTTCATGGACATGCAAAATGTGATACATATTGATGAGAAATGATTCTACATACTTAAACCCTAAAATGAGGAGATTTTATCTCCTACCTTTTGAGGATGACCCATATAGGGGTTGTCAATCAAAGAGGTTTAGGATAAAAATCATGTTCATGGGTGTTATTGGGAGGCCAATTTATGACTCAAATGGAATTGAAATCCATGATGGCAAGTATGGAATCTACCCTTTTGTTCATTATGTGAGAGCAAAGAAAAGAAGTTGCAACAAGGAAGCAGGGACTATTGAAACTAAGTCAGTTGAGTCATTCACAAAAGAAGTCATCAGAAGAATGCTTATTGACAATGTCATACCAAGCATTATGCAAAACTGGCCTGCCTATTTACCAAGAAACATTCAATTGCAACAAGATAATGCTAGACCACACATATCAGATGATGATATGGAATTCAAAGAAGCTGCAACACAGAATGGGTTCAACATACAGCTGGTAAATCAACCACCCCAATCCCCTGATGTCAACTTGTTAGATTTATGTTTATTTAGGGCTCTTCAATCACTTCAAAATCAATCATTTCCACATAATGTAGATGAGCTTATAACAAGAGTTCAAGATGCTTATGACTTCTATGACACACAAAAGATTAAGTTTGCATGGTTACAGTTACAATATGTGATGACTGAGATTTTGAAAGACAAAGGGGGTAACAATTACAAGAATCCTCATCATGGGAAAGCACATTTACATAGAATTGGGAAATTGCTAGAGAATGTTGAGGTGGAACAATCACTACTTAATGAGGCAGTTAAGTACCTTAATGAAAGGGAGGTTCCTATATTTTCTAATGTGCACTACTTCAATGAAGGGGAGGAAGTGGATGCAGATTAGGTAACTTACCAATGCAATTTTCTTTGAACATTGATGCAAGTGATGATGACTACTACACCTAACCAGAGACTAAGTATAAGTAGGAACATCATGACATTTTTTGTGTATAGACAACTTTTTGTGTATAAGGAACATGAAGAAGTTCTGGTTATGTGTCTTTTGTGTAAATATGTAAGTGATGAGGCAGTCATGTAATGTAATGTATCTTTTGAAGTTAATGGTAATTAAGTTTCCTTGTTATGTGTAGTTCTATTTTATGTTCAACTGAGATCAGGGTAATGGGAACTCTCCACACCAGTTGTGTATGGCAGACAAAATATTTAAATGTTAACTCAACATCATTTGACTTTTTTAATGCATCAGGGATTAACATAATCATCATCACATGACCCATGCTTGATACCTCAATAAGTTGAAGCACAAAGTGCATTCAAACTTGGAGCCCAGAGCATGGGTAATGTGATATATTGAGTCCCTTCACCATTTGCATTAATTGTGACTATTATCTCTCACATATGTTCATTAAGATGTAAAAGGACTTATTTCAACCTAGCAAGCAACCAACCAACAAAGGAATAGTTTTGGCCAACTAACAAACCAACCAACTAAAATTCCAACTTCTTCCAACATAAACCATCCATGAAACCAATTTTAGGGAACCAACCAACCCAAATTCCAATTACAGAAAGCATGACAGTTAATCATTAGTCCAAATTCGAATTCAGATGCATCAAAACAATTTCTTTATGCAGCATCATAGGGAACTCATACCAGAGCTGGGCACAAAGCATCACCACAATTTAATGTTGACAGAATAGGCAAAACACATTGATAGCCACCAACACATCACAATCACAAAGCATCACAACAATTTCATTAAGCAACATAACATGGGACTCATAACAGAGGTGGGCACAAAGCATTACCACAATGTAATGTTCACATAATAGGCAACAAACATCACAAGACACCAACACATCATAATCATAAAGCATCACAAGACACCAACACATCATAATCACAATTTTGTGTTGATAGAGAATCGACATAAATCATCACAAGCCACCAAAAATTCATAATCACATAGTGAATTAAAAGCGAATAGAGAAGATAACAAAACCTCATGAACTCTTTTGAGTTCCTTTGCGCAACAATAAGAATGCATGCTCCGTTGGATCCAAATCCTCCCCTTCATGATAGGGACTCATAGGGATTTCAGGACCTTCATCATTAAAGTCCTCCTCATAGTCCTCATAAACTTTGAAAAGACGCATGGTCCCATCATCATCCTCCATGAACATATCATGGTAAGTCCCCCTCTCTGCAAATTCAGTTTCCCAGCCACACATCTCCTCACAAGGAAGCCCCTGTTTTTCTTCCTCTTCACCGTCAACCTCCATCTTCACCTCAAGAATCTTCTATTTCCCCTTTCTTTGGGGGTGCAGAACGTTCACTACAACCCACCGCCATTAATGCGCACACTATCGAAGGTCTGTTGATGGGGGTTTACCCTAATTTTTCCTCAGTCCTCCTCAGAATTAGGTTCAACAATTTTGACCTCCTTTCCCTGAGATCTTCTTGCAGAAACCCTAGATCTAGGTTTAGGGATATGGGACTTACTAGTGGAGGTGTTAAAAAACAACTTCTTCCGCGCCAATTTCGTTTCTTCCTCTTTCTCTGCAGTTTTCATGACCTTCTCTAACACTTTGAGTGATTTTTTGCTTAGACAAGTCGAAGCATCGCCAGAGTAAACAAGTTTCCATGCATAAGGAGATCCGTCGAAAATTGAATTTGCAAGATCTCTGCAAATTATCATTTCCTCTTTCGTTTTCGCAGCAAAAGCTGCATCAGTTAGTGGTTGTGTGTTTACCATTGATGAATTTTAGTGAGAAGATGATGAGAGAGAAGAATTTTAAGAGAGAGAAGAAGATCCAGACACAGAGAGAAGAAGAAGAGGAGAAAGAAGAGGAAGAGTGAGAATCGGCTGAGGAGAGATGAGAAATTAGGTTTCTGGGTTAGGGGAGTTTTATGATCAGTTTCAATTTGATCATAAATGTTGGTTGGTAGTTGAATGTTGAAGAGTGAGGTGGGAAATTTGGTGGGAATCATTAACTAAGCCAAAGGTTTTAATCTGATTTTTTAGTCCATATTAGTTCAACATAAGAAAGGTTAATTAGGTTTAGTAAAGATATTTAAGTAATTTCACACTCAAAATATTTACCAAAAATAGAAAGAAGAAAATTGTTGCATTTAATTTGAAACAACCATTTTTAGAAATTGTTGCATTTAATTTGATATGGAGGAAATATTAGTTGTCAACTCTCACAACAGTTATTCAGTTCTCAACAAGTTTCTTCACTCGTCTATAATCATATCTGCTATCCCGAAAAAAATGTGAATATAAACCCAGAAAACAGCAAAATAGAGATGTTAAAGCTTGTGCAAATGATGATAGCTTCCTCCTCCTCATCTTCTGTCTTCCTCGCAAATCAAATTAAATTCCAGCATCGCAGATTTTTCATCATCTCATTATCAACCTCAACCAATTTCCCAAAATCTAATTCATCTACTTCCAAAACTCGCCGTTTTAGACCGTTCCGAATTATGTCCACTACTAGGAGCGACTCAAATTTAAGTGCTTCCTCTTCTTCAGATTCTGCAATTTCTTCGGTAAAATTCTTGAATTCAACTAATTTTTTGTCATTTGGATTGTTTGAGGAACTGGGTTGAATGTTTTCGTGGATATTATTGCGAAATGGGAATTGAGTTTGATTTCAATTATTTGATGTGTTGGAAATTGTGCTGGATTATGGAGTAGAAAGTAGAAACTAACTAAGATTATAACTGCATTTAAGTTATCAACGATGGAAAATGAGAAATATAGCTTGATTTTGATTGATAAAGGGCCTCCATTTTAGCAAGAACATTATAGGGAAACCTAACATCATTTTGTAATTGGGATTTTTATGCAAGTGGTGTCAATGTGGGATGTTGGTTAGTGTGTGTTAATTTGCAATTGTTGGAGAATGGGGGAAAATGTGTATGTTAATTGAGTGTGGCAAGTTAAGAACCAAGGTTCTAATTTGACTGTGATGATCAATTGTGGGGTTTTTCTTATGATAATTTTTGGCGATTTCGCTAAATGTGGGTGCACCTCTATGAATGTCCATGTATGGGAAGTTCCAGGAATGCTGATGAGAAGGTTGAAGAGGGCTGATTTTTGAGACATGGAGTCCGCGAAATCATTGCTCTGATCTGATTTTTCTTATTCGTTCTCTTCATAATCTTCTTGCCTGCCTGAATAACTGTCTGTTATTGCTGTGATCTGAGTTACCAGTATAAATTGATGTTGTGGCTTGTGATAGTCTTTCTCATTACCAGTTGAGAGATAATCTACGGTCATTTTATTACTAATAATTGTTAGCCTGTGTCTCTGTTGCTAGTTTACCACAGGATGAAGCATATCTTGAATGATAGATAGGCTTGTTTAGATAGTTCTTCTGTTACTGCTATGAGTAATCTAATAACCTTTAAATTTATTGTTCAATCGCCTAGCACAGTAGCAAGGAATCTCATAAATAATCTTTGGATCTATTATTTTTATTCACTTTCCTTTTTATGCTGTTCAAAACTTTAGGACCAATTGTATATTAAGCTGATAAATGTTGATAAGTGTTTATAGTGAATTATTGTTTGTTTGCAACCGGAGTTGATGAATTTTGTTGTTTGTATAGGGAATCATTGTTGATTTAATACTGGTTTAAATTTTATCTTGATGAATTTGGTGTAATAATTCTGGTTGTTCTTTTTATTTTGCTACAAAGATAGTTAAGTTTTATTTTAGAGCATTTCAAATTATTGCAATTGTCAATGTAATGGTTGTCCAGGTTGATGGACTTATCTGAGATGTCCCCCTCTCCCTTCCTGTGACTTTGCTATTTATATGTTGTGCTTGTGTGGTTGAATCTCCTAATTAGTTGTACACAGAAGTAGCTTCGATGGCTAGAGTGTTTGACTTAGCAATGATTTCAATGAGTTTTGACATTTATGTACATAGTCTTCTGTTAGATTCTATCCTTAGAACACACAGAAATTAGCAAGGACCTCTTGCAGATCTTGTGCTTGTTCTGTGAACTTTTATGTTTTTCTTTAACTATTTTTGATGCTCTGCTTCGTTATGATGATTGTGTGGGAAACTATGGATTGAGCAAAGAAGCCCTTTGTCCATACTCTTACCCGGTTGCTGTACATGTCTGTATATGCAGGGAAGTTTTCGTAAAGTCAATTTCTGTCAGTGGTGTGGTGGCCCAACCAAGCATGAGGTACCTGATGGGGACGAGAAGATGAGATCAGTTTGCACCTTATGTGGAAAAATTGCCTATCAGAATCCTAAAATGGTATTGTCCTACTGATCCAACTCTAATTATTTATATACAATGTAGCAAGATAACTATAATATGATATTGAAACGCTAAGATACGAGCAATTACGTTTTCTAGTTTAATTTGTTGGAAAATTTTACTCGTCTCATTCAAAATGTGACCGTTTTTCCTTAAGAATTACCAGGTTTCAGTTATTCCTGAATGAATCTGGATAAAACGCATTCTTTTTCTGTTTAATTTTTCTTTAATTGCAATCATCTTTTTATTTCAGATAGCAAGATTTTTTTTTTTTT
Source organism: Beta lomatogona (assembly GCA_947646795.1). Lineage (NCBI taxonomy): Eukaryota > Viridiplantae > Streptophyta > Magnoliopsida > Caryophyllales > Amaranthaceae > Beta > Beta lomatogona. The sequence goes on along the minus strand of CANSNZ010000927.1, from coordinate 5,715,799 downwards.
TTTTTAAAAATTGGCAGATCCCATGCCCTCTCTTGCATCTTCTCTCTCACTTCTCCATGTGATAATAAGCACGCATGGTTAGTCTTCTCTTCACCGCCATCTTCACAAGCTATAGAAAATCTATGCCAGTTTCACCAATGCAGCAAGAATTAAACTCAAGATTCCATATTTCAACTAAAAGGAAACCCAAACCCCCTTCACAAACCTCCTGGACTAACAACGAATCAGCATAAGAGAAACTTCTAGAAGTGAATATTCAGCTTGCCCAAACAGCTTGCGTACTGGTAAACTCAAACCTAGAGACACAAAAGGGTAATAGAAAAGAAGAAATACGCAAGACTTATTTTAGTAGTTGAGCTTAAATGCCAAATGATCCTTAAGCATTAACACAAACATAATGGGATGGCTGATTTGATCAATATATAGATCCAAAAACTGTGTAATATTCAGTTTTTTTGGCTTTGCTTCCTCTGCAAGTATATCAGCCTAATATAGGTTGCAAGAGAAGTATGATCTAATTGGTGCTCTTGGTGTGTTGGCTACTACATGAATCATTGCTTCTATGTGTAATTTATGCAAATTCGAAACATTAACATCATAGTTCTGGGTCCATTAATTAACTCTATGGGTTTATGAATTCCTCAATCCGCCTACCTCCTGCTTTGTCAGTAGATAACAACTCATGATATCAAAGGTGTTTAGGAAGAAGAATTTAGCTTACTGTAGCAGTTCAAATGCATTCAAAATTTGTTGAAGGAAACAGATGAGACGAGAGGTTGAAGAGTCTGTGGGTGAGGGTGTGTTGCTGTAGGGAAGACGGGCAATAGAGAGCTGAGAGAGAAGAAGGGTAAGGTTTCTCTAAAAGAGTGGCAGGAAGAGTAGACTTTACCTTTTTCTTTTTCTCACTTTTTCATGTGAAATAAAAGTAATCATCTAATAAGAATTTAAAAGCTACTTGCTCGGCTCACTTTTGAATGATCCGAGGGTCTTGAATCACTTCTAATCATGATCCTGCTACTGATAGCCTATTGCAGCAGCATATATTATGGTGTCGCGTAAAGAATCATGGTTTATGTGGCATGATTTTTATATGGGTCATATACTCATATTGGCCATATTGGCTTGTGTCAGCCATGTTGGCTCTGTGTTTTCCATTTTGTGGATGTGTAACTGTCATTTATGATTTAGGATTATTGGTTTGACATGTTGAAAAACTGATACATATCAACTGATACATCATGTTATCTCCTGTGGAACTTTGGGTTATACAGTTATACTGGAATAATTGAAACGTGAGACTATAAAGAGGACAGGACAAAATCATCCAAAAAAATTTCAAGATGATGTACATTAATATCAGTGGCTGTGAAGATATGTCAATTGTTTGACTCATCATTCTTGATTCCTCTGTTATTTCCTTGCATCTTGGATGTTAAATTTCCTGTCAAAATTGACGGTAAATGATGTCAAACCTCATGCGGTCATGCCTCTGGATACTGGCTATCCTGCAGTGCATGTGAGGATAAGACTGATAAAAAACTGGGGGTGGTATCACGGTGTGTATAGCTTAACTTTGATATTTGGTGCGGTGTTTGCATTTGGAATGATATCATCTACTGACTTGTGTGCTTCATTCATAAAATGTGATCATATGGTTAATATCATAATTCAACTTGCAACAGGTTGTGGGTTGCCTCATTGAGCATGAGAACAAGATCTTGCTTTGCAAGCGGAACATTCAACCTTCTCATGGTCGGTGGTGAGTGTTTGGTTGTGGAGAAAAACAAACATTTCTGATTCCAAATGTACTTGCTTTCCTCACATATTATCATTTTTTTTTTTTTTGTGCCATTGGATATCATTTACATAGGACTCTTCCTGCTGGTTTCATGGAAATGGGTGAGTCTGCTGCAGAAGGTGCTATAAGAGAAACTCAAGAAGAAGCGGGTGCTGAAGTTGAGGTTCTGTCACCATTTGCTCAATTAGACATTCCCCTTATTGGTCAAGTAAGGAAGAATTGTTTGCCTTCCCTGTATATATTACTGTTATTGATTGTGCTGGTCTTATAACAATTTTCTCCTGCAACAGACCTACATCATATTTTTGGCCAAGCTGAAGAAGCCACACTTCTCACCTGGTCCCGAGTCGATTGAGTGCCGACTTTTTGGACTTGATGAAATACCTTTTGATTCTCTGGCTTTTTCATCAATGCTTGTTACTCTAAAACTGGTATAGAAAAACTGGATCATTATTCCAATTATACTTTAGTGATTAAGATGTATATACTTTGTTGACTTATGCCTCTGGTTTCAGTACATAGAAGATATGAAAGATGGTAAACCCAAGTTCCACTATGGTACCATTAATAAAAGGTAATCTCATAGTGAGGTGCGATTATTCCTTCCCCCCGCCCCCCCCCTCTCCCCCTTATTCTCTTTCCTTTTTAGGATGTAGAAAACAATGGTTGATGAAAGAGGTTGACTTTGTAAGACTTTTTTTCTTTTTTGTATGAGTTGTATGACATTGTTTTGAGTTGGAGTAAAGCTAGAAATTTAACTCGAGCAACCAATACTTTTACTAAAATGCTTGAAGAAATAAATAAAAACTAGCTTCAACTATGTTTGTGATTTATGCATTTTTGCGAATGTTATATGTATATAATTCAATTCGATGAATGGTACAAGAATGCTGGACACTTAGGTACTGACGAATAATGTATGTTTTCTAGTTTTTTTGGTTTTTTCTTTTACCCAGAAATAGAAGCGGGGTTAGAAATGGATTACTTATCTAAGCCATGAAAACATTGAGCGCTTGCATGCTAAGCACTGTGTAGTGAATGAAAATAAGACCAGATACAGACAAAAAAAGCTTTGAGAACTGAAAAAAAGAGAATGTTCAGACGCAGACCAAAGTTCATGCAAAAACCAAACTACAATTTCACACAAGCAACAGCCTAAGCAGTAAACCACCTGTGTCGACAACCTAAGGGTTTCGTTTGTTCTGAATGCCTGATGGGTTTGAGTTTTGGTGGTTTATTCTTTTGTGAAGTTTTACTCATCGGAATTTAGCACTGAGTAGCTCATTTCTAGGGTTCATTTATGAATGAACGGAAGGAGAGTGAGCTACCTTGAGAGAGTCAGTTATAGGTCAACAAGCAGTTCCTTAGGAGGGAATATCTGTTATCATTTTATATTGTTCCTCATTTTGTTACCCCCACAGGCCCCAGCATTACTTTTCTTTGTGTGTGTTAGGGATGAGGGGTGAAAGTGGACCCCTTGGTGATAGGGTTGCGCAGAGTTTTAACCCTAGAGTGATATGCTCCGTATGATGTCTTTTCTCTCCACTTTTAGCTTTCTTGGAAATCCCCTGGTTAGAAGTCTGAAAATCTTCTATGATACATTAAAGCTGTTTAATGCTTCCCAGAAGATCCCGTCATGTGCTCTTGTCCATCTCCTGAGCTGGAGCAAAATTACCTAAGTCATATTTATATTATTGCAGATAAGGCTGTAAACATACACATCACAAATTAATTCTAGTTGTAAACCTCATTGTAATCTCATTTTACTACCTGGCAACTCTTGGCTGCAACTTATTAGAAGGAAAAGAAGAAATTTAGATTTATGTTGCAGTTTGTTAGTTTATAGCCTTTAGCAATGTGTTTATATAAAAATATAAAATCTTCTTACATATATCATGTTGGCAGACCTGGAACCAGCCCTTCTGATATACATGCCTTCTCTCTTGACTATCATCTACAGTCATGATATTAAGGTAAACGATACACTGGGTTTATTAGTATGAATGGCAGAGTCCGATCAGAATCTGCATATGTTACGTACTTTCTAATACTGACTGCTTCATTCGTGACAGTGTGACACCAGGGTTTTGATACCTCGGCTAAGTGAAGCTGGAAGCAGCTCAATGTTGCATTTAACTGGACAAATATTTTTCTCACACGGAGCCCTCATGTCCTCTTTGTCTGATCCCTTTTTCTTCATAGGGCAGTCTGCAGTTGGAATTATGAGCTAGAAAGAACATACGTCAGCTTGTTCCAGACACAATCATGTTAATTTCATAGCAACAGAGGCTGATGTTTGCTGCAGATTGCCATTTCTTTTGGAGATATTACCGGCCAGCAACTCTGACGTTCTGATTGATTAATAGCTTTGGTGTGAATCTTTAAATTCTCTCATCAAGGGATTTCTCGAAGTTCTTTCAACTGTTTGTGATTCTGGTAGATGAATAGAATTTAGATGGGTGTTCGTTGGGGAACACTAATTGATTCTCAATATGAATTCATCTATAGAAATGATACCACAATCTTGTACTCTTGTACATGTAATATACATTTGTCATCAATGTAGAGGAGATTTTGGTGATATGAATATGTTATCTAAGTAGATTGGTACCCATATCATACACGGGTTTAAATTTTGTACTTCATCTAATCTGAATTAAGTGAAACACTTCTCTTAAAAAGCTCGCATAAAAGAGCGAAGTGTTTCACTTATTTCATAACGGAGGAAGTATAATAAAAATAAAATATGTCTTTATTTTAGTTAATAGCTTTTAAATAAAATAATTGTAAGAAGTAGATAATACATGATGGAAAATGTATTATGTAAAGATAAATATTTTTTCGTTTTGAAATATTAATGTTAGGAGACTCAAATATAACAAATGTTGTAGATTCAACTATGCATAAAATTGAGCCTCTCTAAGTTGTTACAGGCTTGCTCTCAAAGCAATGAAACCCAATAAAGTATTTTTTATCGTCTGCCTATGCCTGCAAGTAGCAACATCCAAGGCTTCTTGGCTACCCTTAACCCTCGCCTGAACTTCATGAGGCTCTTTTTTCTTGAGCCAACTTGAGATTCTCGAAACTCTAACTACCCCATCGAGGGTTTAATTTGCAGTTTGTCTAGTCCAACAAAGGGGCAAAGAACACAACACACCTCCTACAAAAGGGTCGCAACTCGCGAGCATGCACTAGACGATAACAATTTGCTCAATGTTCGCATCTTGTGAAATCAATTTTCTTCCAAAGTTTGCTAGAGTAATTAGGCTAATTGAACGCCGGATAGAAACCCAAACAACCAAGAAACATTTGGGTCAAACCCGAATCGAACCGATTTTGAACAGATTAACTGAAAAATAATCTATTTTATAGTAACAAAATGGGATAAATATGAAATTTTGACAAAATTATCTACAACCACTACTATGTTGGTTTAAAAATGTACTTAGACTCCATGGCTCAACTAATGGTATCATTTGTATACTTAAACTCCATGGTTCAACTAATGGTATCCTTGATTTAAGCATGAATGACTAAATTAGTTGAATAAACCTGAATTTATTAAACGTGATGTGTCTAAAACAAGTGTTTATCAATCTAATCCGAAAACAACCGAACCCAAATATAACCAAAACCCAAATTATTTAACCCAACTCACCCGACCAACCCATTTGACTTGTCCAAGAAAAGGAGAAGTGATAAAGCACTAGCAACTTTGGTCCATTTGGCCACTAGCAAGGGCTTAAGTGCAAAAAAAAATAAAAGTAAGGGTGTATGTATAAGAAAAAGGGGTGTAAGAATAAAACTGAAATATTACTGACATTTAGTAGTTTGAGTTGACATTTTGGAAGCAAAAAAAGCTGGGAGATTTACAAAGATTTATTTTTAAAAAGGTCAACTGTACGGAATCTATACAAATATATTAAAAGGCGTTCTGAAGCAAGTCTACACGCCACGTGGCACTGTCCCTTTAGTTGTTTCGTTCCATGTCATTAAGATACATTAAAAAACTAGAAACATGTTTCGTATAAGATTCGACCACGTGACCTCAAGTTAATATAGTAAAGTTTTAACCAATGAACTATGCAACATTAGATGCTCTATTTTGAAATGGAAATATTAATAACCCGGGGCATTGCCCGGGCCTAATAATTAGTTCAATATTAAACTTAGGATTTTACCATTACTTTCGATGTTGAGGAGAAAAAGCAAGACAGTCAAAAAAATAAAACTTATTAGAAGAAAAAAAAATCTTCAGAATTCGAAGAAGCTTGGCGTGGTTAAATTCGAATGGATGAGGGTGAAGAATTCAGTACACCAATTCGTGAGCAGGTAACGTTTTTATAAATTAGTTTAATTATATTATGAGGTGAAAAAACACAAATAATAAAAATGTTAATTGGAGAAAATGAAAATAAATGCTGAAGTAGGAGAATGTTAACTGGAAAGGAGGGTTGTAACTAATATGTGTAATAAATATGTTTTGTAATTGTTGTAATAAATATGTCTGAATTTGCAATGAAGAGAATGTTGGGGAGGTTGTAGTTCGAATGAAGAGAATTTGCAATAAATATATGAATTTATTGCAAGAGAATGTGTGGACTCATGTGTGAACCCTACACAATAAATGAGTTTGTAGTTGGATAAATGAATGTAAAAAAATATGTTTGGCAGGAAATGTATGAAAGTCCTATTTGAATAATTAAATATGAATTGAGCATTAGTTTTGTTAAGTTTGACTAAAAAAAATATGCATAATGGCGTAGCTACTGATTAGGTACTGATTATTGAATAAATGTGATTTAATTTCAGCAAATTAGGCAAAGAATTGACATTGATTTGAATGAGGAAGTGTATGACATAGAATTTGAGTTATGACAGTTAGATGAAATTCGCAATGAAGAGAATGTTGTTGAGGATGGTATAAGTGGATCATATGTTGTTTCAAATAATAAGGGCGTTGTTGTTCCTAATGTTGGTATGATATTTGCTTCATGGAAAGAAATTGATGAATGCTTTATGAATTATAGAAAACATGAGGGTTTTGGTGTTCTGAGGTCAGGTGGCGGCAGTAAGCACACAAAAGAGAAGTTGAAGGTTTGGCGTAATTATACGTGGAGATGTGAGTGTGAAGGCCAACCGAACATAAGGCGAAGGATTGATGGTAAGAGAGTATCAGTGGGTAAAAATGGTGTTGACATATCTAGTAGGAAGACGAAAAAGTGCAATTGTCCTGTAATGATATATGCTAGTGTAAATGAGGAAGGGTTATGGGAAATTAAAAAAGCGATACTGAAGCATGAAAATCATAACCCTACGCCTAGCAAGGTTAGACACATAAGCAAATTTTGACAAGAAGAAGTTAGTTGTGTTGTTCGGATGCAGTTGTTTAATGATCATGCAGCTGGTGTGAGGATATCGCAGATTCACAAATCCATTGCTACAGATAGGAATGGATTGGAGAATATGCCCATAACAGAGAGGGACTTACATAACATACTAGCAAAGGAACGTAGATTGAAATTTAAGGACGGCGATGCTAATGACATGTTGAGTTATTTTGACAAAATGACTTATGGTAATCAACAATTCTTTCACATGCATCGTTTGGATGATGAAGGTCACATGAAAGATGTTTTGTGGGTCGATGCGAGAAGTCGTGCAGTTTATGAGTATTTTGGTGACGTTGTATATTTTGAGGCTACGTACCTGACTAATGACTATGCACTTAGTGACCATGGTCAAAGTATATTACTTGGGTGTGCCTTAATATTTCACGAGGATGCTGAAACTTATACTTGGGTCTTTAGCACTTGGGTGATGTGTATGGGTGGTAAAGCGCCTAATTGTTTTCTTACTGATCAAGATGCTACGATGCGGAAGGCTTTGGCTAATGTTATGCCGGGAACTTGGCACCATTGGTGTTTGTGGCACATTCTTATGAAGTTCGGTAAGAAGCTGGGTAAGTATGAGCTTTATAAGGAGTTCAAACGGATACTTCTTGTTGCCATATATGACAATATTTCGTGTGAAGAATTTGAGGTTGCATGGTGTGAGGCGATCTCAAAGTACGGATTTGGGGAAGATAAGTGGCTTGAAGGTTAGTAAATATTAATGATTACTTTAGCATACATTACATGGTATACAAGTAAATAATAATGATTAGTTTAGCATATATTAGTGATTACTTGAGCATATTAATGATTACTTTAGCATATATTAATGATTACTTTAGCATACATTACATTAATTGACTAATGCTAGTATGCTACACTACTTATATTTTCATTTTCTCCAGTAGCATTACTTTGGCTAATCAGTAGCGGAGCCAGGATTTCAAAATCGGGGAGTCACAAAAAAAGACAAAAGATATTCAATATTACAAAATTTTACAACGCAAAGAAACATTGTCTAATATTCATTGTCATACATCCCAAACTAGGAAAAAATTACATAAATAAAAATAAAAAATTACAAGTGCATTCGACGAGTCTTCATCTTTTGGAAACGATCAATAATATCATCATCGGAAACTTGAAGAAACATTTCTTTCTCAAGAAAAGTAACCAAACAATCATTCAAAAATTGATCACCCATGCTATTTCACAACTTACTTTAAGTAAGTCATTCCCGAAAACACTCTTTTCACACTTGCCGTAGCAACCAGAAGAATCAACATCAACTTGATGAGCAAAAATACAAGTGGATAAGCTTCATTCCTATTTGTTTCAACAAACGTCATTGAAAGGAAAGAAAGATCATTGACATCTTGGAATTTATCACTATCATCTCGCATATCTTCTATGAATAAATCAAGTTGACAATCAAGAGTATCCAAATAATTAGCTGTAAATTCAGAAGGATAAAGAGTGACAAGTTTAAGTACCTTTTCCTTATTGAAAGAAGAGAATCCATCTTTAGGACATAAGCAAGCCATGTATTTAAGTAACTCCATATTGACCTCATCAAAACGGTTGTTAAGTTCTTGAAGTTGTAGATCGATTACTCCTATGAACACTTCCACTCGAAAATGATGAAGATATTGTCACTAATTATTCCCAGCATAAAGGTGGCAGAATGTGGTTGATATGGATTCCTCAGAAGTTTGAAGTGGATATTATTGAGTGTAAAGCTCAATTCATCCATACAAGAGTTACCCATGTAGGGACTGGTAGGGTATTTTATTTCACCTTGATGTATTGTTCAAATGAGGCTGAAGAAAGAAAGGATGTGTGGGAGGATTTGAAAAAAATAAAGCATGGTATTAAGGGGGCTTGGTTGTGTTGTGGAGATTTTAATAATGTGGTAAATTTGAATGATAGATTGGGTTCTGCTGTTACTCTAGCAGAGGTTGAGGGGATTAGATCTTGCTTGAGGGAGTGTGAGTTGCAGGAGATGGAGTCTATAGGACCTTTTTACACTTGGTCTAATAAACAGGAGGGTGATGATAGGGTTTTTTCTAAAATAGACAGGGTGTTTGTTAATGAGGGGTGGGGCAGGTTTTTTAAGGATGCTGTGACCCACTTCCTTCCTGAAAGTGTGTCAGATCATAGCCCTGGCATAATTCACATGGATAGTGTTAGAGAATCTAAACCTTCTCCATTTAGATTCTTTAACATGTGGACTATGACTGACCAGTTTGGTGAGATAGTAAATTCTGGTTGGCAGAAGCAAGTGCAGGGGTGTGTGATGTTTAAGGTGGTTAAAAAGTTGAAAATGTTGAAATATGATTTAAAGGTGTTGAATAAAAGTAAATTCTCTAATATTGAGCATGAAGCTGACCTTGCTCTTAAGAGATTGATTATTATTCAGAAGCAGATCCAGGATGATCCTAGGAATGGAGAACTGCACAAGGCTGAGGATGAAGCCAGACAACAGTACTCAGTTCTAAATACAGCTAGACTGAGTTTTTTGCAGCAGAAAGTGAAGAGTGATTGGCTTAAGGGGGGAGATAGTAACACAACATATTTTCATGCTAGTTTGAAGAAAAGAAGGGCCCAGAATCACATTTACAGGATCAGGAATGTAAGGGGTGAGTGGGCAGAGGAACCAGAAGGGATTGAGAAGGCTTTCTTGGAGTTTTATGAGAAATTACTGGGTTCTGCTCAAGAGAGGAAAAAGAAAGTGAGTAAGAATGTGCTGAAAGAAGGTAAGAGTGTGAGTGAGGAGCATAAACATATGCTTACAAGTAGATTTCAAGCTGAAGATGTGAAGAAGGCTTTGATGGATATCGATGACATCAAGGCTCCTGGCCCTGATGGCTATTCGAGTCTTTTCTATAAGAAAGCATGGGATATTATTGGTGAGGATATAACTACTGCAGTGTTGGACTTTTTTAACGCTGGAAAAATGCTGAAACAGATAAATTGTACAACTTTGTGTTTGATCCCAAAGTGTGAGCAACCTCAGGATGTTACACAATACAGACCAATTGCTTGTTGCAATGTTCTGTATAAAATTATATCTAAGATGCTGTGTGCTAGATTGAAAAAAGTTCTCCCTGAGATTATAAATCCTGCACAAAGTGCTTTTGTTGAAGGCAGAGTGATTTTTCATAATGTTTTCATTTGTCAGGACATGTTGAGACACTATAAAAGAAAAGGTGAGCCTCCTAGGTGTACTATGAAAATAGACCTTAGGAAGGCTTATGATTCCTTATATTGGGATTTTTTAAGAGAGATGTTGGAAGGTCTTGACTTCCCAGAGCAATTTGTGCAGTGGGTAATGGTGTGTGTGACTACCCCAAGCTTTTCTTTGAGTATAAATGGGAATTTGTGTGGGTTTTTTCAAGGTAAAAGGGGTTTGAGGCAGGGTGATCCCATTTCCCCCCTCCTCTTTGTGATTGCAATGGAGTATTGCTCTAGGTTGATGAGTAAAATGAGCAAGAAGGAAAATTTTGAGTTTCATTATAGGTGTTCAGCTTTGAAGTTGACTCATCTGATTTTTGCGGATGATTTAATGTTATTTTGTAAAGGTGAGGTCAAATCAGCTATACTGATGAAGAGGGTGATGAAATCTTTTTCTGAAGCTTCAGGGTTGTTAGCAAGTCAGGAAAAGACAGCAATATATTTTGGTAATGTACAAGGGGAAATTCAGGAGAGGATTTTGCAGGTTACTGGGTTTCAGAGAGGGGTGTTTCCATTTTGTTATCTTGGTGTGCCCATAACTTCAAAAAGGCTGGCAAAGTCTGACTGTGATGCATTGGTAGAAAAGGTTGTGCAAAGAATAATGTGCTTAAGTTCTAGGCACCTCTCTTATGCAGCTCGAGTTACTTTAGTTAATGCTGTTTTGATGAGTTTATATACTTACTGGGCTCAGATATTCCTTTTACCAAAAGGAGTCCTAAACAAAATTAAGCAAATTTGTAGAGCCTTTTTGTGGGAGGGGAAAGTTTATTCATCTAAAGCTCCTCCAGTTGCTTGGGAGGAGGTGTGCTGGTCAAAGCAGAGAGGAGGGCTTGGAGTGAGAGATGGTTTGTGTTGGAATATGGCAGCAATAGGGAAATATGTATGGCATATTTCCCAAAAAGAAGACCTTCTCTGGATAAAATGGATTCATAATGTATATGTGAAAGATGCTGAATGGTGGGCTTACAAAGCTCCTGTGAATGCAAGTTGGGGATGGAAGAATATATGCAAGATTAAAGAAAAGATGAGGGGTGCTTATAGAGGAGATAATCAGTGGCTTGATCAGGGGAAGAAGTATTCAATAAAAGAAGGGTATAACTGGTTACATGAAGAAGGAGACAAAGTAAATTGGCATTACTGGGTTTGGAATTCATTAAACGTCCCTAAACATTCATTCATTGCTTGGTTGGTTGCCTTGAATAAATTAAGAACCAAAGGAAGACTGGTTCAGGTGGGTGTTGGTATTGATGATAGGTGTGCTATGTGTGGAAATGAGCAGGAAACATGTCATCATCTGTTCTTTAGGTGTTGTTTTAGCAGGGCGGTTTATGTGGGTATTCTCATCTGGCTGGACATAAAAGTTGCTTCAGACGAGTGTATTTTCACATGCTGGAAAAAGTGGGGAAGAAAATTCAGGTCCAAGAGGAAGCAGAAAGTCTGTTATGCAGTGTTAGCTGCTACTGTTTATCATATATGGCATGCTAGAAATAGTGCAGTTTGGGATTTAAAGGTTCCAAGGCCTAATGTAGTTATTAAATGTATTAAAACTGAAGTGTGTATTAGAGCTAGATCTTGCTTAACTGCAAAATGGTCTAATGAGGAAAGGAACTGGTTGGATAGCTTAAGTAGTAGTATATAGTTGTAGTTGCTGTTTTGGTGTTGTGTTGCTGCGGCTGTATTGTTTTTGGCGGCTTTGGCTTGCTTTTGGTAATCTAACTCTTACATTTTACCAAAAAAAAAAAGAAAATGATGAAGATATGTCGCTTCTTTAACAAAAACGTCTTTATCTTCCTTGCGGAATGTAATTATCCTCCATGTTGGGAACAACAATGGCATGATTATTGTAAAATGAGGTAACCTTACTCAAATGAATCTCCCACCGACCATCCCTCATTTTTTTGCAATACTCTTTTAGTCAAATAGTCAAAGAAACAAGTTTCATGGCATTAACAATGCCTTGATCTTTTCTTTGTAAAGCATTACACAAGTCATTAGTGTACCCAAATATTGTAGACATTAATTGTGCCCTAAAAACAAAATCAAACGATTCTAGTAAGAGCCAACACCTTAACCTTTTGCCTTATCTTGCGCATTTGAACAATTCTTTCCAATCATCACAAGTACATCAACAATTGTAGGAAACAAGTTCATGACATTTTGTGGAGTTTTGTAGTGAGAATCCCAATGAGTGTCACAGGGTCTTTTCAAACCAAGTTCTTGATTTAACCCCGAACCGGTTTCAAATTCACCCATTTTAAAGGCTCGAGCAACATTTTGAGCTTGGATGTCTCGAATCATTTTTCTTCTTTTACAAGAATTTCCAACCACATTCAACAAGGTTCCAAGTGTATCAAAAAGCAAACCACACTCATTATTCTTTTAGCAACCGCAACAAGAGTTAATTGAAGTTGATGAGCAAAACAATGAACATAGTATGCATCTGGAGTATCATCCATAATCAAAGTCTTGAGGCCATTTATCTCACCCTTCATGTTACTAGCCCCATCATAACATATCCCTTGAAACTTAGAAGGACTTAATGAATGATCAACAAGCAAAGATATAATTGCACTTCTAAGAGACAAAGCGGTGGTATCCCAAGAAATCGCTCTACTACCTATCCCGTTTTCTTTTCAACATAACGCAAACAAAGAGCTAGTTGTTTCTTTTGGGATACATCACTAGATTCATCGGCCAAGATAGCAAAGTAATCATCACCAATTTCCTCTATAATCCGCTTAGTTGTTTCTTTGACACAAATATTTATGATATCTTTTTGAATCATGGGAGATGTCAATTGACACTTTCCGGGAGCTTAGCATTTTCAAAAATGACCTTTGAAACAACTTCATTATGTGACTTCAATGAAATTTCCCCTATAAAGAGATTCTTCATCTTCCCTAAGTCCACGAAATGCCAACCCTTGCCACAATAGATAAGACAGACAAGAAACCGAAGCTCTCAAGCGAGTTTCATACTCACTTTTAATCACATCACTTACATCATCAAAAGTTTCAATGATTGATTTTTTTCCCATCTTTCAAATTCATATATTTCTCATAAGCAAGATTGTGAGAATTTTATACACCTCCAACATGTTTCTTAAACTTTTCCGATTTATTCCATGACCTAAATCCTTCATCTACAAATGCATCTCCTTCCATATTAACTTCAATATCATTCTTAAACAAGCAACAAACAAAACAAAATACCGCATCTTTCTCGATACTATATTCAAGCCAATCCCCATTTATAAAACCAAGAAGCAACGAATCGACGCTGGCGCAGCCCCCCAAGATCTCTTTGAGGGAAGTTATGACCTTTTGGTTGACAAGGTTTTTTAAGGATATATGTCCTCCTAATCGCATTATGTTGATTTGAAAGATAATCCATTATGTTTATTCTTTTTCTCGGGTCATGAGGAAGAAGTTCAACATCATAAACCAACTCTTCATTCTCTAATGGCACACTATCCGTATTTGAACCACCCAAATTCATATCATTTTCATTAATTTGAGGAGAATCATAAGATGGATACGCACTAGCATTAGATGATGAAGTACCATTATCTACCGGTGACGTTGAAGAACATGAATTATCTTGAGATTTCATTTTCTTGAACATGAATTATCTTGAGATTTCATTTTCTTGAACATAAATTGTCGAAGATCGGGTTGGTTTCCCATTGCCTTTGATTTTTTTGATCTAGGTGTATCACTCATCGTTTCCTATATTCATTATTTAATACTCCCTCTGTCCCAGAATACTCTTTACACTTTCCTTTTTCATCTGTCCCAGAATACTCTTTACACTTCTATTTTTAGATATGACCCACTATTGTTTTAATCCTTCTACCTTTTAAACATTGGCCCACACTCTCTCTCCTCCAAATAAAATAATACCACTCATATTACATACCAACTCTAACCATGGCCCACATTCTCTCTCCTTAAAATAAAATAATACTACTCTTACTAACTACTAACTCCTATCACATCTACTTTTCAATAAAATAATAATTGATAACCAAACAACAACTTATCATCTAAAACTATGTGCCTTGATAAGTGTCAAGAGTATTTTGGGACGGGGGGAGTATGAATTAACACATATGAACTAACTATTAAACTATATGAAAATCAATCAAGAAATGACCATCATAAAGAAACTAAATCATCATAAAATTATTAATTAATTAACACTACCTAATTTATACAAATTCAAAAAAAAACTTAGGTTTTTTGGAAATTTACCACCTTTTAAAATCTCAATTTTCAAAATAACCACCTTATAAGTTCATTTTTTTAAATACCACCTTATATGACCTAAATCTCTTTAAATACATACCAATTGACAGATTTTGTCCAATAAATCGTTCGTAAACAAGAGTGAGGAAATCAAATTAAAACATATTCTGGAATTTAAATTGAAGAGTAACAAGGACTTGAAGAACAAGAGAGAGAAAAGTGGTGTAGAACAAAAGAGAGAGGATGAAGAACATAAGAGAGAGGATGAATAACACAAAATGTTTTTTTTTTTAAACAAAAAAAATAGGTTTTTAATTATAGATGTCAAAATAGTTGACGCTGTGTCTAATTCCGTCAGGTTTAATGACAAAAATCAAGTTCAGAGTTATCGGAGACAGGGCTGCCAAAGTCGGGGTTATATTGGAAAAAGGCCTATAAGTTAAGGTTATTTGAGATAATATCCCATACAATTATTGAAGCTTGAAAGTCAAAATTAAAGGTAGATACGATGAAAATAAAAAACATTACGAGTAATACAATTATTGAAGGGGAAATTAAAGGCGAAAACCAAATAAGTGACTTAAACACTTAAGTAAATTCACATGTGTAAATTGCAAAGGTACACTCTACATTTGGTAAGTATGGTGAGAAAATAATTTTGAAAAGCCGAAATATTTCGCCAACCTTTATTTCCTTGCAAAGAAAAAAAAACGGTTGTTGATGCAGTTCGACCATGCTAGACCAAGTGCAGGCACAACTTGCCGATTGGAAGAGGTTAACAATAAGTTATTTGTTGTGAACCCCGTGTCATTGAATGCATCTCTAACGTCATTTACGTTGTATGCATTTGAATTTTTTTGAGTTTTGCTGATACAATGAAAATATGTTGGACCTTGCACGCATGCATGTTAGTTGCGGTGTTTGGAAAATCGCATTGAATTAATGATGTAATTGAGTCGATTATTATTAAATGCACATTTCTAGAACTCTGTGATCAATGCTCTTCACACAATTGTTCTATTGTGTTTAGGGTGGTTAAGAATTGTTTGCAACCGTCAACTCGTTTCACAAGAACATTGTCAAGTGACAAGTAGTTATTCGCCTCATCATCGAACTTGGTCTTTAAACTCGATAGCATTTGGTCTAGGCGACCTGATGGGAAGACATTGTTAATGTGAATGTATATGGAAGAACCAAAAACACCTCCTATATTTGGTGGTAGTTGAGTTACTAAAGCAAGTTGTAGGCAAATTTGTGTTTTACCTGATCCTCTCTCGCCGCACACTTCAGATATCATAGTAGTTGGAAAGCCTCCCAATAACATATTGTCAATCGTAGCAAATTTTAGTTGTAATCTAGTTTGCCTGCCAATTAGATAATGGCTAACATCGGTTGAGGAATGGCCATTATATTAGTATAATGGGGCGTGTTATGATAAAAGGGTGTGGATGGTTGTTTTATAGGGAGGGTGGGAAAGAAATGTGGCAGTGGGCTTGTTGTTTCATTGTGTACCCCAATTATAAGTTCACTAAATTGAAGTTGCGGACCCAAGAAAATTATCAATTACACATTATATATTAGTCGTACATCTCCATCTCCTTATGGAGTCTAAAAAGCTGCAGCCCAATTAAAGTTGTGGCCATCAGGCCTATGGATGGGATGGAAGAACACTGCAACACGGCAAGGGCTATGGATTTGACAAATTCAGTTAAAGCAAAATACGGACGTGAAAGATGAAATATTTAAAAATTTTGAGGTCCAAAATTGTTTCTCTCTATAACTTGAACCCACCAGACGTAACAATTTTTTTTTTTGTGAACAAAATATACTTAATATTATAGGACAACAAAATGTACTTTTACATAGATACAGTAACAATTAAACACAAAATATAACATTACGTGAACAATAAAACATAATAAGTTGTAGGACATAATTAAACACAAAATATAACATTACGTGACCAATAAAACATAATAAGTTGTTGGACATAATTAATATCCATTACAATCCTTCTTCATGTAAGCATAAACTTAACGTCCATAACACATTCATTAGAGTAGAGAGAGTACTTAACTATTACATCAACTGATAATCAATTAATAAATATGTAAATGCATTAACCTGATTGTTAATAATAGTGGCAAAAGAGACAATTATCAAGCAAAGAGTCTTCGACAGCGACATGCAAGAGGTGGTTTAATCTATAATTACCAGACAAGAAATGACAATTGAATATCAAAAAATCAAACTAAAATGATATATTTAGAGATTGAGTTTTCATCTTACCTTGACATTGGCATGGAACTTCGCATGTTCACCGTGAGTAACACGGTACACCTCGAGGTTAATTTTTGATCCACTCCACATAACCGCAATTCCATTGCTCAATTCAACACCCTCCACCACAGTCCATTCCATGGAGGTCCATAGATGTTGTTGAATGTAATCAAATTCAGCTTTACACACTCTTGTTTCCAATAGTATAATAAAACTTGGCTCTACTAAACCAACAAGGTTCCAAAAATTTTCCATGAAACAAGGCCTTGCAGCCCTCTTCACATTCCAAATTAAAATAGGGGTGTGTTCAGCAAATAAAACACCATCGTTTACCAAACTTCCTACAACTCTCACCCAGTTGAACTTCACAGCTACTTTCACCCTTATCCTTTCTATGGATGAAATTGCAATTCCAATATTTGTCAATGGTGAAGCCACGTGCATAACGTAAACTACATCAGTGTAAGCACACATCGCAATTTGCACCCTTTGTTCACGTAGTAGGTGGATCTACTTTCTGTGAAGCAAAGTTGGCCTAGGGTCGAGGATGATGCTAGCAAATAGAGGAAGTATTTTTTGTCTTCTTTTATCCATCTCATTGAAATTCCAATCTAGAAATACTTGAAATGCAGCATGTATTTGCATGTTAACGTCATACCAGTTGGGTAGATGAGCAATAACATGCTTCCCATCATGCATCATGAACATGGATCTATAGTCACTGTGGTAGTTGTCGTCCAAAGAAGGGTTGCGAACCAACTCCCACATGGTGCGAGACTTGAGTTTGGTGGCACCAACAGATTCGTGGTTCCAAAAATAGTTCCAATTATTTGGGAACATTTCTGGGCATTTTAATGGGGATGGGGTTGCATATATGTTAAGGTCGTGATGTTCGAATAACTCCATCCATTTGGGAGTTGATAATATGATGGGGTGTTTGCCATTGATAATGGTCGTCGCCTGGGTTGGGGTTTGGGTTTTGCATGTGTTGAGGGGGTGGATAAATATATGTTGAGCGCCTTTGGGTGTTGAAGGTGGTGTAGTATAGTAGTAAGTATCTAATACTTATATATATATAGTGATAAAATAAATATATTATAGTCATAATAGTATATATTTGTTACATGTAGCATGGTACATGAACTAATACATTAAAACATGAAGTAATACATTAAAACGGTCATTAAAAGAAAACATTAATTCTTGGCCTTTCAACGTCTTAAGTTTTATAGTACACAACTTTAATATGCAAAACGATTTTTTTTACTTAATTACTATATCATATTACGAACGACACTTGCATTACTTGTAGAATGACAAGTTCACAACTACATAACTACTAAACTGAGTAGTAGGTGCTAAACAATTTTTGACCTTGCAACTATTTGGGCGTATATAACGGCACCATCATAGATTTTTGCTTTTCCGACTCGGACGTTTGGGTTCAATGGGGTTGCATCCATCCACATTTGTACTTCACGAACATCGTAACCTCGATTTTCGTCCCACTCATCCATGAATGTTAGAACAAATGAGTCAACCCGAACTCTAACTTGTTCAACGTTAGGATTAGTGTGTAAATTTTGAAGTGTGAACACTCTCCATTTAGACCAAGCCTCGTGTACCAGATTAACTGAAACATCATATTCTTCTTCACCCTAACATAAGATGTATAAGACCAATATGTTTGCTTTAGAACATAAACTAAGTTAAATTGAATATATGTTGCTAGTATATTATATTATAAAAATTAAGGAAATTCCCACTGGGAACCCTGTACTATGGAACATTTGCAATGGTGAACCGTTTTTTTTAAGTTTCAAAAATAACCCTATACTTAGTAATATTATACAAAAGTGACCTTAATGATGGTAAAACCGTTAATTCAACAGTTAGTTTTATTGATTTACCTAACCCAGGTTAACCCCAACCCCCAACCACCTCCCAGCCCACTGACATCCCACCCAACCACCATAGTTTTTACCAATAAAACTAACGGTTGAATTAACGGTTTTACCATCATTAAGGTCACTTTTGTATAATATTACTAAGTATAGGGTTATTTTTGAAACTGAAAAAAAAATGGTTTACCATTTCAAATGTTCCATAGTACAGGGTTACCAGTGGGAATTTCCCTATAATAATATTATATCATCTTTGATGAAATATACAAAACAAAATAAACATACACATGTTTTAAACAATGAACTAAGTAAGTTGTCCCGAAACTTGACACAAAAACTCATACATTTTCAAAAGTTTTCAACCCAACTCTCCAAGGAGAAATACTTGTGCCACTCATGTGTACTCTTTTGCCATCTTAAAAACAATTGTGTTACTCATGATCACCTTTTCTAATGCGGAGAAACTAATTATTTTGCACCAACATGTGCAAATCGCCAAAATAAGCATAAAAATGCATAAAAATACCATAAAAATAGTTAAAAAGCGCGAAATTCTATCGCATTCTACCCCCCTTAAAGAAAACGAGTTAAGCCCTCGTAACTCACCTCAAGGAATAATTCCGGATACTTCTTCTTCATTTCAGCTTCAGCTTCCCACGTTGCCTCTTCGGACTCATGGTTCGACCAAAACACTTTCACGATATTGACATCCTTATTGCGTGTACTACGCACCTTCTTATCAAGAATTTTCACAGGTCTTTCCTCATATATGAGGCTACTATCAATCTGGATCCTCTCAGGCTCCAAGATATGAAGCTCATCAGGGATATAACGCTTGACTTGGGAAATATGAAACACATCGTGCATCTTTTCGAACTCCATTGGCAAAGCCAACCTATAAGCTACCTTCCCAATTCTTTGTAGGATCTCATATGGACCTACATATTTGGCACTTAATTTACCCTTTTTCCCAAATCTCATCACACACTTAGATGGTGATACTTTCAGAAACACTTTATCACCTACTTCAAACTCATATTCTCTTCGCTTCAAATCGGCATAACTCTTTTGCCTATCTTGAGCAGCTTGAATTCTAGCCTGAATCAACTTCACATTCTTGACAGTCTCCTCAATGAATTCGGTCCCCAATACTATATTCTCACTAAAATCATTCCAGCAAATGGGACTTCCACACTTTCTTCCATATAACGCCTCAAAAGGTGTCATCTTAATACTCGCATGATAACTATTGTTGTATGAAAACTCAATCAAATCTAATTGGTCTTCCCAACTACCCTAAAAGTCAATAGCACATGCTCTCAACATATCTTCCATCGTTTGGTTAGTCCTCTCAGTCTGACCATCGGTCGCAGGGTGAAAGGCAATACTCATTTTCAATGTTGTCCCAAGATTTAATTTAACTGGACCTTATGCCAAAACTTCGAGAGGAATCTCGAATCACGATCTGAAATAATATCGATTGGAACCCCATGCAATCTCACTACATGCTTAACATACGTCTTCGCAAGTTGCTTCTTCTTCCATGTCTCTTTAATTGGAATGAACACAGTCGACTTCGTCAGACGGTCCACAATAACCCAAATAGTATCATTGCCATTCCTCGTCTTAGGCAAAGCAGTCACAAAATCCATCGATATGAATCCCAATTCCATCCAGGAACCTCTAAGGATTGAACCTTCCCCACGGGTCTTTTATGGTCTATCTTGACTTTCTGACAAGTTAGACATTTGGACACGAACTCGACAACCTCACGCTTCATGTTTGGCCACCAATAGATCTGCTTAAGTTCCTTATACAGCTTGTCACCCCATGGTGCACAGAATACGGCGTATTATGCCCCTCATCCATAAGGCGTCTCTTAAGCTCATTACATTTTTGTGGTATACACCACCTTCCCTTGAATCTCAGACTACCATCATCATGGATCTTGAAATCAACTTCCTTACCTTGGCTCTTCTTTTCCTTAATCTTCTCTAGGTGCTCATCCCCAACTTGACCCTCTTTGATCTCGTCGAAAATTGACAACCCCAATGATAAAGCACTCAATCTTGCCTCGATTTCCCCGTGATTTAAGATTTCTAGGCTAAGTCTTTGCATATCTCGACTCAACTCCTCAGGAACCACCAAGGCTTTCATGCTATGACTCGACTTCCTACTCAACGCATCAGCAACTACATTTGCTTTCCCCTCATGATATTAGATGTCTAAATCATAATCCTTTATCGACTCTAACCATCTTCTCTGCCTCATATTAAGGTCTTTCTGAGTGAAAATGTATTTCAAACTTTTATGGTCAGTAAAGATCTTACATGAAGCCCCATAAAGGTAATGTCTCCAAATCTTCAAAGCGAACACAATAGCA
This sequence comes from Beta lomatogona, assembly GCA_947646795.1. Taxonomy (NCBI): domain Eukaryota; kingdom Viridiplantae; phylum Streptophyta; class Magnoliopsida; order Caryophyllales; family Amaranthaceae; genus Beta; species Beta lomatogona. The sequence continues at coordinate 5,694,560 of CANSNZ010000927.1, read as the reverse complement.
GCTAACTCTAGATCATGGGTTGGTAATTAGCCTCATAAGGTTTCAACTGACGCGACGCATACGCGATCACCTTCCCATTCTTCTGCAACACACATCCCAAACCATTCTTTGAAGCATCACTATACACCTCAAATCCATCGTTCCCATCAGGCAGGGTCAAAACAGGTGCGGAGGTCAAACGCTCTTTCAAAATCTGGAATGCTTCCTCACACTTGTCACTCCACTCGAATTTTGACTCCTTCTTCATCAAATTGCTCATTGGCCTTACTATCTTCGACAAATCTCTCACAAATCTCCTATAATAGCCAGCTAGACCTAGGAAACTTCGGATATCAGACACATTCTTTGGAGTTGGCCACTCACTCACAGTTTGAATCTTAGTAGGATCTACTGAGACTCCTTCCTTAGACACATAATGACTCAAGAATGCTACTTTCTCTAAACGAAACTCACACTTAGAGAACTTGGCATACAATTGATTCTTCCTAAGTGTCTCCAATATAATCCTCAAGTGTTCATCATTCTCTTTTTCATTCTTCGAATCAATCAGGATATCATCAATGAATACCACAATGAACTTATCTAAGAATTCATGGAAAATCCTATTCATCAAGTCCATATATATGGCAGGTGCATTGGTTAACCCAAAAGGCATTACAGTGAACTCATAATGACCATAACGAGTCCTAAACGCAGTCTTAGGTATATCCTTATCAGCTACCCTCAACTGGTGATACCCCAAACGCAAATCAATCTTCGAGAACACGCTCGCTCCATTTAACTGATCGAATAGGTCATCTATCCTATGCAAAGGATACTTGTTCTTGATGGTTACATTATTCAATTCCCTATAATCGATACACAACCTCATACTCCCATCTTTCTTCTTAACAAACAACACGGGAGCTCCCCAAGGTGATGCACTAGGCCTAATATAACCTTTATCGAACAGCTCTTGCAACTGCGTCTTTAATTCACTCATCTCCGGAGGTGCCATTCTATAGGGTACTTTAGATATAGGTGCAGTTCCAGGAACTAAGTCTATGGTGAGCTTAACAGCTCTAGCTGGCGGCATACCCGAAATCTCACTCGGAAACACATCCATGAACTCATTCACGATTGGAACATCCTCGATCTTCACTCCAGCTTCTTTACTCACATCTTGCACACTACAGAAAAATAGCTCACACCCCTTCTTCATTAACTTCTTCACTTGCATCGCAGAAATAACCCCAAAGTTCTTGGACTTCCCAAAACATCTATACGAGGTCAACTTTCCCCAAAGGGTTTCTTAAAACTACTTTTTGAACTTCACAGTCTATCTTGGCCTTGTATAAACTTAGCCAGTTCATCCCCTAGGTCTCCCAGATTAAATTCTATCAAATCGGAAGGAAAAACACAGTCTCCTATCTTCAGAGGCAAATTTTTAAACAACTTAGTACACCTTATGGCCTCACCAGTAGGCATAGTAACAGGCAATTCAATCACCTTAAAATCTACTAACCCCAAACTTTTAATAACAGATGACGAAACAAAAGAATAAGTCGCCCCCGAATCAAATAACGCTTTAACTAGCACAGAGTTAATAGAAAAAGTACCGGAAACTACGTCAGCAGATCATTCAGCTTCATTGCGACTCATCACGAACAGTTTACCCGGAGCCTTGTTCTGATTGTTGCTCTCACTAGCAGGCTTATTGTAGCTCCCTTGGTTGTTTTGTGCCCCTACAGGCTTCGAACCCTGATTCCCTGACTGGTTAAATCCAGACCTCACTTGGTTACTACTCCCATTGCCATTTTGCTCTTTCTTTTGCTTAACAAAGCACTCATACTCCCTATGGCCCTTCTTCTGGCAGTAGTTACAGGTCACTAGTTCTCCCTTGCAGTCTCTACCAGGATGGTTATTACTGCACTTCTTACAGTGGTACACTCTCTCAGATTGATCCTCATTGTTGTAACCCTGGTTATTCCTTCCTTGAAAATTCCCATTTCCATTCCTATTCTTCTTGAAATTCCCTTGATTTCCCCCAGCATTGAAATCCTTTCTTTTCTCACCCCCTACAACATTCTTCTTGTCACGCCTCGACAGAAGACCATAAATGTCGGCGGCTCTCCCATACACAATATCTAGGGATGAAAAAGTTTCACCATCTAACCCCAGCTGGATTTCCTCAGTCAAACCTTGCTCAAACCTTTTGAGCCTTTAATTCCTCAGTGGCTACTACCTCAGGTGCAAACCTCGACAGTGCTATGAATTTGCTATAGTACTCAGAGATGGTCATACTCCCCATCCTAAGGTTGATAAACTCTTGGGCTTTCTGTTTCCTCATAAAAGCAAGGTAAAACTTCCCTCTCAAGGCAGTAAAAAACGAATCCCAATTGAATCCCTCAGCAGCACTCAGTCTAGCCCCATTTTCTCTCCACCACAAATCAGCTTCATCCTTTAGGTACAGCACAGCCTGACCTACTCTCATATTCTCAGGACAGTTCACAGCCCCAAAGATTTTCTCAAACTCCCTAATCCAGTTCTCTAAAAAGGTAGGATCAGCTTGCCCCTTAAAGTATGGTGGTTTAACCATGGCTAGTCTCTCAAACATGTCCCCAGCAGAGTCAGGACGCTCAGATCTCTCCTGAGTCAATTTGTCCGCCAAAAGGCGAATAGCAGCAACTAAGTCGTTATTGTTGTTTGCCATTCTAGTGCGCGACCTGAAATTAACGTACTCTACTTTAGGTTCGAAACATAACTTATATGTCATTCTCTACAAAGGCAACATTTGATTTGACCATAAAGATCGCATCAACAAGCAATTTCTCATGAAGTTACAACAATATTACAGAATAATTATCATCAATCATCCATGAAGAATATTCACATCAAGAACACACAGCTTAGGAACAATGAATAAAAATTCAATCATAACAAATAAATAAAGTATTCCCATTCGCGTGCCCAAAATAGATTCTTGCTCACTTGGATAACTAAATATTTAACTTTTATTCCTCAAAAGATGCTAATAACTATTTTCTCAACTATAATATTGTACTTTTCCTAAAAATAAAATGAAGGTACTATGAAATAAATTTAAACCACTGCTGGACGAATTATCCAACGTTATTCTTTAAAGCATAAATACATAATAAATAATCTAAGGTGAAACATCATCAGTCCTATCCTTTGATTCCCTGTAGTTCTCTGAAATAAAAAGTTCATCTATAAATTCATCAATGTCCTCAGTATTATAGTAAACATATCTTCTAAATCTCGTAGATCTCCGTTTAGGTTGAGGCTCGTCCTCCTCTGGCTCAGAATCAGTCTCATATCTGAAAGAAGCATGGTAGATATCACTCCTGGTCTGTCCTCTAGCACAGTCAAACTCATGAAGAATCTCATCATCACTATCAGGCATGCCTGCTCTGAATACATTACGCATAATGAACTCTAGTTCGGTGTAGTTATCATCATCAGACTCATAACCTCCATCACTCTCATCATCACTCAGCACGATCGGGTTGTAATAGTTCCCTATTCTAGTATCTTCTCTTTCAGACATGGCTAGGAATCTATAACAAATAAATATAACTTCTATAAACAACTGGTACTCTCACTTAATGTATAATCCCAACAATAACAATAAGCAAGAATAACCAACAACATAAAGTATAGGAATAACATAAACAGTTAGCAGGGAAGAAAAATATATTCATGCTGAACTAACTATTTAATGTAGACATATAATATTTCTATCCTATATGCCCTTCCTATACTACCCATCTCTCACAAAATAATAAAATAAACTACAGTATTGCAAATAATTTAAATAAATAATTTAAAAACGAACAACATAAAAAAAATACATGGTTAAAAAATTTTAACATAAAAAAGAAAATAATAAATTTTTGGACACTATAATAATAATAATAAAATTTGGGACCGATTTAAAAAAAATTCGAATCGAAAACAATATTAGATTCTTGAAAAAGACTTTTCGAAGTTAATTTGAATACCACGAATAAGTAGGAGCTCAATTCTAAGAAATTTATTTTAAGTAACTAGCTAGTTAGGCGCCTAAAAACTTAAAGTTGGCACGAAAGACCAATAAAACCTAAAGCTCTGATACCATTTTTAACACCCCGACAATTCTTTCTTTTCTAAAATACCTTTTTAAAATAAAACATAGAGAATTATCAAAGTATTATCGCCCGTGTGAAAACGTATCGGCTTAATCAGAATTTTGCAGCGGAAAACATAATAATAACTTTAAAAACTAAAACTTAGTCAACAACAAAGTCAACTCCAATACCAACCAACAAAACCAAAGTCAACTTAAAACCAAACCAAATCAACTATGAAAATATAACTCAAAGGTATTGTAAATAAACTACACAAGCTCTCCAAAATCCCGATCCCAATGATGCATCATCTTCAAACCTGTAAATAGACAATGCACTATTGATCCCTAGAGACTGCTCACCGACATGGGTCATCACAGGATCAATAAGGCAAAGCCATGATCAACATACACAACAAAAGCACGTAATCAGCAAAGCTGAGTACTACATACTAAACAAGTAAACAATCCTAACATGATACTAATAAATAATAGGCAGGAATAAATAATAGTATAATAACTTGCAGATAACTTTTATTGAACTAAACTTTAATAATATTCTTATTACTTTAAATGGAATAGTCAATAGACCGAGTTGTCTAACTAAAACCAACCTTCCCTTTGGAAGACGAAATACGGGCGCGACTCCGTATTCCCATGACTTACGATATCGAGGAACCTTCGGATTTTTCACCATATACCCCTGACAAATTTTTTTTTGCACCATATACCCTTTCAACTTTCCAAATTCACCATATACCTCTACTTTTCAAACAATACATCAGACTACCCTTTTGACTAACGGTGTTAGACTTCCGTTAGTCTTTAGGCCATAATCCTCCCCTACCCCTCATTAACTAACCTAAATCAAACCCTAACCCTAACCCTAATCTAATACCCTAACCACCCAACCACCACCCTTCCCCCACCCTAGCCCTTCCCTCCCCCCTCACCACCACCGCCCTTCCTTCCTCCCCGCTAACACCCTCCCCTTCCCCCACTAACCCCCTCCCCTCCTCCTCCCCTTCCCCCGTTGTCGACGAACCCCCTCCCCACCTCGAGTCGTGACCCCCTCCCCTCGCACCACCTTCGCAAGCACTCCCGAAACCCACGCACCACCTTCGCAAAGCACTCCCGAAACCCACGCACCACCTTCGCAAGCAATCTTGAAACCCTCGCACCACCTTCGCATCACTCCTAAAACCCTCGCACCACCTTTGCATCACTCCTAAAACCCTCGCAGCACCCTCGAAACCACCACCACACCTCACCCCGAAAATCGCCACCGCTACAAACCCACAATCTCCCTAAACTCGCGAACCTACCACGCGAACCATGAACCCCACGAAATCCGCGAAAAGAAAAAAAAACACGAGAAGTCGGTCGGAATTTATGGTGGGTGCAAAGATGTGATGGGCATGGCGGGGGTGCTGTGAGGAGGGGGGAGAGGCGCGGTGTGGCACTGCGCGCATCGGCGGGGGCTCGCGAGGGGGTTGGTGGGTGGGGAGGTGGGGAAGGGCTGCGAGGGGAAGGGGGTAGGGGTATTGGGCCGCCGGGGATGGGGGTGGCCGCCGGTGTTGTGGGGGAAGGGGTGGGGTGGGTGGCTAGGCTTTAGGGGGGATTAGGGTAGAGGGGGTTAGGGTTAGGGGGGATTAGGCTAGAGGGGGTTAGGGTTTAAGTTAGTCAATTAGGGTTAGGGGGGAATTAGGGCGTTAATGACTAACGGACGTTAAGTCATTAAGGGCAAGTGGATGTATTTTTTGAAAAGTGGAGGGTATATGGTGAATTTGGAAAGTTGAAAGGGTATACGGTGCAAAAAAAAATTTGTCAGGGGTATATGGTGAAAAAACCGTTTTAAATAAAACAGGACATGGTGATCAATTCGGCCCCAGGAAAAGCCATGGCACGCTCACCATGTACCCCAACTCCTAATTGTCCAACACTTTAGACGTTCACCAGTCTAAAGCTATTGTTATCCAGTTTCACTTTACATGATTAATAATTTATTCACTTGTTATGACTCACAAGTTGAACAAACATTAAGAATATCAAACAATCATAAACTTCCATTTTTATCTTAGGAATAGGTAAGTGATCAAACACTTAACAACCAAAATTAATTCCAGTTTAATCCAATCTCCCTTTATTTGTTTAACCTAGCCAACAACCAACTAACCTTTCATATGTATAAAATATCAACTTACCAGATAAGGCCCTTGGTCCTTATAAAGCAGCTAAATAATAAAAGGGAACAACGTGATCAATCATGATCTCAACTATTATATATATTAATTCCCCCATGTGAATAATAAAAATAAAGTTCCCAACCAACATGCTTGCATCAATCTTCCATACAAACATGATATCCATCTCATAATATAAATCTCATATTCAACATGTTCACACAATAGATCAAACATGCAAAATCCCTCATAATAGATATCATATATGAACTCAACATAGTTCCTATACATGATACTACATAATTATCCTTCTTAAATCATGATACTACATCAACCAACACATAGGTATGTAAGTACCTTGTGTAGACAAATTGAGATGCCACTATAACAGACTTAAAAATCGCCTAGAGATAATTATGCGCCTAAAATAACCAACATAAATTCATAATCAATCCTCCATGAATTTACAACAATAATAAAATACTTTAAACCCTTCTTAAAAGTGTTTGCAAACTTTTTCCATCATTAAAACTTACTTAGTACAACCTCCTAGTATAGTACTACTATACTAGATGATTAAAAACCCTTAATACTCATGTTTAAATCATAAAAAAACTCCATCAACAATACTCTTTCCAAATTTCCAGCAACATAATATACACTAAAACTCTTTTTAAACATATTTAAACATGCTTATAATCATAAGAAAACCCAAAACCATAAACTATAACATGATACTATGATTTTCCAACCTATAAAACCCTAAAAATCCATGCTTTGATATTTTTAAACCCTATTTTAACATAACAAGTAAATCTGAAATTCTATTTCTTCAATACCTAATTTATATAATCTTAGATTCATAATCAAATCATCAAATCATAACTTTTAAACATAAACTTATTAAAACCAACCCTAAAAATACAAACTTTGCATTAAATAAAACTTGAGGAAGAAGAAATAACAACCAAACAAAGAGGTGGGAGGAAGGACGCCGGAAAGCAGAGGGTGGCGGCGGCGGTCACCGGCTGCTTCTGCTTCCGGTAGGGTGGCGCCGGTAGTGGCGGTTGCCGGTGGCTGGCCGGAAAACCGACGGAGGAGGAAGAACCGAGAGAAAAAGAAAAAGAGAGGAGAGAGAGAGAGAAGACCGAAAATAAGGGGAGGAAGAGAGAGAAAATAAATGTGTTTAATGTGTGGGAATTTGGGGTTTTGAGGGTTTATATATAGGTTCCCCTTCAGGGCTTAAGAAAAAGGTAAATGGGCTAGGATTGTAAATACTTTTCCAAATCTAAGAGTGTTTGGGCTCCTCACACCCAATTAGAAATCCTTTTCCAAACCAATAAGTGTTTCAAACATTTCAAATACCTTTTAAAGCATAACTTTAATAAAATATTCGACTTGCGTAAATTATTAAAATAAATCCTTTTGTCTTTCAAATAGTCAACCTTTGAAGAAATAAATCATTAAAATGCTAAAATATATTGAAATATAAATAACTATATATTAAAATATATTTATAAAATCCAAAAATTTACGGGGATTACAATTATAAGTCCCCCGAGTCGACTCCCGCCCTTTGTGCGTAATTAACGTAAATGTAACTGAGTTGTTTTGTTACACACATATCATAGACGGCCCCAAGGTCGTCAACTCCACCACCCTTCACAGTGAAGTGGCAAGTGATGGAGTCTGCTCTACCCTCTTCTATGGTGCTCTTGGTTAACTCACTCTCTGAACTGCCGCTAGAAATTTCTTCCACATAGTTGGAATTCTCATGGCTACCTTCACCTTCATATTCAATTGACATAGAGGAGGAAGATGAAGGTTGAGCCATAGTTTTGCTAAATGATTTTTCTGTAGGCATTCATTTTATAGGCAATAATGTTTACGGGCATTTAATGCCCCATGTCCATGTCATGATATTTACTCTAACTTAGATTGTGAAGGTGGTGAGACGCGGTCGTACGCGCTACCAAAGATAAGAGTTTATTTTCCTTCTTTCCAATACAAATGAATGTAAGTGACAAGTAGGGTCGTATCCACAGAGACTTGGGGACTAACTCGTGCTTATAATAGATCAAATGGGGGTTTTGTGATTAAAGAATTGAATAACTAAATACGAAGAACTAACGAGCAATAAAAAATTAATGAAATCAAGAAGAGAAGAATCTTGAGTTCGGTTAATGGCCACTTCGATTCATACTATTGATCATTGGTTTCTCAAATGTGTAACTTTACTCTTAATTACTCAAAGTTGGAAATCAAATTCCTTTCCCTCAAAAGTACCGTTAAACAATCACAATTAGATGATCATAAAACTTGAGCTAAAGATTAATCTAATCTAATCAGAGATTAAATTCAAATCAATAGAACGTCAACGAACAAGGAAACAATGAGCCAATTAACAAATTGCTAGCACAACATATTGAAATTAGAAATTTTGATTTCCCTAGTGATTAATCAAGAATAATCAGATTCATTAATCAAACCCTAGATTGCTACTCATGAAAGAAGAACAGATGATCCGGCATCAATTCTAAATCCTAGCAAAAGATAAATCGGACGTATAAACTAGTAGTACTCCTAGCAATACATACAATAATCATAGATCAAGAACAAGGAATCACAATTATAATTAAGATAAAGTCAACAAAGAGAAACCTCACAATAATAGACCGAAGCTTGATTAACCGTTCTCAAGACTAGATTTAGGCTACGATCAACATAGCATCCATCAAAGAAATCTTCAAACTAATGATTCGAAACTCAAAAAGGGAAAATAGGGATTAGGGTTCTTCCTCTCTATTCTCTCTAATTAGCTCTAGGATTACATAACATCCCCCAAAACAACGTTTTTCTCTAATTCATAAAAACCTCTCCAAAAGCTGAAAACTGTCAAAGAATTATAATCGCGTCGAGGTGCGCGAGTCGGGCGCTCCACATGCGCGAGTCGGGCCTTCGCTGCTGCCCAAAAATCCAGCCTCTGCTCGAAGTGCGCTATGCGCGAGTCGGGCCTTCGCTGCTGTGAAGGATCCTGTGAGACTCGATATGCGCGGGCCGTGCGTGTATGGCGCCCGACTAGGGCACTCGCCACTGCTTGAGATTTAGTCTCCAACCAACGCCCGAGGTGGGCTCTTCAATGCCGATGGTGGGCAAACACCGCTGTAGAAATATTAAGAGATGAACTTTGACAACACCCATCGAACTCTAGACTTCAAAGGACTTTGTGAGATAATCCACTTGTAAATGATCAAAGCATATAGAACAACAACATGTCCTTAAATCTCCTCTAATGCATCAAAAACATCATAACTCCCTCTTCTCCACACTAAGGTTTAGATGAGTCAAACTCTCCCTTTTAAGACTTAAACCTTAGTGAAATGGACTTCTCAATGCTCTATAATTGCATATAACTTGGTCACATCATATACCCCCACACTTGAACTTTACTCGACCTCGAGTAAACTCAAAATAAAGGTCAATAAGGCACCCCTTCCAAGCCATTGCTCACCTTTCACTACTTCCCTTATCTCTCCATCCTAGTGTATGATAAAGGTTTGCTATTTCCCCCGATTCGCTCAAAGCCAAGTCTAAGGGTAAGAGTCACCACCACACTTGAGCTAAAAGCTCACCTGAAATAATGTAAATGGCCTTCTCACACTATGGTCAACACCAAGATAATAAAAATGTATGACTTTAAACCCCGAAAGATCTCAAAGGATTCAAAGCCATTCCAACCTGCACAACATCATAACCATCCTCATATTGTGAAATGACAAAAGCAAGTTCGAATCCTGACAAATCTCAAAGGACTCGAACTTGGACCACCTAAACACAATCACAACGATCAAACTCCTTATTCCTCCAATGATGAGTGAACTCTAACCTATTCGCCTCTAACTCCGAACACCAAGATGAAAAACCTACCCGAGGCACTCCTTACATCACCAACCCTCCTTATGACACCAACTCCGGCAAATGATTTCAATTTTTTTCTCTTTTATCTCTCATTTTGCCTAGGAGCCCTTTCGGGTTTTCATCCTAGCTTCACACATTTTTTTTTTTTCATTTATGAACACACCATCTCACCCGCTCCAATTAGCCACTTTTTTGCATAGATTGCCCTTTCGGGTTTTCAACCTATCCGGGCCCCCATTTTTGCTTGAGTCGCCCGCCCTTGCGGGTTTGCAACTCAGCGGGAAATCGTATTTTTTTTTGATATTATTTTTTTTTTAAAAAAAACAAAATATATACAAGAAAGTAAGCTACCCCTCCCCCACACATGAAACAAACATTGCCCTCAATGGAAGAAAGGACAAACAATAAACAAAAGGGAAAGGGAAAAACTTATAATCTAGGACCTAGAAGGTCCTCCGGGATGTCGGCTAGACGATCCCCTCGCAACTCTCCTGCGAGTCAACTCAGCAGTGGGGTCAACATACCCCGTCCCATCAACAGTAGATGGATATTGGGACACAAAGAAATTATTCATTGCAGACATCATAGAGTGCATCGAATAGACATTGTCATCTAAGGTGTGGTACTGTTGCCTCAACTCGTAAAGCTTCTGACCATAGTAGTCTAACCGACTGGTCACTCTAGCCTCAAAGGAAAGAGGTACCTCGGCCTCACCCATCTCCTGATGCTCACCCCAGCCTCTTGATTCTCTTCGCGGGCTGGTGCTGGGGCCGCGCCTCTAATTTGGTTGAACTCTTCTTCCACCCCCGGACGATAGACGTCATCGGGTGGGATAAAAAGATCAGCTTGTGAAGTATGCTCAGTGATGGCGAGACGGTTTTGTGGCAAGGACATGTACCTTACCAAGTTAGAACTGTAGAGCCATACAAAATGGTCCTTAGAGGGAGAAACCACCGCATGTAGGCTCTATGCAATTGAGTTAGAGAGTATTTAAATGTAGAGTCACTTCGCCGAGTTTTAAGATAGTTTAGAGGGCGCAAAATATCTTCTCCTTCCTCATCCACTGGTACTTCCTCCCCAACATAGTGTGCTAGTTGAGTCACCATACCCCCCATACTGATTTTCCCATGCTCCTTGCGACGCACCTCAAAACAACCATTTAACCAGATATCTAACCAGTCTGGGCATCCGACACCTTCCGGTGTCATAGTCCATAAACACTTGAGATCAAGCTTGGGAATAGCAGTAGGCTCCCCATGGCAAAATACCGTCATAGCTAGTAGACGGTGGACAAATCTAAGAGCGGGGTGAGGAATTTGGCTACTTTTGCACCTATGACCCCAAATGAGTCCACGTGTAATATCTGACCAGAAAAGAGCCTCATTGCATACACCGGCCGCCATAAACCGATCATTTGTCTCATAGTTCCAACCAAAAGCAAGTTTTACCTCCTCATAGGTCAATTGAAAATTCTTGCCATTAAGGGTGAAAATGATGGTGGGGCCCTCAGGACTATCCCGTTTCTCTAATGTAGAGAGAAACTCCAATGTGTATCTCTCATAAGTCGGCTTTTGTATCTTCATGAATCTATCTAAACCCACCTTGACTAAGAGGAACTTAACCGGTTCAAAGAGTCCTAGTTTGTGTAAGGTGTCGTAGCACACAAACTTGGTCTCTTGAATTGCTCTTCCTGGTTTGGTCAATGTTTTCCACCTTTTTAGTTGAGTTGCATTGAGGTGAGTGAGACCCAGACAATCATTCCGAGCTCTCTTAGGTGCCATGTCAAGAGTATGAAAGCAAAGCAAGTTATCACCAAAACAACCAATCTCACCAATCAAATAAAACCCAAACCTGAAATATCACCACACCTTCTTTAACCTACACCACAACACTATCCTATCATACACCACACAATGCACACACCTCAACTCCACCAAAGCACAAAACCCACACCAAGTCACCAACAACCAACAAGAAATAAGCAATCACACCAAGAACATATATAATCACAACAAACAATCCAAACATTAAGCTAGAACTGAAATTCAAGCAAAACCAAGAGGGATGGATTGAAAGTTTACCAAATTCGGAGTTCCAAGTGTGGTTTTCATCAATGCAAACTCGAATAAATCTTCAATGATACTCCAAAAGTCTTCTTATGTCTTCAATTGGTGCAAATTGATGAAGGTGAAAGAAACCCCCAAAAGTTAGGGTTTTTCGAAAATAAAGAGAAATTTCATATTTTTGTGGTGAAAGAGAAAGATGAAGGATGAAGATGACGATTTATGGCAGTGAGAGATGGAGAAGAGAGTGTGAGAATGATGAGAGAGTGGAATGGAGATTTGGGAGTGGTGAGACCTAGGGAAAGAGAGAGAGATTCAAAAAGGGTGAGGGATAATGGGGTGAAAGTACGAAGAGAAGAGAAAAACCGAAGGGGGGCCGTTTTCCGCAGTTCGAAAGGAGCGACTCGGGCGCTCCATATGCGCGAGTCGGGCATTTCTTACTGGGACATCGTCAAGGAGTGCTCGCAGTGCGCGAGTCAGACGCAAAAGGGACGCAAAAGGGGCTCCTGCAACTTCCCTCTATTTAGCGTTAAGTGCACACCCCGTGCACGCTTAGCGCCCATGGTGCGCATAGGCCCTGCCTCCCAAATGTATGTACGAATTTTTTTTTATTTTTTATTTTACCTCCTTGTATGTGCCCTTCACTGCTAAGGATACCTGCAAACATGAAGCAAAGTACACCAAGCATAAAATCCTAATAAAGAGAAAGAAAAACAAAATAAAAAGAAAATAAAAGGGAAAAGAAAGTAAGTAAGAAAAATACAAGGCACGGGTTGCCTCCCGAGTAGCGCTAGTTTAAAGTCGTTAGCTTAACCTTTTGCGCATCAATGGTCACTCATTGACCGGGTCCTCCAACTCTAGACCCTCGGTCCCATCCGGTGTAAAACCTCCATGGTAGGGCTTCAAACGTTGCCCATTAACTTTGAAAATTTTGGAGGTCTCCTCACTTTAAATTTCCACCGCACCATGAGGGAATACCTTCACTACCACGAATGGAACAAGCCATCGAGAACGTAACTTTCCAGGGAATAAACGAAGACGTGATTGATAGAGGAGGACACGTTGTCCGATCACAAACTCCTTCCGAATTATCAACTTATCATGCCATGCCTTTGTTTTTGCTTTATAAATCTCGGCATTCTCATATGACTCATTCCTTATCTCCTCAAGCTCTTGGAGTTGCAACTTCCGATGCAACACAGCTCCGTCCATATTCATGTTGAAATTCTTCACTGTCCAATATGCCTTATGTTCTAGCTCTACGGGTAAATGACAGGGTTTACCAAACACCAACCGGTATGGGGACATACCAATGGGTGTTTTATAAGCTGTCCTATATGCCCACAAAGCATCGTCTAACCGCTTACTCCAATCCTTCCTATTAGGATTCACAGTTTTCTCAAGGATGGATTTGATTTTTCTATTGGAAACCTCGGCTTGACCATTGGTTTGTGGGTGGTAAGCAGTGGATGTTTTGTGGGTGACTTGATATTTCCTTAACAACGCTGCCACTGTCCTATTGCAAAAATGAGTCCCCTTATCACTAATTAAAGCTCTTGGGGTGCCGAACCTGCAAAATATGTTAGTTTTCACAAAATCTACTACTACTTGCGAGTCATCAGTTCTAGTGGCTTTTGCTTCCACCCACTTAAAAAAAACATAATCCACAGCAAGCAAGATATAAGTGAAACCAAAAGAATTGGGAAATGGTCCCATGAAGTCTATGCCCTATACATCAAAAATTTCAACATAGATCATAAAATTTTGGGGCATTTCATTCTTTTGAGATATGTTCCCGACTCTTTGGCACTTATCGCAAGATTTACAGAATTGAAAACTATCTTTGTTCAAACTAGGCCAAAAAAATCCACAGTCAAGAACTTTTCTAGCAGTTCTTCTTTCTCCAAAGGACCTCCACAAGCATGTGCATGACAAAAAGTTAGTATAGAAGTTACCTCATCATTGGAAATGCATCTCCTAATAACTTGGTCGACACAATGCTTCCACAGATACGGTTCATCCCACACATAATGTTTTGCATCACTCATAAGTTTGTCTCGTTGAGCCTTAGAGAACCCAGGGGGGTGCTCATTAGAGACAAGAAAGTTCATAATGTCGGCATACCACGGAAGCATGGTACTAATAGCAAGTAACCTCTCATCCGGAAACTCTGCTTGAATGCCCTCAGAATGCTGCTTTTCCACACTGGATTCGATCCTACTCAAGTGATCTGCTACCAAGTTCTCTGTACCTTTCTTGTCTTTGACCAAAATGTCAAACTCACTTAGTAGCAAAATCCATCGAATTAATCTTGGTTTGGCTTCCTTCTTCGTTATTAGATGACGAAGAGCTGCATGATTGGTGAATACTATCACTTTGGTGCCTAACAAATATGAGCGGAACTTCTCCAATGCAAAGACCACTGCTAACAACTCCTTTTCAGTGGTGGAGTAGTTACGCTGAGCCTCGTTAAGAGTCATGGAGGCATAGTATATGACATGAGGCACTCACCCCTCCCTTTGACCCAAGACCCCTTCGACGGCGTAATCACTAGCATCACACATGATCTCAAAAGGTTGAGACCAATCTGGGGGTCGGATGATAGGTGCAGAAACAAGCATTTCCTTCAACACATCAAATGCCCGCCGACAATCTTCACTAAGCTTGAAGTCAACATCCTTTTGCAAGAGAGTACACAAAGGTGCGGAGATTTTGGAGAAGTCTTTGATGAACCTGCGGTAGAAACCTGCATGACCAAGAAAAGAACGGACTTCCCGAACATTAGTGGGGTAAGGCAAAGATTGGATAGTATCAATTTTAGCTCTATCAACTTCGATAACTTGGGTAGAGACCACATGGCCCAAAACAATACCATGTTCCACCATGAAATGACATTTCTCGGAGTTAAGAACTAAGTTAGTATCAACACATCTTTTAAGCACTAGAGTAAGATGAGCTAAACAGCTATCGAAAGAATTTCCAAGAACTGTAAAGTCATCCATAAAAACCTCAACAAAGTTCTCCACAAACTCAGAGAAGATACTTACCATGCACCTTTGAAAGGTGGCAGGGGCATTACAGAGCCCGAAAGGCATGCGCCTATAAGCAAACGTACCAAAGGGGCACGTGAAGGTAGTCTTCTCTTGATCCTCTGGCGCTATGGCCACCTGAAAATAACCCGAGTAGCCATCTAGAAAACAGTAAAAGGCATGACTAGTAAGCCTTTCCAGCATTTGGTCAATAAATGGCAAGGGAAAGTGATCTTTTCTAGTTACCGCATTCAATCTACGGTAATCTATACAAACGCGCCACCCATTCTGGACTCGGGTGGTCACTAAGTCACCATCCTTGTTAGCTATAACAGTTACCCCAGTCTTTTTCGGTACAACTTGAGTAGGACTAACCCACTTACTATCAGAGATGGGATAAATTATACCTGCCTGGAGAAGTTTTAAGATTTCCTTTTTGACCACCTCCATCATGGGTGGGTTCAACCTTCTCTGAGGCTGCCTAACTGGCTTAGCATCATCCTCCAACAGTATGCGATGCATGCATGTGGTGGGACTAATGGCTTTAATGTCGGCAATAGTCCAACCTATGGCTTCCTTGTGCTCCTGGAGGACCTCAAGCAATCTCCTTTCCTGGTCCTTGGTGAGTTTATTTGATATTATGACCGGAAGGGTATTATCCGCACCAAGAAAAGAGTATTTCAGATTGTCAGGAAGGGGCTTCAACTCTACCTTCGGTGCCTGCAAAACAGAAGGTAACAACTTTTCTCCAGGGACGGTCAAAGGGATAGGTCCCATATGAGATGGGGTAATTGGTAAACGTTTGGGCCCCTGGAGAGACTGAACCATTTCCTGCAAGTTAGTGCTCAACACATATGCCACGTTATCTAGTTCAAAACCGTGCTCTAGAGCTACTTGCAAAGCATCATTTCCATCAAGAGCAAAAACATCTTGTGTCACAGAATCAATGATATCAATAGCATAGCATGTGTGTTCTTCAGTCGGAAATTTCATGGAATCATAGATATTGTATTCTATCTTGGTTCCATCAAATTCCATAGTGAGTGATCCATTGTGAACATCAATTTAAGTCCTGGCAGTTTTCAAAAAGGGTCGTCCTAAAAGGATAGGAGCGGCCTGCTTATCATGGTCCATGTCTAAGACATAAAAATCAGTAGGGAAAATTAATTTATCAACTTTAACCAACACATCTTCTACTATACCTCTAGGATAAGCAGAAGATCTATCAGCTAATTGGATCACCACTCCAGTTTCAATTAACTTTCCTAATTTAAGAGACTCATACAATGAAAATGGAATCACATTGATAGAAGCGCCTAAATCAAGCATAGCCTTTTGAAATGTAATCTCCCCAATAACGCAAGGGATAGTAAACATGCTCGGATCGCTACACTTAGGTGGCAATTTACCCCCAAAGACGGCCGAGACATGTTCACTAACCTGTACTTTTTGGGGCCCCCTCAATCTTTGTTGTCTTTTAGCGGTACACATTTAAAAAATTTGCATACCTTGGAATTTGTTTAACAACATCAAGAAGAGGGATATTTACCTCGCATTTACGAAAGGTTTCATAAATGTCCTTGTCGACCTCCTTTTTGCGGGTATCTCTCAACGCCGCGGGAAATGGTGGAGATGGTTTGCTAGGAGGCACAGATGGAGTTTTCACACTTGCGTCTTGGCATGGTAGCAATGGTCCGGTCTCAGACACCGGCTCCTCATGAACAATTTCACTCCCACCCGTATTAGTGCTCTCTACTATCAACTCCTTCCCACTTCTCAAAGTGATGACACTAGCATTCGCTCTCGGATTGGGCTCAGTTTGTGATGGCAGTTTTACTAAATCCCGAGCCTCTAATCTATTCATGGCACTTGAAACCTGGCTCATCTGCTTCTCCAGATTTTTTATACTAGAGCGGGTCTCCTCTTGAAACTGAACCATGTTACCTTGCATGTTGGTCACATTCTTGGTTAAGGCATTGAGCATATCTTCAGTAGACATTGTAGAATTTTGCCTCATACTCGAATTCTGACCCTGATTAGCAATTTGCATAGGAGGTGTGCGCACATAAGGTTGTACTTGATAGTATTGCTGCGGTGGATGGGTGTCTTGATCATTACCATACCTCAACCTTGGATTATCTCTCCAACCGGGATTGTAGGTGTTGGAATAAGGGTCATACCTCCTTTGATTCCCTAAACCTTGAAAACCAAGAGCTTTCACCTCCTCACTTTGCTCCTCTTGTAGATGAGGACAATAATCAGTAGGGTGTTTCCGAAGCACATATACCACATGCCTTCACCTGCTGTGGGCTTTTCTTAACAACAAGATCCCTTACCAATGAATTGAGAGCTTGAACTTGCTCCTCGAGTCTAGAACTTTGAGCACTAGAGCTGCTCACATTTGCCTTCCGGTTGGTGGATCTCTTACTAAAATGACGGGAGCCTTCAGACAACTCCTCTATCAAAGCCCGAGCGTTGTCCGGAGTTTTATTGATAATGGATCCACCACTGGCAGCATTTACCATTCTGACATCCTCATCCGAGAGCCCATTATAAAAGTATAAAATGAGGTCTTGTTCATTGTACCCACGATAAGGACAACTGGCACACAGCCGTATGAACCGTTCCCAATACTCGTAGAGAGGCTCATCATATTTCTGCTCAGTGTTTCTTATTTCCTTCTTCAAAGTAGATGATTTAAAAACGGGAAAATATTTGTCCAGGAACCGCTTTTTCATTTCAGACCAACTGGTGATACAACCCGGTGGGAGATGATAAAGCTAGTCTTTGGTCGTATCCTTTAGAGAAAAAGGAAACGCCCTCATCTTAACCTGCTCCTCTGTAGCATTACTCGGTTTCATGCTTGAGCACACAGCATGAAACTCAGATAAGAACTTATTAGGGTCTTCACCACTGAGCCCATGAAAAGATGGTAACAGATGAATGAGCCCTGATTTGAGTTCAAATGTAGTACCTTCCTCCAGTGTTGGGAAAGTGATACATAATGGTTGTTGATCAAGATTAGGAGCGGTGAGCTCCCTCAAAGAACGATTCTCCACTCGCAGTGGCATCGCTTCCTCAAAGTGTAAAGCAAATGGAAGTGCTCGAAAATTCGCTCGCACTTCTCTTCTTGACCTGAAAAAATTTAATTCAAGTTCTGGATCGTATTGCAAGTGATCTTGATTAGTGGTACGAGTATCAACCATGTACTAAGAAAAATAATAAGAAGTGTAAAGAACTATCTAAAATAAACACGTTTTAGTAATTGCCAAGTCCCCGGCAACGGCGCCAAAATTTGGTGAGACGCGGTTGTACGCGCTACCAAAGATAAAAGTTTATTTTCCTTCTTTCCAATACAAATGAATGTAAGTGACAAGTAGGGTCGTATCCACAGAGACTTGGGGACTAACTCGTGCTTATAATAGATCAAATGGGGGTTTTGTGATTAAAGAATTGAATAACTAAATACGAAGAACTAACGACCAATAAAGAATTAATGTAATCAAGAAGAGAAGAATCTTGAGTTCGGTTAATGGCCACTTCGATTCATACTATTGATCATGGGTTTCTTAAATGTGTAACTTTACTCTTAATTACTCAAAGTTGGAAATCAAATTCCTTTCCCTCAAAAGTACCGTTAAACAATTACAATCAGATGATCATAAAACTTGAACTAAAGATTAATCTAATATAATCAGAGATTAAATTCAAATCAATAGAACGCCAACGAACAAGGAAACATTGAGCCAATTAACAAATTGCTAGCACAACATATTCAAATTAGAAATTGTGATTTCCCTAGTGATTAATCAAGAATAATCAGATTTATTAATCAAACCCTAGATTGCTACTCATGAAAGAAGAACAGATGATTCGGCATCAATTCTAAATTCTAGCAAAAGATAAATCGGACGTATAAACTAGTAGTACTCCTAGCAATACATACAATAATCATAGATCAAGAATAAGGAATCACAATTATAATTATGATAAAGTCAACAAAGAGAAACCTCACAATAATAGACCGAAGCTTGATTAACCATTCTCAAGACTAGATTTAGGCTACGATCGACATAGCATCCATCAAAGAAATCTTCAAACTAATGATTCGAAACTCAAAAAGGGAAAATAGGGATTAGGGTGCTTCCTCTCTATTCTCTCTAATTAGGTCTAGGATTACATAACATCCCCCAAAACAATGTTTTTCTCTAATTCATAAAAACCTCTCCAAAAGCTGAAAACTGTAGAAGAATTATAACCGCGTCGAGGTGCGCGAGTCGGGCGTTCCATATGCGCGAGTCGGGCGTTCCATATACGCGAGTTGGGCCTTCACTGCTGTGAAGGATCCTGTGAGACTCGATATGCGCGGGCCGTGCGTGTATGGCGCCCGACTCGAGCACTCGCCACTGCTTGAGATTTAGTCTCCAACCAACGCCCGAGGTGGGCTCGTCAACGCCCAAGGTGGGCAAACACCGCTGTAGAAATACTAAGAGATGAACTTTGACAACACCCATCGAACTCTAGACTTCAAAGGACTTTGTGAGATAATCCACCTGTAAATGATCAAAGCATATAGAACCACAACATGCCCTTAAATCTCCTCTAATGCATCAAAAACATCATAACTCCCTCTTCTCCACACTAAGGTTTAGATGAGTCAAACTCTCCATTTTAAGACTTAAACCTTAGTGAAATGGACTTCTCAACGCTCTATAATTGTATATAACTTGGTCACATCAGAAGGATACATAAATTTAATACAGAACCTCCATACTCTCAGTTGCATTAAATTGTGAAGGATTCAATGTTCTCCAATTATTACATTTTGCATTCAAAACCCCAAAGGAAAAATTGACAATAGAGGTTTGAACTTTAACTGATAATTTTTAAAAGGTCTGAACTATTGATTAACATGTGTAGGTCCCAACTTTAGGGGGTCTTAACTTTTAGCGGGTCTTAGTGACTTTAGATTGGCTTAATATGTTATAACTTGTAAAATATTGGTTATATTAGAAGGGTTAATTGAGGAGATAAGTAGGAACCTTGCGAGATTTTAGAAAAAATCGTCGGTTTCAAATCACTGAGACCCGCTAAAAGTTAAGACCCGCTAAAGTTAGGACCTACACAGGTTAATCAAAAGTTCAGACCTTTTAAAAATTATCACCCAAAGTTCATACCCCTATTGTCAATTTTTCCACATAAAAAAAGCCTCAATTTTTGTATGAATTAGAAGCTTACCGGCCACATTGGAGAACCGTGGAACTTCTTCCCATAGTTCAGACCATATTTCGTGACTTGAAGAACAGCATCCAAGTTGCGATTGCATTTAATTGCACGAGTTCTCGGCGTTAAAGACGTCGAGTGAGTAGCAGATGATTGTGAATTCTGTCCATGCATTGCTGCGTTGGATATGTTACAGATACCCAAATAAGGTGCCTTTAATAAGTTCCCAAATATTACTGTTGGAAGTCATATGGACTTTATTAAAAAAATTAAGTATGTTAAGCACATACAACAGGTGTGTATTCCTACACAACAGTCTAAGGATGCCACTTGTTACTAAGTCTTCCACACAATTTTTTTTAATAAAGTGTACAATAACTTACACAACGTGTTGCATTTATGGGATGGAGGTAAACCGTCAATGGTGCATAGAAAACAAAAAACAAGTGTTCAATGATCCACAACGTGTTTTACTTATGTAAAACATGACAATGTCACTTATTTTCAATGATCTACATATGTAAAACATGACAATGTCACTTATGTTCAATGATCCGCAACTTGTGACGACTGTGGACTTGTGTCAATAATGTAAATGGTATTCAATATTGCATTGCACTAAAGTGTATCATAACCATTTTGTATAACATTTGAGCCTTCAGAGACGACTCTGGATTTCTGAATTGATGCTATATTATTCGATTCATGGCTACTATTCAATATTTTTAGGCATAAATAACAAATTAAAATATGTTACTGGATAAGGGATGAAAACAAATTTATATTTCTTTACGGATACGGGATCATAACAACAAGTTCATTTAATTTATAATAAATACATCGCCCATATACAAATATATACTAAAGTAAAAGACAATAGGTGATGGATGGTTGTAAACTGGTGTATATATACTTCTAAACATGCATATAATTGTTTTGACACTTACATTTATTTTCATTTAGATAGCTACAAACACTTATATAATACAATCGAACACAATACATATTATATAAGTGTCATGCGTTGGGGATAAATAATAATTAGAAGGAAAAAAACAAATTTTCCGCACCCAAAACTCTGTTTTTTAATTTTCCACGGAGTCGGATGAAAAATGTAAATAAAAATATAAATCCGACACTTGAATCCGACTACGACCATAAGATAATTCATCATTTTTTTTTAATATTAAAATCCGACTTGTAGTACGACCCTTGCAATAGTCATGGAAAAAAATGGTAATTATCACTTTTCGAGGGGAGGGTTGTTTCAAATTTATTCACAAACTTTCGGTAAATAAATCCCAAATACTCATTTCTCCGCTAACTCATTCAAATTGATGAATTGTCTTTCGCGCCCCCACCATGCACCATCCGCTTATAAAATGGCAGTGACATCCTCCATTTTTACTACAACCCTCTGACTACACTAGCCTCTCACTACACTAGCATCTCGCTATGCTAATCAAGCGTAATGGAATTAAAAGCCACCAAGGAACACTACTCTCATCCACCGAGCACGATGTCGATAACAAATCCATCACTGCTGTAAAGCAATGTAGTTCCTCTCAGAAATTGTTGTCCATGGATTACGTGTCCATAAACGATCTTATTGGAGCTGTCCTCGACCCAAATACGCACTTGACCAGCTACGATGTAGTTCAAATCAACCACAACAACGTCATTACGCCTTATAGCTGCCTAGACATTGGGGACGTTGCACTACAACCGAAGTGGCTGAAATGTTTCCTTACATGGGTCCTTATTCATTCAAAGAGAGTGGATGTGTTGAGTAACATTCATTTACTTGACATATGCTCTCCTCTCACTCCATGCATTGAGGTGATTTTCCTCGAATCCGCTAGCCACATGATGATATTCTGCAGCTTCCAATACAGGGTAAGAGTAATACGCATCCCGTTTACAAGTGACGAACTGATAATACAAGTTACAGCAAAGTCTGAACAAACCACTAAAGATGTGAGGGATGGTCGTACGTTGTACTTGAAATTGAAGAAATTAAATTCAAGTGAAAATTGTAAACGACGCAAACCCGACAATGCGAACTACTTAACTTTTGCGGTGTGGAACTGTCGTGGTATCGATCGGAAAACATTTCCACCACGACTACGTCAATTGTTGGATTTACATTCACTAGACGTTTTTATTTTGTTAGAGTGCAAAGCATCCGACATCATGACTAGAATTGCTTTGCAAAAATTCAAAATAAAAGCGTTTTCCATGGCCAATCCCAATGGAGTTGCAGGTGGAATAGCCCTATTTAATGGTAAACATACCAATGTACTAAGTTTTGTTCCGCATTTAATTAATCGTAACAAATGGAGTGGGATTGTATACAACAAATTCGCCCACCATGTTTAGTCACTGATAAAGTCATTAATTGCGTGTTACATAATTATGTATGACTCACTGTAGTTAACTACTAACGTTGTCCTTTTTGTTGTTAATGTACTCAACTCAATTACGTACTGAACTCTTCGTTGTTAATGTACTCAACTCAATTACGTACGTACTGAACTATTCGTTGTTAATGTAATTTGGGCCAAAGTCTCTTAGTAACTTATAAGTTGGGCCTTCAAGTATGTTCGACAGCGTAAAATAATAACTACAGCTATCCACTTGCAGGCCTTCAAGTATATTGGGCTACGTAAAATAATAACTTACATAGGCATGCGTAGCAAAATAATGTACATGACTGGATTTGGGCCAAATTGCCTGGGGTAGCAAAATAATGTACATGACTTAAATTGGGCCAAATTACTACATAGGCCTACGTTGCAAAATAATGTACATGAGTGAAATTTGGGCCTTCCTCATCAATTTGGGCCTTCCCTCATCAATTTTCGTTCCACTATACCCAAAATACTTCTATTCACAAGTAATGTACAGACCCATTTTGGATGACACAAAAAATTTCACCAAACCTAAAATTATCAATTTACCAACTACATGTGTTTCAACTAAAATGCCCCTTTGCACAAAAATTTCACTGTCAGCAACTCACAATGACAATGCAGATTCATTTATGAACTTACTAGCCTTATATGCACGCGATGCGTGCGTTAATTTCAAACTTGTTATTCTATTATATACTTCATCTGTACTATAGTTATGATTACACTTAAAATATGAAAGATTAAATAATTAGATAAATTTAGATATATTAATTCATTAATGTAAAAAACTAACAAAAGTTGTGAGTGATTTTTAATATCAATTTTTTGTGCATGAATTATGAACAAAAAGAATAGATAAATGAGTTGGTTTGACTAAATTAAAGAGTGTCAAAGGTAGTGAGTGTTTCAAACTTTTTCAGGTGGACATCATGTATACCATCTTCTCTTATTAAAAAAAAAGGTCAAGATGTTTTTTCCATTTAATTTTTTGATTGAAATATTTGATGTATATACCATTTTTAACTTGTTTAGAAATTAGAATGGCAAGTTGTTGAAATGAGAAAGGATTATTAAATTATTTTATTTTGTAATCTTTTTCATTCCATTAAGTCATTAAGGGTAATTTGGTATTTTTAGAGGAGGACACCATCTTCCTCCCCCCTTCCCTTATATAATAGAGATTTGATCAATATCACTGCTGCGTGCTTCATTCTCCAGTGACATAATGTCCTCACAGAGAAGCCGCTCCCTTTCCTTCGACATGTTTTCCTCAACAACGGAATAAACATTGAAAATATAACAGAACACCTAGTAAATTATGTTAAGTAATTAAATAAGTTCAGGAACAAATACCACAACTTTCTCCGCGAAGCGATCTGCACAAGCTTCAATTACAAGGAGCATATGCACACCACAACTCTGTCTTCCCCCGTACATAAAAAAAAAAAACCAAAATCAGCCTAACGTAAATGCTTTCATATAAGTAAAATAAAATATAAGGCAAACATACGTGTCCGTTTGGAGGTTCAGCCACCATATGAGATTACTTCTTTCAACTAAATTCCATCACTTAACTTTTAGATTTCCATGAGCTTTCAGATCTCAATTGATAAGATTCAAAGTAGGTATCAAAACAAGAAGGCTAACACGAAAACCGATTATGAACTATATCTGATGCATAGTTGTCTCTTGCAACTATATGATTGCTTTAAACTAACTCATATCTCAATCAAACTGAAAACTTATGATTAACAAGTTATAATCAAATAGAGTGATATAATACATCTCAGACAAACCCCTTCTAGCTCAAAGCATCAGTATTTCAATAATATATTAAAAAAAAGCACTATGATCAAAACTAACTCATATACTTGAATCATATGATCAACCCACAAAACCATGATCATCACAAATTATAGCAATCTCAGACAAAACCCTTTTTATTAAAAATCATCGGGATACCAATATCACCAAAGAAACCCCTAAATAGAGCAAATTAATCTTCTGGGCACATGCAAAAAACTCAATCAAAAATTTCAACAAGTATGTAACTTCATAATTGCACTTCTTGAGCATCTTTTCAAGAATTTTCAAACAAGTTGGATCATCATCAACTACCAACACCCTTAAACTAGCAAGAAATGCCTCACTTCTTGGTGATGAAAACCCATTTTCCATAATCATTTTTTAGATTGTTTGCAACAAACAGGGTGTCAAAAAATGAGTGTATCTCAGTTTAGGGAAGAAATATAAATTATCAGGGGAGAAATAAGAAGAAAGGGTTTCAGATGAAATTGTTGTTGTTGTTCTTAACTTGTTATTATTGTTCTTAACTTGGTGATGAAAAACCATTTTCCATATAAGTAAAATAGAAGATACGGTAAACATACGTGTCCTTTTGGAGGTTTATGTCCACCAAAACAGTAGGCCAATTGTGTATACCCCCTACTTCCCAAGAGCTATCCAGAGAGCTAAATAACGTATCCATCACATACCTCTACGATGATATTTCTTAGTCGTTAACATATCATACATAAAACATACGTTGAAGGGATATGGTCAATGGTACCTTACTAGATGTATCAAGCTTAAATGATGGCAATCCGACGCATTCTTTGGCTCCAATGAGCCCATGACCAAAACTTCTTCCCTATTTGGAGAGTAAGCCACTCACCACCAATGCTTGTTCTCAAGCACTGGAACAAATGCCTTATACAATAATATAATAATGAATTTCAATTATTAGTAACCAACAATGTTGAACAACAATTCAACTTTCAAAACATAAATTCATCTCCATACATGTGCTATCTTTTTCTAAGGAGTTCCAATCATTTGCTTCGAGTAAGAAGATACAACTCTGTCTATATTTAGAGACTTCTTATTAAGACCGTCTTGCAATACTCTTATCTACATGAAAACATAACAAACATCAACTCATGTACTTAAAAATAACAGATGTTGCAACTTACTATATTTGAAACTAACAGCAAATGTCGGGTCTAGCATAAACCTCCTACTCCTCCCTTGGAAATGTTTCTCCCAAACCCTTGTATATAACAATACTGCCAACCTAACATACTGCATCCACAAGTTCAAAAATATTTTTTCTAAGCATCGTACATTTTTAAAATCGACATATTAACACTGTTCTACACATATAACACTTACATTATCGTCAACCCACCCCTAGGACGTGCGACCGACGCACAACTTTGTAAAGACGCGTAGTTCTCGTCACACTTAATCATTTCCGTCGTCTTTAGCGCACTACGATAATTATCCCTTACAAACCTCCATAGCTTCGCCTTATGTTGCTTGTATTGGCATGGCCGCCATGTCTCTACATAACCTTCTATTCTTTTAATCGACCACTTAGTCTTCATTTGCTTACGACTACGACCTCCACTGCCACCACCAACATCCTCATTTATAACCTCCTCCTCCCCTTCAACCTTCATTCCAACCTCCCCCAACCCCTGCTGCCCAACCAACTCCCCTTCATCCCCCGCTGCCCAACCAACTCCCCTTCACCCTCCCGCCCCTGCTTCCCAAACTAGTGCCCTTCACCCTCCCGCCCGTGCTGCCCAACCAATTGCCCATTACCCCCCTGCTCACCTATAGGTTTCTCTCCAACCATATAATACCCATCACCTTCCCGGCGTTGCCACAAATATTTAGACCCCTGCCCACGACTTTCACACATATCCTTATCCTCCTCGCCATCGTCTACCGTAATACCACGAATAACTTGATTAAGATGCAATGATTCTGTATTTGCAACAATTATTAATCATTTACATTGTTACATAATTTTCATGTCATGTTAAGCCATATTACATTAAATAAATCTACTTACCATCACCTACGGGCTCTTCAGTTTCAACATGACCCTCTTCAAACGGTTCGTCTACAAACTCCTCTAAGCGGTTCTCTAAGGGGTTCTCCGGCTCCTCAACAACAGGCTACGGCTCCTCTACAAAGGGCTTTGGCTCCTCTACCAAGGGCTCCGGCTCCTCTATAACGGGCTCCGGCTCCTCTAAAGGCTCCTCAATATGTCTTACTTTAATTCTCTTCCTTTTTAATTTGCTAGTATGACAAGTCCTACGAGTCATTTCCTGCATTAACATAACAATATTCATTCATGCACGACCACTGTAACATTAACATGAAATAATTCAAATCCTATACAACAAAACTTATACAACCTCAACATCTTCCGCGGAAGGCATGACATCCTGAGCCTCCAAATGATGTCTTCCTCAATAAGCAACAGCAATACCCTAATTAACATTTTCAACAAAAATTCTTATTCTAAACCGCAAGCACAAGCTAGTGCACAATACATTAAAATTATATAATTTTAGTAACATAAACACACCCCAAGCTTGTCGTAATCTCCAGACGTCAACAAATCTTCCTTCTTCGATTTGTTCACATATACCGTACTCCATGCCCGTATCCTCGGAAAAGCACCCCATTGCAATGGTGATCGATGCAACCGATCAAGATAAAAATCTGCAATTTTTGTTATTACTTGTTTGCATACACAGTTATAACAACAATAATGACTATTAAAATACTACTAACCAACAAAAATAAAATAACTTACCGCTAAAAACATAGTGCACCCACCACAACCCTTAGCAAATCCATCATGATAGAACCTTTTTGCAAAACTACCAACCGAGTTCATTAGATGATCAAGCAACAAACTGCACCAATCATACTCAGCAGCACTCTCTGCCACAACTACACCATACAACACATTGATACACATTCTCTGACATCTCGTAGGACATATAAGATCATTCAATGTCATAATCAAAAAAGCCTTCTTAAACTCTGCATCTAAAGTTATTTCGCCTTCAACAACTTTCTTAATTACACTAGCTTTTATCCTCCTAACACCAGAAGGACTAGTATACCCATACAACTCAAACAATCTCATCACCTCACCACCACCCTCATCGGCATCCTCACCATATAAAGGTACACTTTTCGGCCCTACCGGAATACCCAATGTACATGTGTCTTACTAATAGGGAATTCTAGCCCATCAGGACTCAACAACACCCTATTCTACTCTTGTACATAGCCAATAACAAATGGTCCTAGGCAAACTTTTCCCTTCGAGAAACAAAAGTCCACCAAAACCCATTTGCCTCACTAACTCCCGCTTCCTTTCATCAAATCCCTGCACAACCTTCCCAAATGTCTCTACTCGACAATTCACATTACTCTCCTACATCAAAATAAACACTAAATGACATTTAACATTTCGGAAACAAGTCATAAATTACAAAACTAATCACAATCTATTCATCATAGCATTACTCTTTTATTATTCATAGCACGTTGTGTGGCAATCACTTTTCTTTCTTCCTTCAAGCGTCCACCTTTGCTTAGACCATTCTGCTATTCAAAATTATACATCCCTATGTTATTAACTTAACAATGCACATTTATTTATCAACAATTTCAAGTTGTTCATCATATCCAATACAATTCACCATATTCACAACTATAATAAGTTTACCCGATAAACTCGTGCTTCAACTTCTTTATGAAGACGTCGAGACTTCAAACAACTCCCTCTTACCTGTAATCAATTAATAGATATCACTAACAATTCGCAGATTCTACTACAAATTCAACATTTAGCCCTTTATCGAAATTTACCTCTTTGCACGACTTCTTGAACATCCTCAGTACTTGATTCTTCATTCACATCACTTACATAACCATCCATTTGAACGACCTCCATTTTTAAATAATCAATAGTCAAATTGCAAATTGACGTCATTCACAGGGGCTCAATTACTAATTTAAACATCAATATATCATTCTTCAATCATTTATAAAAAAATTTATACCTTCTTCTTCTTGATTCTTCAACTACAATGTTGGATTTGTGATTTCACACTACCTCATACACAAACTGAAATACATTTCATAAACCTCAATTACTAATTTTATATTCGTATTATATTTTATACGTATTATTTAATCTCAAAAATCTTTACATACAAAGAATTTAAAACTAAATTCCCATATTTTGCACATACATTACAACTCCAACGCAGGTTATCTTCTACTTCGCAGGATTTCTTCTATCGCCCTGTATTTTCTCCTGCTTCTCCTTTCTTCATTGAACGGCTTCTTTTGGGGTGCACTCTTCTCAAAGCATTGCATTTACTGTTCTACCATAATTAAAGTATTTTCTATTTGGACACGCCTCCCAAATGTCAGTTATCATTACATTTTATACATACACCCTAACTATTTTTTTTTTTTTTTGCACTTAAGCCCTTGCTAGTGGCCAAATGGACCAAAGCTACTAGTGCTTTAGAGCAACTCCAATGGTAGAACAAAATGAAAGTTGGTTTAAAGTGTCACCTAGTTTTTCTAGCTAACTCGGCTTTAAGTCAAAACTCCCACAATGGTTAGCCAATATACTTGTTGCTTGAGTAGGTCCCAAATGAAGTAAGATAGATTTTTTGTAAAGAAGAATATAAAATTGTTTACCAAAATTCCCACATCGGCCCATAGCTTTTGCTCAAGCAAATTGGCTTAGTTAAGCTACATTGGCTAGCAAATAAAATTTCAGCAACTCACTCCAATGGTTGGGCTAATTGCTTAACTCTTGTTTTATTTGCTAGCAAGTCCGTAATGCTCACCATTGGAGTTGCTCTAAGCTAATTCGCCCAAGCTAAATCAGTGGGACCATACTGAAATTATGGTGAGAGAATTGGAGAGTGCATGATGTTCACATACCAGTATTATGGGACTTGTTGTACACGCACAACACAAATCATGGCAATGCTCAAAGAAAGCAAAAAGTGGGATAGCCCACATGTTTATGTAATGGAATTTCCATTCCAAATTTACAGCGGCTAGGAAGTACAATAGATTTGTATGATTTTTTTGCCCAAATTTCATTAGTTTTGCAAAGGCATTGTATACTTCTAACGGATAGTTTTGTTAGAAATTTTTTATATTAAATTTAAACAGGTAAATATTTTTTGTATATATAGTAGAAAAACTGAGTATAAATTTATCTCCACTTCTATATTCTTCTCTACAAAAAAACTATCTTACTTCAGTTCATTAGAAAAGTTCCATATTCTAAAATATGGACAATTCACAAGATTATTATGCTCAATACTACTCCTACTTAGAAAATTCTCCCAATATAGATAATCAAAACACCCAAAATCCAACCCATAATGTTTCACCAAATCTTCAAACTTCTCCAATTCGTCCAACTCAACTACATTATAATAATCAACATCACTCATTTGCTCTTGACTCGCAAATTTATTACCACCCCGGGTACTATCAGCCACCAAATATTGTGCTGGGTAATCCTCCAATGAGGCCAAGCTACTACTCTCGTGCTCTGGATCCTCATGAACCATATCCAGTTCATGATAATTCGAGAAGGGAAAATTCGCAGACGGTTTCGGATGAGGAGGGAATTGTTCATGCATATAGTAGATGCCCTTCAAAGTAAGTCACCATCTTTCAAACAAAGGAGTAATGCAGCTAACATAGTAGGTTTGTCTCCACTTCAGAATTGCACCGCAGCTATTCGCATACTTGCTTATGCAACCCCTACTGATAATCTTGATGAGTATATTAAAATCGTTGAGAGCACTGCTATTGAATGTTTATTTAAAATTTGTCGTACTACTATTGAAGTTTTTGGAGGGGTTTACATGAGAAAACCGACTTATGATGATGTTTATCGATTGCTAAAGTTGCATGAAGAGTGTCATGGTTTTCCTCGCATGCTTGGTAGTCTTGATTGCATGCATTGGGCTTGGAATAATTGTCTGGTCGCATGGAAAGGTCAGTACACACGAGGTGATTATGTACATCCTAAAATAATGCTTGAAGCAGTTGCCTCGGTGGACCTTTGGATATGACACGCGTTTTTTTGGTGTGGTTGGTTCGAACAACGACCTTAATGTCTTGAGGAGATCAAACTTGTTTCAGGAGAGGTTACAAGGAGTTTCTCCTGAAGTTCATTTCAACATTAATGGTAGTGATTATAATATGGGGTACTATCTTACAGATGGTATATATCCTGAATGGGTTGCATTCGTTAAAAGCTTTCCACACCCTCAAGACCCCAAAATAATATGTTTCAAACGTAACCATGAAAGTGCAAGAAAAGATTTGGAGAGAACATTTGGAGTACTTCAAGCTCGTTTTGCAATAGTTTGTGGACCAACACGATGTTGGCATAAAGTAAACTCCACGATATTATGGAAGCGTGTATTATATTACATAATATGATTGTTGAAGATGATATGCACACGTACTAGCGAAACTTTTCCGACGATGTTTTTTCACCACGTGTTGTTGAGGATGATCAACATGAGCATGCTTAAGATTTTCGAGCATATCTCGCAAGGGATGTAGCCATCCGGGATAGACAAATGCATCATCAACTCAAAGCGGGTCTTGTCGAGCACATTTGGACATGTTTTGGAAGCCAAGATGATAATTAATGTGTTGTTTTTTAAATTCCTAATGATTGTTGTTAAATTCCTAATTATGCTATGTTGTTCTTTTCCTTCACAATTATTGATGGCTTTGTAGTTCAAAGATATTTTTAGATTTTTGATTAATTTTATAGAGACTTTTTTTTCACAAGACGTTTATATTTTTTTTCAACTTGTGTTTTTATTTACTCTTGTATAATTTATATATGTACTAAAAATCTATCTACAATTTAGTTTCAATTAATAATAAGTGAGTATTGTGTAAAAAATAAAATACAAAAGATGATTGACAAGTGGGACCTACTCAAACAACAAGTATATTGGCTAAACCATTAGGGGAGTTTTGGCTTAAAATAGAGTTAGCTAGAAAAATCTAGGTGGCACTATAAACCAAATTCCATTTTGCTCTACCATTAGAGCTGCTCTTAGTTGAGCGAAATTCTTAAGCGAGACAAAGTTCAGCTAGTGAGTCCAATGGTTGGGACACTTGCTCCATATTTTTTTTTATTTGCTAGCAAGTCCTTTGGGAGTTCCATTGGAGTTGCTCTTAGTTGAGCGAAATTCTTAAGCGAGGCAAAGTTCAGCTAGTTAGTCCAACGGTTGGGCCACTTGCTCCATATTTTTTTTATTTGCGAGCAAGTCCTTTGGGAGTACCATTGGAGTTGCTCTTAGTTGAGCGAAACTCTTAAGCGAGGCAAAGTTCAGCTAGTGAGTCGAATGGTTAGGCCACTTGCTCCATATTTTTTTTTATTTGCTAGTAAGTTCTTTAGGAGACCATTGGAGTTGCTCTTAGTTGAGCGATATTCTTAAGGGAGGCAAAGTTCAACTAGTGAGTCCAACGGTTGGGCCACTTACTCTATATTTTTTTATTTGCTAGCAAGTCTTTTTGAAAGTACCATCGGAGTTGCTCTAAATCGCTTCTCCAAGAATAGTACTCCCTCCGTCCCATAATATAGTTCCCATTTCCATTTTGGGTGTCCCAAAATATAGTTCTCATTTCCATATTTAGTTCTACATATTTCCGTAATTTGTCTAGAAAAACCGTGTCCCATCATTTATTTGCTTCTTGAATTTTGTTTTTTGCTTTGTTTATTCAACCCAAGTGTTACAATTAATGTTCTTTCACCAATTATTCTCCATTCTCTCTCCTAAAATCATCTTTTCCCATACAACATTTATTTAAATAAACAAAAAATCTTTACTATCCCTCTTAGATTCTACTTGCATAAATTACCGTGAAAAAAGGGAAATGGGAACTATATTATGGGACGGAGGGAGTAGTATTACTATTCTACTTTGGTCCAGTCTTTCGTCGTTGAATTTTCATCCTACAAGATTGGACCTGCTATGTTCAGCACATGGAGATCTTTGAACACCTTTTTATTTTACTGCATTGACTTCCAAAACGAGTCTTCAAAGTATCGCATCCATTCTTGAAGATTCTCCCAATTCTTCTCTACATTGCTCTTCAATCAAAATTTAGGGTTTTTCACTATCCTAATTATGAACAATTCTAGGGTTCCTGAAGCATCTTTCGATTCGAATTCCCAATTCATGAAGAACACATCATTCAATGATATTAGTTCACAGCAAACCCTAAATTCATCAGATCGGAGGTACGCGTATTCTCGTCAATCTTCATTTCAACAATTTTCACCGCGAACTCCGATGACGATGATCTCGAACAATAACTCACTGATGCCGGGATTTTCGCGGAGTGTTTCGAACATTGATATTCCGCCTATAATTTACCCCGGAAATGAGGATGATTATCACTTGTGGAAAGATTCGGCTAAATCAGAGGAGAATTTGTCGTCGATTGAGTTGATTTCATCGGTTTTCCGAGCTTTGAGGAGCGGAAATCGGCCTATGAAGAGGTTGTTTTTGTTGATTTCGCTAAATGTGGCGTATTCGACTGCCGAGCTCTTCATTGGCCTTCTTTCCGGTCGCGTCGGTAAGCATTTTGAGTTTTTGTGTGTTGATAGTCTTGTTTTTCTTGGAGGTTGTTTTTGGAGGTACACATTATTGTAGTGTGCATTATTGCACTTGTTAGCTTAATAGCTTATGTGATCATCAATGTATATTACTGAATTTAGTGGCTTTATATAAGCTGAATGCTGTTATGACATATTTTACAAGTATTTGTGCTTCTGTAATGTAAAGTCTAGACTCTAGTTACCAAGCTTCATAATCCGTGTTCGATGATGAAACTAGTTTTGCAAGCGAGTTTGACTTTAGTGAGTTTGAATGGTGATTTTGAACCCCGTTATGACTCTAGCCTGGATGTTCTGGTTCTTTCTCTATTTTGAGAGAATGAAACCTTAGATAATCATTTGAAATTTTCTAAGTTAATGTTGGGTTGTGAGTTCTGTCCTCGAGTGAGTGTGGAGTGGCTCGGTATGGTCATAGGTTGTGCTAAAACAAAAAGAAAAAAAGTAGTATTATTTTTCTCATGGCAAGAAGAGTAGTATAGAAAGTCTCAAATAGTACATTGTTACTGTTGTAGGTAGAATATTTCTGGTTGGAACAACATAAATTGGAATTTGGAAACTCGAAGCTCCTTTTGGGTCCTTGTATCATGGAGAGATGTTGGTTCTAGTTCAAACTACTTTGGCTGTCTTGTGGCAAAAAAAGTAGTATAATTTGCTTGTTCTTCATAACAATTATGTTCTCATATGTGATTAAAAGACTCTACAGTATACACTTTGACCTTTGCATTATTTATATTCTCACTTTGGTCACATACATTTCTTTTACTAATATATGTCAAATTGGTATTATTTTTTTTATTATGGTGTAAAATGTTGTGTGATTATTTTTTATATGGACAACTTTTCTATAATTTCTACTATTAAATAGTAAATATGTAAATGGTCAATGTTGTGTTTTGGCAAGCGTGAAGTCAAAAGTGTTTTTGAAATGGGGGAACATTCTAAAATATGGCAATTTCTAGGTAAAAGTTTTAGGAAATAGTTAGTTACTCCATTTCCTATGCTATAGTCCATGTTTGGGATAGAGTCAGAAACTCAGAATTGTCTTCAGTCATTCACCTCGGATTCATGTTGTGAGTTTTATAATGTTATATCATTAATTGAATTTACCCTTTGTTGCCATAAATCATGTCTCAATTGTGTGTTTCTGTTGCCCTCCTAGGTTTGGTATCTGATGCATTTCATTTGACGTTTGGATGTGGCCTTTTGACATTTTCATTATTTGCGATGGCTACTTCTCGGAGAAAGCCAGATCGAGTCTACACTTATGGGTGAGATGCATTTCTGACTTCCTGTGCAGATGAATTGCTATGTCTTTCAGTTTTGAAATTGTTGGCACTTGGCTGTATCATCCTGCTTTAATAAAGTATATGTGTCTTCTAATCATGTGTTTCTTTATTGTTGCGGAAGTTTATTTCTTATTCTATGGGGTGGTTGGCTCGTGCTTATGTATTGATGAAAACTATTGCCAGTTGGAAACAGTCAGCCTGGTCAATATGGATTAACTGGAATTTTGATGGAAGTTTTTTGTAAAAAGAAATGTTAATGATGTACAAACACAAGTACATACTGCGACATTGTTCTACATGACAAACAGACCTCTTAAACCTTCTATGTTACTCAAAATGGAAAGATTACGAAGAAAAATGGCAAAAGTAATTCCTTTTTCAAAGATTACTGTTTCTTCATTTTTCTATTGAATGGAGTAGGATCAGTCAAACAACAAAGCTTCAGAAACATGACATGGAAAATCAATTGTGGAAATAAGTATGTGGCAGATATCTCTGTTTCTGAAGTACTCCGCATAAGATGGATTTAACAGAATAATTGTTTGAGTTGTTTCACCTCAAATATTCGTGTGATCGTGTCCATTATTTAACATTTTTGACATGTTAATTGATATTTTTGTTTTGGTTTGTAGGGAAGTATAAGTAACATAAGGTATATATCCTTGTATAAAAAGTAAAAACTTAATATAGGCCTCCTGTTTACTATTTCAAATTCTGGAAGTGGTATGATTGAAACAAAAAATAAATAAGTTTTTGATATCTTTAGTTTTTGAAAAATAGGTTGTTGTCTTAACGTTATTATTTCAAAGTTCATTTTCTTTCTTGCCTTCCCCCTGGTCCTGGACGTGGGAAGTCTGTATTTAGTGCATTACTGCTTTTTGTTTGGTGTATGTACTATGTAGATCGTAGTCTCTTCAACTGATTTTTTACTGACTGCAGTAAGTTTTACATTACACCAATTGAGCTTATTGAAACTTATATTGCTTGCTGATTTTAACTGGTCAGAATTGATCGTTACTGATCAGAACTGATTTTACAGATTATTACTTTTTTTTTAACTAAAACTGAATTTTACTGTATATTGTTCTAAGTTGAAGAGAACAAGTCCATAGTGCTATTTACCTACTGTTAAGAAAATGTCTGTGCTAGTTTTTACTTTCAAGTGGTACTTGCTTGTGTCTCTAGGTGCTCTAAGGGTTAAAAAGATTTTGGATCTACAGTAAACAACAAAGTTTTGGCTGATCTTCCTGGTCTTGTACGCAAGTTGTGTTGATAGTGTTCTCTAAATTTTTCAGGTATAAGAGGCTTGAAGTTTTGTCTGCCTTCACGAATGCTGTAAGTTATGCATATGCCAGATTATTATGGCCGACCATGCCTTCCATATGATCTAATTTTTTCCCACTCTTTTTCTTTCTCAACGTTAATTGAATGTTGGTATGGGTGATTAGATATGTCCTGATTTTGATTACTGTATTTTTGTATTCACTGAGAGCAGGGTTTTTCCAAATCGACAATGGTTTTAATAGAATATATATCCTTCCTGCCTTTCACTCATTTGTTTTATCATGATTATGCAAGTGGTGACCTTCTCTTAAGCTATGTCTAATACGGATTTACTCTGCATTTGTAGACAGCTGTTTCTTCTATTTTTGTCTTTTTCTTTGGCTGTGGAAGCGCTTCATGCATACATACAAGACGAGTCAGAGCATAAGTAAGTACATAGAATTATTATGTGGTCTTGATTATGGAGATTTTCTTTGCTGATATCAGCTTGCTACTATGTTCTGGATTTGTTTCCTTCAATCAACAGTACTTATTACTTGGGAATAATTAGCCTATATGACACCAACTATAACTTGGGGTGCATGGATCATAGGAGTACAAACTAAAGTGGGTGTATGCGGCAACCCAAATTTTAATGTTGGAAGTAGAGGGCAGCAGCGACTTTATTGTTTGTGCTTCCAATAAGATAATGTTATAGATTTTGCCAACACTTTTAAAACCCCTCCTTTCCACTTCCTACTCCCCACCGTTTATACACCTCTTTTAGTTGGTGTTGCTCCCTGCATCGAAACCATATTTGGTTTCATATCATCCAATATTTCCGATTACTTTTAAGTAACGAATCGCTTTCTGTAATGACACTCGAGTCAGGTTCCATAATCGATAGATATTTCCTGCTTTATGATCATAATTGAAAGCTACGGAGCTTAATATGGAAACAAGAAACAAGGATAGAGAGCTTTTCATGATTGTTTGTCTCGAGTGATCATTCCTTTTATCTCGGAGGAAGATCAAAATGCTAAATCTATTAGATAAAAATTTTAGTGAAGCTTTTTTAGGAAATCCTACTGATATAGAAATTTTGGTTTGTATCATTTTAGGTTATTGACTAATTTATTATGACCCTATTTCTCAAACTTAGAGTGCTGATAGAGAAGTTAGTATATCTGTATCATTCTCTTTCACGAGTTGTTTTATAATCTGAATACAAGAGTCATGAAAAGAAATTAGATGACCTGTGAATGTTTTGATCTGATTTCAGAAATTTGATTATTCCAGGTTTACAATTCTATTAGACACCTGCAATTAGCAGAGCTGTGAGAACTTTGAGTGAATACTGAATGCTATCCTTCCATGCCCATCCATCCCACCCCAAAAAAAAATCGGAAAAGACAGCCTGAGAGGCTCCTTTTACATAATTGATATGCCTTATACTGTATATATGTTGTATTTATCTTCTTTTTTAATTTTTTTACTTGTAGGCATTATCTGATTGTTTCAGCAGGGACGAATTTGTTGGTGAATCTTGTTGGTGTTTGGTTCTTTAGGAATTACGCTCGAAGAAATCTTGGTAAATTAACCATCCTTTATCAGTTGTCTTCACTTCCTTTTCTTTTTGTGTTAGGCTTAGGCATTAGATTTAGCTTTAATGCAGGATTCCAGTAAGGCTAGGCGGCTCTGTAACAATTCTGAACCTTTTGTTGCATAATGCCACTTCGTAATTTTTTTGTCTTACCGTAGTTAGCTTTGTAATCTGTTATGGAGACCATTGAGCGCTTAGTTTTAAAAAGCGCGCCTTGGGCGCGCCTAGGCGCTAGGCGAGTGGAGGCGCGGGCCAAAACGCCTCCACCAAGCCAGTCGCAGCGCACAACGAGAGGCGCATGAAGGCGCGCGCCTCAAACGCTTTTGGAGAGGCGCAAGGCGAGCGCCTATCAGAGACTAGGCGAGCGAAAAAGGGGATTTGAACCAAAAACATAAAAAAAAAACATTTTTTTTAAAAAAAAAACTCTTACCCAGTCTTTATCATGCAAATTCGAACAAAAGCCCTCAATTAATTGCAGGAATTTACTTCATTTGAACCCCCAAATTGAAATCCCTAATTACACAAAACCCTAATTCAGGAATTGGGTAGGAACACCACCAAATTGGTTGTTGTGTATGCGACAGAAGTTGCCGGTGATTAGTCTCCGGTAGGCGTCGGCACTGTCTGACTTCCCGGCGGCTATCTCCGGTGAGAATTCTCTCGCTCTCTTCGATCTACTCTTTACCCAGTCATCTACTCATCTTCCTTCGCTTTCACGTGAGTTTGTTGATATTCTTTTTTTTCTTTTTTCTTTTTTTCCTCCCCTCCATTTATTACGTGGCTGACAACTACCTAGTACCACCTTCTATTGTATAACTAGTCACGTGATCCCCTGCTTCTTTATTTTTTTTTTTTTCTGAAATGCTACTGTGATTCTTTTAATTATTAAACCTTGTTTTTTAATGCTTATATTTGAGCCATTTCACCAAATATTTAATACCAAAAATGAAACAGAATAAGAATAAAATAAAAGAAATTAAATTTGCTTTTCTTTCCAACCTTTTTTGGTTGATTGAAGTTTGGATATGGTACTTTTGAACTTTTGTGGTAGTTTAGTGATGAATTATGTTTTCTTAAGTCCCTTTATGCATCTTTAATATAAATATTATGTTGTTTATAATAAAAAAAAATGTTATATAATTGATTTTTGAGAATTTTGGCATCAAAGGTGCGCCTCGACCTCGACTACGAGATGCGTGCGCCTTCGCCTTGCGCCTTGCGCCTTGCGCCTCCCTTCGCCTTGCGCCTTGCGCCTTTTAAAACTAAGATTGAGCGTATAAAATTGCTCTCAAATTTTAGTCGGTATAAATGTTTAGCACCTCTTAATTCTATACAAAATAACAAGACAAGGTTCTTAACGGTTAAGAGTATATTTTAATCTAGTAGGCTTTAATCTTTAGTATATTTTCCGAAGTCTTGAATTACACTTTAAGTGTATCTTTCTCAATTTGTCAATTCATGCCTCGATAGCGTGAAGCGTGTTGTAGTAGTTCCATGAGATACCGCTTTAACACAGGATTATTACTGCGTTTTCCCCCCTATGATAGCAAGTGCATCCTGAGTGAGGACATTGCGGTTCCAAATGTTATACTGTCAAAGTTAAGTTTATTTTGGTATAATGAACAACATGGAACTTAGGGATGGCCTTGTCATATCCCGTGGGATAATCTTTTATTAGTTACATGAGACAGTCAATCTTCCTCCGCCATTGTCTCAGCTGACTTCGTTTCCAATTAACTTTTAACTACCCGATCTAATGAAAAGTAGTCCCCATGCTACAGCTGTTGTAAGTTGTGAAATGTGAATGATGTTTTGTTTTTGGGTTAAATACCGTGAATGATGATTCGCTTCAGTGCTGCTTGATGGAGAGACGCAAATTTTCTGGATAACATAATATCAGAAAGCTTCTAAAAGATGCTGATGTCAAGGGCAGATATTGCGTAAGTGCGTAACCTTACCATATTTGTAATAGATGAGCCATTTCTAATTGACTCCTGAGTTGTAACACGATGACTGTTTCCTTCTCACAATACGAAACAAGCACAGATAATATATGTTGATATAGTCCAGACTCCAGTATAATCCAAAAGGGACAAATGGAGAATATATACACAGTAAGGTGTATAAAACATCAACTAAATCAGCTGTGAATCTATTAGAATTCCTGAACGATCCCAGTAGAATGCATTCACTAAAAGCCTAATCGATCCCAAATGCCAAAGCTATTGCTAACCTATTCCAAAGGCCGTCTGATTTATCAGCTTATTCGGAATGACTATTTTGCTCCTATCTCTGATAACCTCCATTGCATTCTTGTGATAACTCCAATTTAGTAGTGATACATCATTGCATCCACTTACACTACGGGTAGTGATACACCCACATACAGTAAGGACGTATAATCATTACCTGCTAGTCCTGGTCTCATCCAGAACTTCCCTTGACACCTAGGTCGGATCTTTTGTAAGTAAAAAGAATTTTAGTTTTTTAATTATAGAAATTGTATAGCCTCTCTTTGTAGCAACAATGCTCTGGTCCTTGCATAAGATTTTAGAGATTTT
Source organism: Beta lomatogona (assembly GCA_947646795.1). Taxonomy (NCBI): domain Eukaryota; kingdom Viridiplantae; phylum Streptophyta; class Magnoliopsida; order Caryophyllales; family Amaranthaceae; genus Beta; species Beta lomatogona. The sequence continues at coordinate 5,654,402 of CANSNZ010000927.1, read as the reverse complement.
TCGTTTATTTTCTCTGAGCTCGATTTGCATTATATCTGCGTTATCCGTTCATTCCCCTACAAACCATGTTCAGGAGCTTCCATAACTAAAATGTCATTTATTCAGCTCTTGTGCTGTGTTGGCTAGGTTTAAGGAAACTAAAAGCAATAAATTAAGTCCCTGTAGCCATTCTGAGTATCAGACGGTGCAAAATTATCACATTTCAAGGAAATTCTTGCTTCATAATGAAGCTTTGGTATCTTTTTGTAGGTAGTTACCTCCTTTTCTTTTCTACTTTGGATCAGGTTCTGTGATGATTTGAGCTGTAAATTCGCTTTTAAATGTGTAACTAAGAGGATGTTTGTTTTCAATATTTCAGTTTGAGAAATTCTACAAAATACCCTTATTTTATTAAAATCTATGTGTTAGGTGAATCAAAATTAAGCTGCATTTGTACCCCTAAAGTATGAAGAAAGTAGTTCATGTGACATCACTAAGTGATTAAGTTGATTTATGAGTTAAATGGGATGCCTCTCCTTTTTCTTTTACTTTTATCTTTTGCCACGCATTTTCTATGGCAATCTTACCGCTCCCTCCTTCCGCAGAAACTCTTCTTCCTCTCCCCAACCTTTGCCTCTGTCCTTTACAGCAGTCTGTACTCTGTAACCCCCCTAATTGTATTCTGTGGTACAGATGTGAAGCATTATCGTAGTAGTTCCGTAGCTACATCAGAATTCAGATATACCTCTAGAAGTAGTGCTGTGCTGTATCACGTCTGAAAATCATTAGTGTCTTTGGTCTTGGTAGGATCTTTGCTGCACTATCATTATTTGTCAATCTGTTCTATCATTTTATGGCATTGAAATAAGTTTCTGCTCTTATTCTCTGTTGATTGATATTGGAAAATATGCTTGGAGATTCGTTTTAATAGACATCTATTTAACCGCTGATATTCAAATCCTATATAAGCTTACAACAGAGCTCTATTGCCCCGACATAGTACTTGATTAACCATTTTTATTTTTTCTATGAAAGTAGCATCATTGTTATAAGAGGAGAGCATATAATTTTGAGAATTTGGGCAGTCTTATAGTGAAAATTCTCTTTGATGAATGTTTGGTAATATGTGGGAGTCACGAATTTTAATTGTTTACTAGTGGCAGGCAAATGAAGAAGAGGGAGAGACTAACAGAGAGACTAACAGACAGACTAGTACACTGATATAGTATAGTATTGCTAGTATTGTAGATTTAGAATTATTTTTACCTATCAATTAGGATTGTCAACCGGAGAAGGAAAGAAGGATTGCCATGGTAGAAGGTTGAAGAAAAAGGAAAAATCATCCCAGTGAATGGTAAATGTCTTGTGTCTTACACTTCATTCGGACTTTAGGGTTACCTTGTCAATTTCAAAGTTTTGTCTACTGAATAGAATTTTCCATAGTATAAGGGTACTATATAGAATGTCCTTTCCGTTTTGGAAACTACAGAATTACAGAAGGCAGAGAACATAGTTTTCTATTTCCGTTGTGAGTTTCCAAAATAAACATGATTAGTTTAAGTATGCCTCTATTTAAATTTATTTTTCAACCTAAATCGTAGGACTTATAAGATCTTGAAGTCAAAATCAAACTTTGAATAATATTGAACCCACCGAAAGTTTCACGTTTAAGTTTTAGAGTATATGTATACCCACTCCTAGATTTTTGCTTTTCTTTAGAGAGTTTTTTCCGCATTGATTGAATGGGGAGTCTGGACCATTGGAAAGATCTGAAGGTTTAGACAATACTCTTTCATGGACTCTTTTAGATCAAATGGTTGATGATGAATTTAGTTAGGCTACTGTTCATGAGAAACGGGTCTAAGCACAGGGATGGCTGTTTGAATACGAGCTTGAAATTGGTTTTTGAAAAGAAAACTGTGGCAACTGGAGACTAAGATGCACTAAACTGGTATTTAGGGGGAGGGCTGCTTTAGACATTATCTCGGTAAGTTAGTTATGGGTAGCTCGTGGATTAAGCTAGGGAGTCTGTGAGGGGAAAATCAGTATACATAGTGGTAGTTAGAGAAAGGGAAAGGCATGTGGAAAATTGTGGAAGTGTTTGGGTTAACTTTTAAGAGTTAATTGCGAGAGAATCAAGCCTCTCGAAAGTTTGAATATCCTTTATTATTACTGGTTTCCAACTATTCATCAATCCAAGTTTATCTTCCTTACTTAATTTCCATATTTCCTTGCTAAAACATGTCCTAAGCTAAGCTAGTTCTTAGCATAATATTGGAGCTACATGAGGGGTAGTTTGTGGGCTGGAAGAGTCGGTGGTTATTGGTGAGACTGAAGCTCTGGTTCCACAAAGTTATTCCTTTACATACTACCTTAGTTTTCTTAATTGTTAGTCCCATTTGCCTTTTCAAAGTCAAAGATTTCTAACTTGGACCCTATTAAGTAGTCTATATAGAAGAAAAAGTATAGTCATGTGAGGTCTTACTAGATTCTTCTCAATTTATAATATGTAGTTATCACAGCTTTCTATACTTTTTACCAACACTTTATGAAAAATATTAATAGTCAAAGGTTGTTCATTAGGCACAGTTCACATTCTAAATGGGACTAACAAGATGGAGAGATTTGCTAGTTCAGGGACAACTGGACAAGTCACTGGATGGTAATTATGATATCTCTTCATGACATCCTATATACAAAGTCAATGATTTATGTCAACTTAGTTGGGTCATGAACTCTTGTATGAACTCTTGTATGGCTTCGTATCTCACGATGGAGATGTCGGTTAATAGTTTGTCCCAGGAAGTTCTGACAGGAACTTTTTTGTTTGATATTCAGGTTCCTACTTAGGGCTAGTCCCTATCAAAGTTATATGAGTGCTAAAAGGTTGCCAATTTTTTGAAATAAAAGTTCCTTTTGAACTTTAGAATTATCACCAGAGACTTAACAATGTGTGCGATATTATAAAGCTCTGTTGGCAGATACAGGTATATCTATAATTGTGGATCTTCAGTGTTACGGTAATCGATGTTCTTTTCGGAGGTATCTTGTGAGTATTTGTTCTTTGTCCCCCCCCCTTTTCTGTGATGGGTTTTGAACAACTTCTGCTGTAGCTTGCTTTCTGTTAGGGTGTATTGTGGCTGTGGTTAAAGAAGACATGTATCAACATACTTCTTCAATCCTTTAAAGAGGAAAATCTGTTAAAACTCTAATGCAGAGATTTTACAGATTTTGGTGATGAACTTACACTGACTTTTAGCATTTTTATTTCATGTGGTATTATGTGTACGATTCAATAAAATCAGATTTCGTCTCAGTTATCTTTTTATTCCTTCTGCCTTTTAACTTGCTTATTGGGTAGAAATGGGAGATATATATCTTAAATTTTCCTTCTTAAGGCTTAAGCTTTAGAATTCTGACAACTTTTTTACTTGTAGCCTACAGAAATGCAGAAGATATGAACTACCACTCAGTGTGCCTTCATGTGATTGCTGATTCAATTCGCAGGTTCAAGACTCTCTTATCCTTTTCTTTTAATGCTCTCCCTTTGTTCTTATATGGGAGATATGTATCTGTAATTTGGGATGTTTTTCAATGAAGCTAGTGGATGGCTGTTAGTTTTCCCTTTTCTGTTCTTGCTTTTACCCTCGGAACTTGTGCATTATGTAGAGGATGTGGGTGTCGAATCAATTACAATACAATTTTTATTGGAAATTGTCTCTGGCAGTTTTATCTTTTTCATTCTCCAGGAAGATTATAGTATATGAGAAATATCCTAAACCGTACCATCTCTCTCAGTGCAGGTTTGATATTGGCGTCTTGGCTTTTGGCTCTGGGGTATAGGATTCTCTACTCAACTGTGCCTTTATGGCTCTCTCCCTTCTTTTCTCTCTCCCCTTTTTTCCTCTAACGCATTGCTTCTCGTGCTATTTCTTATATCTGCAATTCAGGATTCAGAATGCTGAAGTATTGTGTATGGGACTAGTTTCAGTTGCAGTCTTTATGCTTGTAATGCCACTATTTAAGGCAACAGGTGGAGTTTTGCTGCAAATGGCACCACCAAGTATTCCATCCTCAGCTATGAGCAAATGTTCAAGACAGGTGATTGAATGCAATCTTTTGCTAAATGCTACTCTTAAAGTCCTAGAAACTTGGGTGATGCTGAGTCCGTTGTCTATTTCTAATAATATTGTATGAATTTTGTTAGATTGCTGCTCTTGAAGATGTAACAGAAATTTATGCATCGCGTTTCTGGGAATTGGTGCCGGGTTATCTTGTTGGTTCACTCTCCTTACAGGTAATTTTATAGAATTTATTTCAATAAATGGCTAAATATCATTATTCTTCATGTGTTGAAGGTGTATCCATCTTTCAATATTTTTTTTATTTCATGGAGCCTCTGTGTCCTTGATAAATAATCATGAATATGTTGATCTTAACAGTTAAAAGCGGGGGCTGATGATAGATCAATTCGACAGTTTGTGCATGGTTTGTACCATGATCTCGGTGTCCAGGACTTCACACTACAGACTGATTATGTCTGAAAATCTCATGTATTGCTGTTGTAGATTGTTTTTATAAATGTTTTTTACTCTTTTTTGTTTTGCCTGATAATATAGTCTCAAAACATACATTATAGGCTTTTTCTTTTTAGAAAATCTTTGTAGACTGAGCAACTTCCTTATAGAAAAAACTGAAATGTCTTTTTTTCCTTTTTTTTTTTGGCTATAAAACCAGCATATATTCTATCTTGATTGTTTCAGTGTCAGTGCATCTTATTGGGTGGTTCAGGACCTCTATCATGTTAGCTAATATAAATGCATCTAAGCTGCAAGATTTGACCAAAAAAAAATCTTGGGAAATAATAGTGCTCTCTTTTAGAGTCAGATAATTGATGGCAAACAGTCTTGAGGCTCTGAGCTGCCCTAGTTTTTGTTCAAATGATTTCTTTATGTTGAAAATAGTTGTCTATATGGGCAAACAAATTGTATTCAGGTTAGTCTCATGTTGATTCAGAATTGTTTATGAATTATACCAAAAACTACAAATTAATGATTAGATGAGAAACTGATCAAACAAATTGGGTTGGATTTAAGTTGAGACTTGAGACCATGTTTGTGCCATTTTGAATCTGACTTGAATTTGGAAAACAAGTGTGTTAAGAATCGTGTCAAAGAAATACGGTCTCAATATTATTGTGGGTTTCAAAGTAGAAGCATCTCTAAACAGAATATCAACAAGTCTCAAATGAGCTACTATGCTAAAAGATAGCCTTGGGAGTTGGGTACATGATAGACCTACTGCCCTATACTATAATGTTCTACTATTGGAAGTGTCTATTCCGTTTTTACTCTATCCGTTCTTTTTACCTGCTACATTGTTGCTTTGAGAATAAAGCCACTAATTTTGACCGATTATTTTGATTATTTTATAAGTAAAAATATAGTCATGTGTGATCTTGTTAGATTCGTCTCTACGTGTATAGGGGTGTCAGAAACAGATCTGACCGCTGGGTCAATCTGATTCTGACCTGACTTGAACCTGGTTCGACCTGTGAGGGCCAGTCCCCAGACCTGACCGAAACCTGACTTGGGATTACCCAGGCCTGACCGGCACCTGGCAAGATTATATGCTGACCTGACCAGACAGACCTGCATTCAAACTCGAACTCGATCGTACTCAACCAAATATTACTAAAATTCAATTATTTTTTTATATCTACATAATCATTTAAATATATTATTTTATAAAATTTATTACACTTAATAATTAATTAAATAAAAAACTAAATTACATTTAATTTAAGGGTTAAACTTTAAATATCATGTACTTGTTTATATTTCATTTAATTACCCAATATTCCCATTTTCAAATAATATTAAAAAGTATCTGATTAAACCCTATACTTCAAATTTATTATCTCATTTTAATATTCTACCAAAATTTCTCCATTTTTTATTTCTACCAAATTATCCCATTTTAATATTCTACCAAATTTTCTACCAAATAATATCTCAAATTCTTGTAATCCTATACTAAACAATTTGCAATAACCATATTAAAACTTACATATTTAAAATCTCCAATATGCCAGATTAAACAGAAGAAAACAATTGCCCAACACGAAATCTCTTACATTAACATGAGCAATAGAAAAAAAAAATCCAAACCCATATGGCAAACATAGAAAATTCAGATACTAAAACAAAATTACAGATTTATTTTTCTTTATACTAAACAAAGCCATATGAAAAATTCAGATAAGACCTACTTCAACTTCATGACAAACAAAAAAATAAAATAAATCATCTCCACTATCTAGTCTCTAGATGTATTACAAGGATGAACAAATACATGATAACAATAAATTACAGAAGATGTAAATAGAAATTCAGAGTTCTCCTAAAAACAAGATCTAAAACATAAAAGATAAAAACAAATGGAATTGTTGAGGGAGAAATTTCGAAACTAGAACTCGAAGTTTAGTTCAGATCTGAATATACATGAGAACAATAGCGAGAGGAAATTCTCAAAAAACAAATGGAATTTCTAGATCTCAAAAAAAAAAAGAGAAACGAGAAACCATTGTCGGGTAGCGCGAGACGACAACGGCCGTCTGTGAAGACGAGTGCAAGCGACGGCGACGGTGACAGCGATGACCCGATGTGGCGGCGAATGCGAGCGGAGCTACGACGATGAGATGCGTTCTTCTGACAGGAGACTTTCTCTCTCCTTGCGACTTTAGGATGGTTGTTTCATCCCGACAATCGTTCTCACCGACGGAGATTGGGTGCTTGGAGAAGCGGCTGGTGGTGGTGCAAATGTGCAATGGGAGTGAGAAATGATAGATTGAAGTATTGTATGAAGAAAACGTCAAAAGGGAGGAAAAGAAAATGTATTTTCCGGCGAGATAGTGACGGAATGAAGAAGTGAAGAAGACTGAGAAGACGAGAACTCGAGAAGTGAGAGTGTGAGACTGTGAGAGTCGTGAGAGGGAGAGGGCCGAGAGAATTAGTTGATGAGAGAGAATTGAGAAATGAGAGAAATTTAGGGTTTCATTTTAGGGTTAGTTTTTATAGGGGGGTTATTTGGAGTTGTTTCAACCGTTAGATTAGATCTAATGGTTAGGAATTTAGGATAGAAATAAAGGATATATGAGAATTTACGAAAAAGAAGGGAAAATTGGTTTATTTTGGGCCATTGGATCAATGTTTTGGCATTTTGCTCTTTTACAAATCAAAGGCTAAAAATTAGGATCCATGTGTTTGTTTTTTGACCAATGAGATTTGAGAATGATAATGTTTATGGATTATGGATTATGGCAAAAAAATTATTATTCAAAACAACTAAACCCCAAAATCCAAATCTCATACTCTATAATCCCATTTTTAAATAATAATCATAATTATCTAAAGTAATAATTAAAATTTTCATAATTTATATTATTTGTTTAACCGAAATTTACTCGTGTCAATTATCTCATTTGTCGGTGAATTGATTAGGGAATAACAAAGAGCGTAAGCATTAATCGGTTATAGACTTATAGTTATGCTAGTTATATTGCTCTAAGGTCATTACTTATGAAACTAAACTTCTTGGAAAATTACTTATACAACTATTAGTTGCTCAATTAATGTTTTGATTATAGTCATTTACGTGAACTATAGACATAGTATTGCAATAAGATATAGTAATTTAACAAACCTCCCTATTTAGTGAACTTATAGTGTAACGATATAACTTATATATATGAACTTCATATGAACTTATATATATGAACTTATAGTGTAACGATATAACTTATACAGCTATTAGTGATTTACTTCTTAAGCTAGTATTCTTATAGTGTTACGTTACGTATGCAAATATCACTCAATTATGTAATTGTTTGTTTATAATATCTATTTAGTGAACTTATAGTGTAACGATATAACTTATATATATGAACTTCATTGAGTTGATAGTGATTGTTTGTTATATTATCATCATAAAGGTGATGAACTTAAATGGAGTATTGTTATCTTGAACTATCGACTTACATTCATACATTCATTATATTGATCTTATCTAATAATAACAACTTATTTTAATCCAACTATATAGTAACTAGCAAGTACTTGTTATAATCACTTAAACCTCATATGAACCATCGTTGTAAACATATGAATGTATGATTGTCATTTGTTATAATATTATATATAACATATCAAGAGTCATTTTACTAATTTATAATCAATAGAGTATTAGGTTCGTTTTACAATTATTATTCTCATTATCGTCATAGTTATTTACAAACTTATATATCAATCATAATGCTTATAATAATAAATCATTTATATAAAGCTGGGAACATATGAACCCTCGTTATAATCAACTTAGGCCTCATATGAACCGTCGTTGTAAACATATGAATGTATGATTGTCATTTGTTATAATATTATAATATATTAAGAGGCGTTATACTAATTTATAATCAATAGAGTATTAAATTGGTTTTACAATTATTTTGATATCAACCTTATATTAAAATGATTCAACATATTAATATTTATATTGTTATTGTTAGTACTCCTGTTCTTATTTGTATTACTATTGCTATTGTTAGCCTTGTTACTATTACTGTTATTATTTGTATTTTTACCTATTATCATTGTCGCTTTATGTTTATTAGTATTATTATTCTCATTACCATCATAACTATTTGCAAACTTATATATCAATCATAATGCTTATAATAATAAATCATTTATATAAAGTTTGGAATTGATCGTCTACTCGTTATTATTGTCGTTGGTTATAATATATAATATTAAAACATATGAAGAGTCGTTATACTCCTTTACTCATTAGAGTGGTTTTACACAGTTGATTATTCGAAATAAGAGTTGAGTAAGAGAATACACTAAACATCACGGTAATCAATATAGTGTTTTTATTGGTTTTTCGTTGTCATCCATATATTTATCGTACACACACATATGTATAAATATGTCGATCTTAATACTTTTATTAATATGTTTCGTTTACAAAATCCATAACAAAATCAAGATGGCCCGATTAGGAGTTACCCGAAGTTGAGTTGACGTTCAATAGCGAATGGACCCGATGTTTTACAATGATCGAACTAAGGTCATTACTAATTCAACCCGAGTACATTTGGCTTAACTCAACCGTACATGAAACCTAAATACGACTTGCGCAAACCCGACAAAAAAAAAAGTCAAGGGGCGATCATATCCGGGAATGAATCGACTTGTAAATGGAACGTTCAAACCTGTCCGGCACCCGGGAATCCAATGATTCAAATGTGTTCGACCCAGTTGTACAAAACCTGACCAATCATGACCTGGGGCACTGACAATCAGAATCCTGACATGTCCGGGTCTGACCTGGTTCACCGTGGATATACCCAGAACCTGTTTGAGAACCTGTTTTGACACCCCTAGACGTGTAGATTTATAATATCAAATTTTTATAATTTTTACATAAACGAAATAAGAGATATTAAGGATTAAATAACGTCTAGAAAACCGTGCATAATAATGTAGCAAGTAAAAAAAAACAGAGGGAGTATTAACCAGCAAACATATTATGAGCCGTAGGTGGGAGTAACTATTTTAGTGCCTAAACTAATTCAGCTTAACACTTCTATTCACTGGCTGTGACTGTATTATTCAGTTTTGACTGAAGTTGTTCTAGTTGTACGTTTCTTTGATTGTTAACGAAATATTACAATTATTAAATGGTCAATTTTTTTTTTTTGAAAGTTTGTAGAGTTTTTCATTAATTTAGCCTCAAGGCTTACTTACAAAGTCTTCATACATTGTACCCACATTATTAAATGGTCAATTAGCCGAATGGGTATAAAACTTAACTGTTCTTTGCCACATAGGTATAAAAGTTGTCAATTGTGACTATTGAGTATAAAGTCTAGCTTCTTATGACAATTGAGTTTAAAACTTAGTTTCCTCTGGGTATTTTAACTCTTTTTCTGTCACATTTAACCTTTTTTTTTTTTGTTTAAGGGAGCGCATACGGTAAAATTTTACCCTATATGTTGTTGCATAACTGATAATATCATTATCCTTTTATTTATAATAAATATAGAACATGGAAAGAAAATAACCTCAAATACCTTTCCTCTTTACAAATGAAGCTACAGACCTACTACAACAATATGATTAATTTTGGTTATGATTAATATAAAAGTGTACATCATACAACAACTGCAACTATAAAATAGGGTTAAATAATGCAGCCATCATACCTCCATCATTTTATTTTATACCATCACTAATTAGGTGAGAATATATGGAAATAGAGTAAAAAGACAATATATAATAAGTGACGCGAGAAAAAAGAAAAACAAAACAAAATTGTACTCTCCTCTCACGAGAATCAAGGTTTAAATGTTGGAATTTTTATTTGTCACATGAAGTTTATTTTACTAATTTATTATGATTGACAATTTGTATACTAATGTGACAAAGATGTGTTAAGTTTTATATCAATTTAGTTCATTGGCTATTTTGAAATATGGGACGATCATATTAATCAGGGAGGACTTCCTTGGTCCAGATGCAAGTAGTAGCATCCCCATTTCGTATAATATCTCGAGGCAAATAAATTCTTCTATGTTTATAAACTCCCATAAACAAAGAAAAGAAACCAGAGGTAATATTTTGAGTTGTATTTACATGATGTTGTTTGGTATTTAATGCCTTAATGGTGCATTTACATATATATATAACTAGCTTTGAAGCCCGTGCGTTGCACGGGTTATTGTTTATTTTTTTTTTGCACATTTTTTTGTTAACATTGTTGATTTTGTGTTGTTGTCAAATGAGATTTTTCAACACCATTGTATTTACATACTTCTTGCATTCTTTTTCAATTGTAACAATTACCACTTTGGGTAGTTTCATCTATTAGGACCACTTCACTCTATGGTAAAAAAAAGCAACTATAGTTGACAATATTGCCTTTACTTTATGTTAATTAATCATCATTAATTACTCAAATTGCTTCATATAGTTGCATTTACTTTATTAAGGATTTATTTATCCCTTACTCTAGTTAATCAAAGGGGTACATTTATGCTAAACTACCCATTCTTCTCATTTCCTTAAAAACCATGCCCAAACTCATTGTTGCAGTAGAAAAACAACGGAGAAAGTATTTGTCATTGTACTCTAATTTCTAGATTTGTTATTGCGATATATATATTTTATATTTTTTAATATTCAATTGAATATTGTAGCTAAGTCTATTTTTAAATGGTAACCCGATAATTGATATATTTAACAATAGCTAACACAGTTTTAACAACAACATTTCCTTAATAAATTTTGTTGCAATACTAAATTGTTTTGGTTCAGTTGAGTAAGGTTGAGATTTTAAAAGATAATATGTTTAATCCTGTAAATTGGACCTATGATAAAGTGTTATCATCACATATAGTCATATAGTACACTATACATATAGCTATTATTATATTCATCTAAAAGAAAGACTAAATGATGCCTTACCTTTCATCTAATTAAATATATTTTCATGATCTGTAAAACTATATTGTAAATGGATCTTATTTTGAAGCATATTTTAAGCACTTTCCAATGGTAAAAATTATAATGTTTTGAATTAGGTAGCAAAAGGTAATATTCAATTTACTTAATATAATAATTTAAGTTGTTTATTCAGAACGAAACTCTAATGTCTCCCCATCCAAAACTCCTTTTATGTATTTAAATATATGTAGAACTCTATTTTTCAAAATATTTGAAATAAAAATTAATGACATGGCAATCCTACATGGCGCTCTCTATTTCATGTGTTGTAGAACTATATTGTAAATGGATCTTATTTCGGAGCATATTTCGAGCACTATCCAATGGTACAAAAATTATAATATTCCGAATCACGTAGCAAAAGTTATACACAATTAACATAATATAGTAATTTGAGTTTTTCATTCAAAATCAAACTCTAATTTTCGCTTATCCAAAACTCTTTATACGTATTTAAATCTATGTAGAACTCTATTTTTGTAAAAAATAAAAATAAAAATTAATGACATAGCAATCCTACGTGGCGCGCTCTATGACCGCGAAATATTGAGGAGCTCCCTATGATCCCGAAGTTGTAGAACTATATTGTAAATGGATCTTATTTCGTATCATATTTCGAGCACTATCCAATAGTACAAAAATTATAATATTCCGATTCACGTAGCAAAAGTTATACACAATTAACATAATATAATAATTTGAGTTTTTCATTCAAAACCAAACTCTAATGTCTCCCCATCCAAAACTCCTTTTATGTATTTAAATACATGTAGAACTTTATTTTTTAAAATAAATACATGTAGAACTTTATTTTTTAAAATATTTAAAATAAAAATTAATGATATGTCAATCCTACATGGCGCTCTCTATTTCATAAGTTGTAGAACTATATTGTAAATGGATCTTATTTCGGAGCATATTTCGAGCACTATCCAATTGTACAAAAATTATAATATTCCGAATCACGTAGCAAAAGTTATACACAATTAACATAATATAATAATTTGAGTTTTTCATTCAAAACCAAACTCTAATTTTCGCTTATCCAAAACTCCTTATACGTATTTAAATATATGTAGAACTCTATTTTTGTAAAAGAATAAAAATAAAAATTAATGATATGGCAATCCTACGTGGCGCGCTCTATGACCTTGAAATCTTGAGGAGCTCCCTATGCTCCCGAAGTTGTAGAACTATATTGTAAATGGATCTTATTTCGGAGCATATTTCGAGCACTATCCAATGGTACAACAATTATAATATTCTGAATCACGTAGCAAAAGTTATACACAATTAACATAATATAATAATTTGAGTTTTTCATTCAAAACCAAACTCTAATTTTCGCTTATCCAAAACTCCTTATACGTATTTAAATCTATGTAGAACTCTATTTTTGTAAAAAAATAAAAATAAAAATTAATGACATGGCAATCCTACGTGGCGCGCTCTATGACCTCGAAATCTTGAGGAGCTCCCTATGCTCCCGAAAAGTTCCTCCTTTATATATATATTGATGATTGATGATTGATGGAAAATCTCCAATTATTAGAAAAAATTTGTAAACCATTAAAAATAGAAAAAATTAATGTTACTTTCCAACCGGCTTATAGAACATTTTCTCGGAAGTGACCATTAGGGTGTTGAAATTGTTCCACAACACAAGGTCCCTTAAAATTCTAAATAGTATACACAGTTAATAGAAATCATTAGACTTCCGTCTCCTCTTAGATTGTCAGCTTAGTGTTCATAAAACCCTTTAACTAAGAAAATTTGCATGAAGTATAGTACTCATATGTATTTATTTTAAGATTGTTTATTTAAGTGAGTCCAATTATTAACATTAGCACAAGGCCGATGATTTTAATTTATTGAAACGGTCTCGATGATAGCTGAAGAAGGAGGCTATACATGTAGTCAGTAGCGGAACATGATGGGGGCCCGTGGGAGCCGCGGCTCCGGCCAACTTTTGAATTTTCCTTAAAATTAAGGTTGAAAATGTTAATTTTTTTTAAATAAAATAGCTTAATTTTTATATTTGACCCCCTTTAAAAAAACAAATTATATTTTTTGGTCCCCTCTGAAATATTTTTTTGGTTCGTCCCTGCATGTAGTTCGAACGAAACTAACTTTCTTTGCTTCAAAACATGTATCTTTGAAAGATAATTCCTTCCTAGCTGCTTGAACCTTTTTTTATTTATTAAAAGAAGTAGCTGCTAGAACCTGAAGAGAACCATATTCGACATTCTACAAAAATTAAGAATATTTTAGAGAGCAATTAAACCAAAGTGTTATAACTATGTTTATACAAAAGCTAAGTACTCCAATAGATGCATGAATCTTATAATTGATTGCAATGGCTGCTACGAAAAAAAGGTCAAAGAAGCACTCAGTATTCGGGGTAAGCAAAGAAATTAAAGTTCCTTTTGTTTTGTGTCTTTTTTCTTTTGGCTGAACTTTTGTTTGAGTGAACAATAATTAGATATAGAACAATTTTCATGTCATTGCGAGTTTCGTTTCAAGAACCATACAAATTGCTTCCTAAATATAGTACCCGTCTTTCTTTCTTGACTAATGGTTGTCCACTCCATGCAGTTGGTCTGCATCTGCATGCCACCATTTTTTGTTTCTTCCTTTTTGTGGTATACGACGAAAACAATCACATGAGGCAATCTAGTGGCGATCGTGTTGTAAGGCTAGTGGTGAAACTTTAGTCTTTACTACTTTAGTTACCAATCGACAATGAATCTCTCTCATTAGCTATACTTTGTGCAAATTATATGATGCAATCTACAAACAATAATAAAATTAATTGTTTTCAACGTCAACAAATCAAATGTTGGTTGTCATAGTTTGTCGTTAAACGACAACAAATTAGAAATATGATGTCATCTGAAGACGTCTAAGCGTATGGGTGGTAACCAATTTACAAAAGTATTAATTTGAGTTCCACTTGTATTGAATCAGCACCACCTCAGTTCCATAACTCCATATTATATTGTTCCTTTATAATACTTGTTATATTGTTCCAATTGGCGTTAATCTACTATTCTGTATTATGAGTTTGAAGTTATGGGGTTTTGAGTAAACTCCTGTTTAAGTGAGACTTCGAGTGAAATAAAGAGAAAGAGGGACTCCGAGTGAAGTTGAAGTAGAACAACAGGAACCGTTTTTGGGACTTGAGTTTGTAAAGGAACTCAAGAACAGGCTCGAGTTTATAGTAGGGTGTACAGAGTTCTTGGCCTTTTATAGTAAGAACAGTTGAGTTAAAAAAATCTCTTACGGTCGAGATTTTTCTTTCTGTTGGGCCCAGAATGTTTTCCTCGTAAAATTTATTCAAGGTGTGAAAGTCAATTGTTGCACTTGTTTAGAAACATAAGAAATATATAGATAGATAATTTGCAGATTAAACTTGGAAGTTCCCATCGTAAATGTCCATGACAACTGAAAAGCTAGTCATCCACCCTTCTCTCCTTGAAAAAATTATTTTAGCCTGTTTGAGGTAGCAACCATCCTTTTTGATGGTGGTAAGCCCCAATTTCTAATTTTATGCACTTGTTTTTCTAATTTCCATTAATAATAATCTTCATACGTCTCTTTGTTAGAGAATTTTTTTACCTAATTATTAGGCTCTTTGTCTCCACAGCGAGAGTTTGATTCTTAGTGTCCCCTTGTGGGCACACATATTAGATCCCGTACAAAGTTGCATGATCTGAATGGGTGCGCACAACATAAAACGCGGCGTTTTGATTAAAAAATAGGAATCTTTTGACTTGAAATGAGCAGGATTTTTGCGTATTTGAAATAAGGTATAAAAGGAGGAGTTTCTAAAAATGTTTATAAGATTATTAAAATGTACATTTGGTCTTATATTTTGAACATTGGTGTTACGTAAAAGAACATAAGTTGCAATGCTGGTTTATATGGTTACATTGTAAATGTGTATCTGAACATTGTTTCTTATGTAAATTGTATAGTTTAAAATAAAAGAACACCGAATTCGTTAAAATATATATTTAGTCATAATTTTTTAATATTATGTATAAGGTGAAAAACATATATTGCAGTGTTAATTATTATATTGTTACATTGTAAATACATATTCGATTTTAATTTTGAACGTTGTTTCTTATGTAAATGAACATTTTAAGAACTCGGAATGTACATTAAATTCGGATCTCATTATCAAAGATCAAACATCCGTAAGGACGTGGGACAAAATAAAAGATTGTATTAGTTAAAATGTACATTTAGTCTTAATTATTGTTGAACATTGTGTATTAGGTAGAAATATATATTGCAATGCTAATAATTATATTATTAAATTCTAAATGTACATTTGATCTTAATTTAAACATTGTTTATTGTTATATTACAAATGTATATTTGATCTTAATTTTAAACATTGTTTCTTAAGCAATTGAACATTTTGAGGACTTAAAAAGAACATTAAATTAGGGTCCTATTTTCAAAAATTATACGTCAGTAAAGTGAGACAAAAAATAAGATCAAATCAAGCTCATTAAAGTATACAATTGATCCTAGTTTTTAACATTTTATTTTAACTAAATAAAATATGTTGTGGCTTTTATTATAGTGCTAAAATTTAAATTCACATTGTATCTTAATTTTAAACATTGTGTCTTATGTAAAAGAACATTATGTGTTATATAAAAGATCATTTTCGAGTTGAGTCCCCGTATTAAATATCAAAGACGTTCTTGTTTATTCAATTTGTTAAACCTGATGTTTATTTCTGTGTCATACTTATATTCGCATGCACACGTTTTGTTATTATATTTATGCATTTTGATCCGTCCTCTGGATCCGTATCCTACTCTCGTATGCACCATCTACTAATTGTCTTGTGGGAGTTAAAGTTTGATTTTAAGATTTGTTGCAAATATACATTTCATTGATGGTTTTTTTTTTACACATTTGCAATCAGTATTAGATTTCTGTACGCTATGTACATAGTCCAATAAAAAAAATATTTCTTCTCAAAACTATAAGTCAGAATAATGATAGACGTTTTCATTGAAGGTTGTATAATTCAACAAATAAACGGGAGCTACATAATATTGTCAGAGGTGGTTCATTATTATCACAGTTGTATCGCAGAAGAACATCATTTAATCAAGTTAGATTGTGTTTTGTTTTTCTGTAATATCGATGGTAAATGTCGTATTATTATTAATGAAATTGAACTTTCTCCTAAAGAAATGCTAGTCTTGTCTAAAAAAGAAAAGAAAAGACTGAGGAGTTGGTTTTGCATACTTACCTGCCAATTGCCATCCCCCACTAAAGTAAAGTAGGGTTGCTTTCCCTAAGACGACGGAACACCAATGATATTGTCTAGTTTGAAAACAATGAGTGAGATTCGATTTCCGGTGATTCAATACTTAGTGGGTCGCACTTCTTATTTTCGTTTTTGATTTTGTTTTTACTCTTTCTATTTTGGTATACCGTGTACCTATAACTATAAGGTTATATCCCGAAGAATTCAGTTCTGCTCTCCCATTATGGTACTCCATCCGTCCCAAAATATAGTTCCCATTTTCCTTTTTTCACGGTAATTTATGCAAGTAGAATCTAAGAGGGATAGTAAAGATTTTTTATTCATTTAAATAAATGTTGTATGGGAAAAGATGATTTTAGGAGAGAGAATGGAGAATAATTGGTGAAAGAGCATTAATTGTAACACTTTGGTTGAATAAACAAAGCAAAAAACAAAATTCAAGAAGCAAATAAATGATGGGACACGATTTTTCTAGACAAATTACGGAAAAATGTGGAACTAAATATGGAAATGGGAACTATATTTTGGGACACACAAAATGGAAATGAGAACTATATTTTAGGACGGAGGGAGTACTTGTTAGACGTTGCTGCTAGTGCCGAGTCTCTATTTGATCAATATAGTTTTCTTCATTTATTAGGTATTTTACTTGAGAGAATAATATCCTAACTTTTTCTTCATATCACGTTTAAAACAAAAGTTCCATTTACGAATTAAAATTTTCTATTCTCAATACGGTTGGATTTGCTTATTAAGGGAAAATAAGAGGAAATTTTAGAACTTTATTCTTATAAAGGTGAGGTGTTGTGACCTAAGAAGGGTAATGAAGGAACTAAAATTCAAGGAAATCTCCATCCATAACTAATTGATTTTGATTGCTTCATCATAAGAAATAAAAATATCCCATGAATTTTCAATACACATGAATTAAATCCCTTCATTCAATGCACGTACGTCATAATATAAACGTAAGTTTGGATTGCCCACAACATCCTCACACATGGCATGTAATGTAAAACCTGCCTAAATTCCCTACCCTCTTGATGAGAAACAAACCCATGAGTCCATGATGCATGGTCGCATGGAATAAAGATGACAAGACTTATCACTCTTTTACTTTATGATTTTTATGTGTGTGGGCGTATGTGTGCGTGTATGATTGAGTGTTGCGTGTGGAGATACTCAATTTCAACGAGGAAAATGACACAAGAAAGAAAATAGCAGTAATCTTTTTCCATATTACTAAACTCTTTGACATTAATGTACTTGAATATGACATGACGTGATTAACTTAGATTCCTAATTAAATTAGTGATCAAGACATGATACGATGTCAAACACTCAAACTAAGCCCGATTTGAACAACTTGTTTGTCAACCTCCAACCAACGAAGCTACGAAGAGATGGAAACAAGGAGAAGCCATCAGATGTGACGTCCAGTTTTCCATTAATGTGTGTGTTTCTTATAACCAATAAAAGAAAAGTGAACTAAACAACAATTATTGATTCAATGGCACTACATCTACATGCCAACTTGGGGATGTATATGCATGCTTTCTCAACTTTAAAATTCGCATTGAGGGAGAGTAGAGGGTGGAAAGAGGACCCTCAAGTTACATCATTGAACACTAGGCAATTAAGTTAAGTTTGTTAGCACTTTTCATTCCACTTTTGCTCATGGGGGTAGGGGCCAAGTTGAGGTGGGGTTTAAGTACTACTTCTATATAATGTAATCAAGTTTATTATTTCGAATTTTTTCCCTAGATATTGCCAAAGGGAGTTTTAATTTCCAATTTATGCCAAAGTTACAATTAATTCCCTACATACAGTCCACATAGGACATCAAACCGGAATAATATTTTTTAAAAATTTTCAGGATAGCAAACCGCTACCCAGAATAGCGGTTTACTTTTAGATAAACCGCTACTTGGAGTAGCGGTTTAAAAGTGAAAACCGCTACCTCCAGTAGCGGTTTAATTACAAACCTTTACCGACGAGGCGAAGACTCAGTACATCCTAAAGTCATTCACTCATGCCACATCTCACCTCCTGCTACAAAATTCCTAGCCAAAAGGATTCTGAAACCAAAAGGAGAGAGAGAGAGCAGAGAAAGATTAAAGAACTAAAGATTACAATTCCAAAATCAACACAAAACCTAAAACCAAGAATACATCCCAAATTTGCAGTCGACCAAATACCATTCAAGATACAAAAAAAAAAATCGGCATGAAAAGATTTTGATTTTATGAATTGTCCAGTTTTTGGGGAGTTGGTTTGGATTGTGGGTTTCTTTTGTTTGATGGATTGAGTAGGAGAGATGAGCTGATGGTGAATTGGTGATAAGAGATTTCCAGATTTTCTCTTGTACTACTACTGCCATATAATCTTTGTAAAATTGTAAATTCTCCTCCTCTTTTTTCTTTTCTTATCTTTATTGAATGTAGAACTGAGTTGCGTCGTTATTTTTTGTGATTTGATGAATTACTATATCCAATTGCATTTAGAATAGAAATGGAAAATAATTTTTTTTTGAGTTAATGTCACGATTAGATTTTGATCTGTATAATATAGTTTAGTAGGTAAAAATAATTTCATGGTCTGTAAAAGTTTGGGGAAGAGGTTTACAATAAAGATGAGATTGATGTGGTAGTTCATGAGAAGAAGCCATGGATACCGCAAGAGTGGTCAAACCAAGGCCATTCTTTAATTGAGGGAGCTTACACTAAACCGCTATTGGAAGTAGCGGTCACCTCTTATGAACCGCTACTCCAAGTAGCGGTTTTTGTGGGTTGAGTATTTTCTTGTGATTAACAACTACTTTGAGTAGCGGTTTTATTAAGTACAATAAAAAGCTAAATTTTTGGAGGGTTGTCCTACGTGGACGGTATGTAAGGAATTAATTCTGACTTTGGCGCATAGAGAGAATTAAAACTTCCTTTGACAATATCTAGGGAAAAAATTCTTATTATTTCCTTCCCCTTAAAAAGAAAAAAGTTTATATTTCCTTTTGTGTATTAACAAACGTGAAAACTCGATTGTTGTAATAGGAAAAGAATGGAGGAAATATATCTTAATCACTTGTCCTTAATTAATACATATTTTATATACATCTCCATTTCTAAATAGACGCAACAGTTTCACTTAACACTATATACATGTTATTAGAAAATAATCATATGAGTTTACATGTATAATTATTCTTGTTTATAGAAAACTAACTCACAGAAGTTATTGGTCATATAGTTAAATACATTTTTTTTTTGGTGAAGAGAGAGCCACAAGGGCTATTATTGATGTAGACGGGATTTAATCACAAGTTTTTGCACCACATTCCAGGACTTTAACCAACTAAGCTAGTTGACATCTACATATAGTTAAATATATTTGACCCATAGGATATCTTGATTAATATGGCTATTATTTATAGAGACTTACTTATACATGTATGTAATTTTATTATGAATCAAGTAAGAGATATAGAAGATCCTATATATGTATCTTACGGTTAATATTATGGTCCTCGATGCATATGGTGTTCTATACTCTTTCACCACTCAACCTCAATATCTGTACCAATCAAGATCTTGAATGGATCAAGGTACGCTTTTAATTATTCTATACCAATTATTTTACTATATATGGAATTTTTGGTTCAGATCAAATCTAACACTACATACTAACTCCTATCTCATTCTTTTTGGCAAATACAATAAAAAAATATATATACTATGTAAAATGTTGTTGGATAAGTATCAATATATATTTTCAAAATATCAATTTTTTGTAATTTATGCCAATATATTACTCTGTCCTCTAATAGACTTCCCATTTTTTTTATTTAAAGTCAAACTTTGTAAATTTTAACCATAAATTCTCATCAATATATAATAGAAAATATAGTTACATGTATTCTTGTTGGATTTTATATACTTTAATCTAAAAGTATCAACTTTTAATATTTTTTAATAGTACATAACTGAGATGTGAATAGTCAAAGGTGTATCTTGAAGATATTAATTGTCAAAAATATATTTAGACAAATGTAAAAGTCAATTGGTGCCAAAAAAATATATGAAAAAGTCAAAATGTTACTTTCTTAAAAAAAACAATGGAAGTACTAATATTATTGAAAACTTTGCACCTCGACACCATCTCCTCATTATAAATAGGCATAGTGATGTAGAACTACTGAATAAAGCTCTTTTCCCCATTAGCTCCACCCTCAAAGTAAAAAAAAGGCAAAAGAAAACAAAAGAAGTCTAATGACTCCGATTCCAATCACAAACATGAACGTAGGGTACATAGATGATGTGCAAGAAATCAGAAAAATACAAAACAATACAGTTCCTGATAGATTTGTAAGGGACGTAGATGAGATTAGGTCTCTAATTCCTGACTCATGTGTTGATAACGTCCCTATTATTGATCTTTTAAAGGTTATTAATGGCAATTACGATGAAATCCTTACTCTAGCTTATGCTTGCGAGGAATGGGGATTTTTTCAGGTACCAATTATTCCATTCTATTATCGATATTAGTAAAGCTATTTATCTAAGTGTTTTATTAATACAAAATATATATAGATATTTTTTACCCTTACTGGCTCTAGCATATTTCACAAAATAAGGGATAAAAGTGTCAATATACATCTAATTATGTGAGAAACAGTTTAGTTAATGACATGTTTTCTTATCACTTGTCATATTAATATCGTAGTCTTTACTAGGTTGAAACATTTTATTCTGTTTTATTAAAAGTTACTCGTGGCCTATTTGAAGTTACCTCACAAATAGACGTTTAAAAAATGAGAATAGCTAAATAGTTAAATGTTAGTAGATACGATCTGAACTTTGGAATATGCATTTATTAGGCATTTCTAGACGTTGAACTACTATCATTTTTTTTCTATTTTACATTTGAATATCTAATAATTAGATGTTTAAAATTTCTATAAAAGAATTGTCCCAAATATCATTCAGAGATGTAAAAAGTGTGTATATGATCTGATGTTATAGGTCATAAACCATGGAATTGATGCAAGAGTGCTAGAGACTATAGAGAAAACGGCCATGGAGTTTTTTATGCAACCTTTAGAGGAAAAACAGAAGTACAAAATGGCACCAGGAACAGTTCAAGGATATGGTCAAGCATTTGTTTTCTCTGAGCAGCAGAAGCTTGATTGGTGTAACATGTTTGCTCTTGGTGTACAACCTAATTTTATAAGAAACCCTACTATTTGGCCAACAAAGCCATTAAACTTCAGGTATGTAAATATGTAATACTACTTGAAACAAGCCATTGCGCTAACTTGTGCTAATATTACAACTTGTTTTGGTAATACTTAGTTTATACTACATATTTTCATTTTTATTTGTAACAACTGACAAACTCATTAAGACCAACTCATTTTCATAAACCACTTTTATTTAGTCAATGGCCGTTAGTTGATTGTCATTACAAACTTCATATGTTTTCTCCATAATTAATAGTCACATACTACATATTATTTCAATTTGGAAAAAAGTCGCCAAATTTCCTAAAACAACATATGTTTCTATCGAAAATTAACTGAAAAATATAGGGGAGAAAAAACACGACTTATGTTCTGAATACCATCATGGCAAAATTATAACATATTGTGGACTCTTAATTGCTAGGGCCGATACAATATGACAAATCGTTACAACACATGCAAAACAATACTAATAATCAATTTCTTTAATCCATGAAATTTTTGTTTTGTTTTGTTGGGTGCATGTTTATAGTGAAAGCATAGAGACTTACACAAAGGAGATAAGGAAACTATGTGAGAAGCTGATGAGGTGCATAGCAATGAGCCTTGGATTGAGAGCTGAAAGATTTAAGGAAATGTTTGGGGAAGCAGTTCAAGCCATAAGAATGAATTACTATCCACCATGTCCAAGACCAGATCTTGTGTTGGGTTTAAGCCCTCATTCTGATGGAAGTGCGCTTACTATTTTACAACAGAAACAGGGCAGCTCTGCTGGTCTTCAATTGCTCAAAGACAACAAATGGGTTTCCATCCAACCAATCCCTAATGCTCTTGTTGTCAATGTTGGAGATACCCTTGAAGTAATTCTCTCGATTCCCCTTTTCTTTAGTTATTTTGCGACAACCTTTTATAATTATAGCTGATGCGCTCTTTTCACCTTAATTTTTGCTAAATTAGTATGAAGTAGATGTAATTAAATTTATCGAACTTGTTAAAAGTTATTTTATAACTTATCAGAATTTGTCTGCATTTATTTGAAGTAATTGGAAACATCCTAAAACTTATTTATTTACAAGTAAATATAATACACCTAATAATAAATTATACACTCCCTTCTTTTTTATTTAGTTGTTTCATGTTGACTTTTGCAATATTTATATAATCCATATTAACATTATTTTTCTACTATTATATGATAACAAATATTATCAAGTGATATAAATGATCGAAGATGTGTATCGACCCATATAAAAGTTAAAACGGAACAACCAAATAACAGAATTAACAGGAACTATAAACTATATACACTTGATGAATTCAATGACACTATTGGAGTTCCAGCACGGGCCTCCTACTCTCTAGGCTCTATGGAGTATACATAATTTAAATCAGTAGACATCAAAGTGAACTTTATTAGCACTTGTGTTCCAACTTTTTATGGCTCAAGGTCCATGAGGTGGGGGTCAAGTTTAATGGGGGCGGCAAGTTTATTTTCTATTGTCCTTTTTTGTTCCTTTTCTGTACTCTTTACTAATTTTCCAACAAAAACGAACGGTATGAATTGACAATTGGTGTACCTGGATCCCTTTAGTCATAATTACATAATAGAACAATTCTAATTCGTCAATGAAGGGTATCAAGATGGAGATACTACATTTTGCTTGTTCAGACTGTAGGGATGCTTGAATCTGGCATATCGGATGGTCTAGTAAGAGCATAACATAAACACTCTTTAGGAAGAAACTGATGTAATTTGTCCCTCTAGTTTGTGCTTAGAACTCTTCAAGACCTAACAGCTTCATCCTCTAGCTGTGAACAGAACTAACACATTGTAGTGAGCGTACTGTTTTTTGAGTGATCCATTGTTTATTTTGATTGTTTTTTTTCCAATATATGTTTTGACACAAGCTTTTTACCAATTTTGAATTTTTAAATCTTCATGTTGGTTTTAGCCCTATGGAAAATTGACGCTTTTTTCTTCTTTTTTTTATTATGCAAAAAGAATAAATATGTGCATGAGGCTATATCTAACTCACCCCTTCTTTTTTTAAAATCGATTCTACGAATATAGTATTTGAATTCGAGTCTCTAAATTTTGATTTATTGTAGGTGCTAACAAATGGAAAATACAAGAGTGTGGAGCATAGAGCCGTGACTAATATGGTAAAAGACAGGCTCTCAATTGTGACATTCTATGCACCAAGCTATGAGGTTGAACTTGAGCCAATGTCAGAGTTTGTAAACGATACCAACCCTACCAAGTTCAGAAAATATATTCACGGCGACTACAGTAAACACTATGTTACCAACAAGCTACAAGGCAAGAAAACACTAGAGTTTGTCAAACTTCAAACTAATATTGCTGTGTAAATTAGCCCCACATCCATAGGTACTATTCATATATATAATACACATAGTATAGTACTAGGCTTTGTTGGTAAATTTGTATTTGTAGAAGACCAAAATCAAGTTGATGATTGTATAAGATTAAACTAATCTAGCTAAGATGAAAGGCTATATTGCTATCATATCTTGTAGAACAGATTTAATTTTATACATGATCCTTTCATAAAGTTATTCATGTGTTATAAATTTGAAATTCTTAAAATTTGATTCCTAGCTATAAGGATTGTAGCCACAGACCCACAGTTGCTATGGGCATGCTCAATGAATTTCCTATCACCAACAACAACAATAATAAATAAATAATAGAGTAACACACGAGTGTTGCACAAATTCTTTATGGAAAAGTTAAAACGTAAGCCTCTTAAGCATATAAGGAGCTCTTTAGAAGCAATACGGATTCTCCGAATTTTGTGCTCTCTAGATTCATCATTCAAAACACTATATACTATATGGCTGAACTTTACAGTTTACATTAACGTTAATAATTAATTACAAAATGGGGTTTTAGAAACAATTTAGTGATCGTGAACAAATTATAAACCACATATTCAAAAAATATCTTGATCGATTCCCACAATCATATATTGCAATAAAGTTATCATAGCTTATGATCAAAGCTTAGTTTTGGGCTACACGTCTAATTAATCTTCGTCTTAAACTCTGTTCGATTCACCTTTAAAGTAATATTTTAGTAATACAAAAAGTACCATACAACAAAAATTAGAAGTTTTAATGACCAGTAAACTATATAACAAATAATAACAGAGAATCGACAAAAAATAAGCTTTAACCAATAAAAGTTCCAACTAATAAGATAAATTTCAATCATTAATTCAAGTGAACTGAAAAGGGTCTTATTTATATGGTGAAATAAGAGATTCATAAGGGGTATACTCCATAAACTTTTAAGTAACGAGTATTATGGTTAAGAAGCTTAACAAATGATTTCTAGGAACTAAGCATCTATGATAAATAGATGCTTCTTACCTTAAACAGTGTTATGACAAGGATATACTTTTTAACAGCTCCAAAATAGCCTCCAATAGTAAGAAATGTACGATATATGTTTTCGTAAGCTATAAGAATGAGGAAGTAAAAGAGTGGTAGGCCCTTCCATCTTCCACCCACATGTTGTGGGTTTGATTCTCATTAGGGGGGTTGGAGACTTGGAGGGCTTTGAGATAGATTATACTTAGGAGCCCTATAAGAGGGCGTTAATGTATATATCTAGCCAATTTCTAAAGAAAAGAAATACTAATGCGCAAGCGTGAATTGAAGTTCTTGCTCCAAGAATAATGCAAAAGCAAATATTACTTTCTTCACATCATAATTAGAAGCATATTATAACTAGTAAGAGTATCATGCTAAATGATTTTCAGAAGTCCGGTGATAAGGCTTAAGGCACCCCACGGTCGTTACATAACACTAGACAAGAAGGGGCAGTTTGACCTTCGACATCCAAACGAACACGACTTTGTTTTAAGAAGGGCTGAGTGGAGAGTGGAGAGTGAAGTGGCTTCTGTCTCGAACAATATGCATTCTCAGAAGCTGCCGGTCAGCTGGGATGGGAAATATTTCAGCATCGATGGTTCAGATAGTCTATGGTAACTCAAAGTAAACCAGACCAGCAGCACTTCCGGAGAACATCGAGCTAAACTCGTACCCTTCGGAAATAACGGCAAGTCGTTTGAGGGTGGTTAAGTATTGTCGGAAAAACTTTATCCCAGGGAAAGACAAGGTTGTACGTTGAAATCGTTGAGCGTGTTTTGGCAACATAAATGGAGGAGCAAGAGCAGCAGCAGAAGCAGGTTGAACATAAAACTACTTCTAATGATCATGAGGATCTGCTGAGCTTAGTTTCTTCTAGATCATTGCAGGTGGGGCAGATGGTTTTCAATGTCCCTAACGCTGGTGTTAGTGGCAGTGGTGGCTTCTCTCATTATAATTCTGGCCGCAAGCCCGCAACACAAATGGGTCTGGCACACGGACTAATGGAGATGTAAATGTGCATACCAAATGGTTAAACAAAGAGAAATTTCTTTCACGTTTGTCAACGAATAATCATCATGGTAGTGAGATTATGTTACATTGAGTTATTGAATTACTCATAGTACTCTCAATACCCATTGTATTAGTAATATACTAGTGTGCTCAAGCTTGCTATTTTG
The DNA here is from genome assembly GCA_947646795.1 of Beta lomatogona. Taxonomy (NCBI): domain Eukaryota; kingdom Viridiplantae; phylum Streptophyta; class Magnoliopsida; order Caryophyllales; family Amaranthaceae; genus Beta; species Beta lomatogona. Next base: position 5,627,750 of record CANSNZ010000927.1, on the reverse strand, counting down.
ATGGAATATGTTGCAGTAATCAAGTAATTGTCATGCATAGTGATAAATATCATTATGCTGTCCTATGGACAACTTCATGAAGTATACATAATATTATAAGGCGTTGTCAAATGAGTCAAGCCATTCATTTAATGGAAATTACGGTTGCTATTCCCATACTTCTTGGGAAAAAGAATTTAGACGTTTATTACAAATTTGGAACTCTGACCTCAAGTTTCATATAAAACATGAGCATTGATCCAATGGATTATTATGGTTTCTTTCTCCACACCAATTGTAACCACCCAGAAATAAATGTTACAATTTAACTTTACCCGTAAGGTCATATAGTTTAACAATTATAAAAAAAAAAGGTCATATAGTTTAACATACAACAGCCTTAGGCCACGCCTGGGGTCAGAAACTAGTCAAGGAAGTAAATGTGCATAGTGATATGGAGAAAAGAAATCTGGAAAATTCCTATTATAAAGAAAATCTGGAAATTTCTTATTCCAACTCTACCCAAGTGTACATTTGATGTGGAAAATATTAATAGCCTATATTAATTGCAAACAGAAATTATTTTCTTAAAGTACACTTCATGTGGGTAGCTTACTCACCAGGTAAATGTAGCAGTCTCCCAAAACGTGTACCAAGATCACGACCCAGACCTATACGGTCCCCTTTGGGTAAGCTTGAGTGGGTCCAGGAGGATATGATCCTCGACGGAAGCTGTGCCCTAGAAATAAACTTACCACCGGGCCACTAACCAGTAATTGCAGTCGATTTCTAGTATGTTCAATCTCTTGAAGTCTGGAAATCGGCGCAAAGCTCAGTGAGTTGTGACTGATTTAACAGAAGAGCGCTGAAATCTCAATTCATAGCCAATCTATCACACAAAGATTGATATGCTGCGGTACAAAGCTTGAATTTCTCCTCAGCAGCAGCCTGTCGATGACATTGATATTTTAGTAGACAAGGTCACAAGTGACAAGACGATTCCCATCACTAATTTTTATCCGAAAATATACATTGAAGAGATGAAGTAAGAATATAAGTTACCTTGGAAGAACCCAGGTGACGGTCCGGGTGCCATTTTAAGGCACAAGCTCGGTACCTGCAACTGAAATGTCAGGTAAAACTGCAAAATGCCGGTGGCAATAAAAAAAGCAGGCCAATAGAAACTCACGCATATTTCACATCTTCAAGTTTTAAGGGACCAGAAGCACTCAATCCAAGAGCTACCCTCTCCAAAGCTAAATCTGATTTTTTAGTGTCATCTTCTGAAATGTATTCATATGCATCTTCATCTTCATTGTGTTGTCTCCATTTCCAAGAATTCTTATAACTATTAGAATGCCGAGATGAATTTCTCCAATTAGGATAATCTTCATTAACAAATGACCAGAAGAAGAACCGATCACCAAATGCTGATCGAATGACGCTCTCAACATCATCATCGTCATCTTCACAGAAACTGTATCCTCCTGAACAAGATTCAAATAATCATACAGATTGTCTTTTTTCAGATTTGAAGCAAAAGGGGAAGGTTTGGTGAACTAAGTTCAGCACAGTCAAGCAGGCATGCCTCTTAAATACTAGTTCTTCAAGGACCTTAACTCCTTCAGCACAAAGCCACAAAAAGACAATGCACGCATTAGCCCTCAGAGTTGGTTGCTTGTATGGAAGGCTTATATTGTGACGATCGGTTGTGGATTGCTCATTCAATCAGCAGTTGGCTAGATCCTTGAAAGAGGGAGAGCAGATACCCTCAACGGCTTAGCATTTAGCAAAACCATTCATGTTTCACTCTCTCTTCACTTACGGTGGTTTCTATAATATTGCCTCAATATTTGGAGAAACATACTCCCTCTATTCCCAAATAGATGTGCCACTTTGACTTCAACAATATGCATACTCCACTTTGACCTCTTCTTTTACTAATATATTACATCAAATGTCATTGGCTAAGATGTCATTGGATTTGTCTCATTGTGTATTATCAAACTATCAACTTTTTATAATATTTAGGAATATTTGTCAGTAACTACTACATTTCCACACACACACGCGTGCGCGCGCGCACACACACAATTGTCCAAATAGCCACCTTTTGTAAAGAAAAAATAAATTAATTACTACCTTTTATGTTGTAGAACCTAATAAAGCAATACCTTATATCAGAATCCCTCTGTAAAGCCGTTTTTCTAGGCGTCATATTACCTTTCACACAAACACACGCACGCACACTCGCATGCGCACGCACACACAAAATCTAATAAAGCAATACCTTATATCAGAATCCATCTATAAAGCCGTTTTTCTAGACCCCATATTACCTTTCACTAATTTATTTTAGGAAAATTAAATTAGTATATGCCCAACTATGGGTGCTCAAACAAATATATACCCAAGAAAGAAAATATATAATATTATACCCAACTATCAACAATGTGAACAAATTTACACTAAATAATCTTAATCAAAAGATTAAGTGCCAAAAAACCCTGATTCAACATCAAAATAAATTAATTAAGCAAAATTAATCAACTTAATCAAAAACCAAATTCCTAGCTTCCTTAAGAGTGGTCATGCGTTCTTCACTTTCTCTCTTTCATTCTGCCATTAATCTCTCTCAACCTCCCCTTTCAACTCTCCCCTGCTTCCAACTTTCTCTCTTTCAACAAATCTTCTATCTTCTCTCTCCTCATCTAAGCCCAGGGAATAAAAACGCGGTCGCGTTGTCGCGGGAACGGCTTGTAACGGGGAAATAGATCGTTTCGCGGCCGTCGCGGCGTGAATTTTCAAAAAAAATTCACATAAGCTTTGTTTTAACTTTGTTTTTCTTCTATTTTATTTTTATATTATATCATGTCCATAACTGTTATAAATACACTCTTTGGGGGTACTTTTGATGATATTTGAACATAGAATCCTTTACAAGATCGTGTATAAGTAAAATGGAAGACAACACTACCAAAAAGAATAGTGCAATTAATAGTAAATATGTGACTGAGTGTGGGAATAAAAAGAAAAAAATGAATAAAAAGAAAAAAATGAATAAAAAGAAAAAGTGAATAAAAATTAAAAAAAGGGAAGAAAAGAAGACAGAGAAAGAGATATTTATCTCCCCTAAAAAAAAAAGAAAAAAAAGAAAGAAAGAGATATTTATCTCAATTCTCACGTAGTCACGTGAGAGTTGAGACGTGAGAAAAAAAAGAGAGAAAACAAAGAGAGAGAAAAGAAGAGAGAGAAAAGAAGATGAAGAATCAGATCGACAAAGAGGGAAAGAGAGCACTAACCTGCTTCAGCGACGGCCGCCGTCCACCGGTGGCTATGATACCAGAAGCAGCCGGAGGTATGTCGACGACATTGCTTGCCGTGACGTGACCGACGAAGTAGGGGACATCATTTACCTCGCACACGCAATTAGGGTTTTCTTTAAAATTAGGGTTCCCATTTTAGACTGCAATCTGAAGTAATTCAATGCAATTACTTGAGGGGTTTGCGTCGAATTAGAGTACAAAGAACCCTGGTAAGATTTAATTTGAGAAATTTAAGTCAGTTTTATGCTTTTGTTCTCATATTTCCTTCTCTCCCTCGCGTTTTTACACAAAGCGGCCAAGAAAACGTTCTAGAACGCCGCGAATCCGTTGCGTAACGGCAGAACGGCCGATTTTGGTGTGAATTTTCTTGCACCGTTCTAGAACGGGTTTTCTCGGAACGGCAACTCTCAAACCCGTTACAAAGCGCCCGTTTTAGAACGGAACGGTCGAGTTTTTCTTCTATGTCTAAGCCCTCCAATGGCGGCTTCTTCCTCATCAAGGTCGAGGCGAAAAAAAAATTACTCCAATACGGTTACTCCCCTCGATCCTCTTTCACCTCTTTTTACATTCACTCAACCAAATTCTCCTGTCAACCTTCTTGATTGTAGAATCCCGCTTGTTTCTAAGTTGTACTTGTTCACTCTGATTTGGAATTGCTAATTAAGAAGGTTTTTGTTGCGAGGAATTTCTTCAGAAATGACGATTTCGTTGTTTTGGGTTTGAGGATGATTGTTGAACTAATATTGAGGCATATTTGACTCATCATGGTAAGTTGAATGCTGTCGTTGTTAAAGAAGGAAGGTTGAGAAACTAATTTATTTTTGTGTTAAATTAAGGTCATTGAGCACTTAATCCATTGATTGAGATCATTTAGTGCTAATCTGTTCACTTATTAATAGTTGGGAATATATTTTCTTAGTTAGGTATATATTTGTTTAACCACCTATAACTGGAAATATACTTATTTAATTATTCCTTTTTTCAATACCAAACCATAATTAATTACGATTTCCTTCCATCTGCTTCATTATCCTTTTCCTTTCATCTTCATTACTCACCTCTTTAACATCCCACCCACCACCATTGTCCACTCACCAAGAATTTAGAGTCATTCCCGCCTCTCTCTCTCTCCCTCCCTTTCCTTTGCTTTATCTAATCATTTCTCTATCTTTGTCTCTAATTGTTTCTGGTTTTACCTACAAGCACGTGGGGCTATTGGAATCTTTCTCTCTCTCATTGCTCCAAGGAGCCTTGAATTGACAGCAAAGCTAATTTTAGGCTAAACATAAACAAATAGAGTCAGGCATCCCAATTAAGTATTTATATATTAACTTAATTATAATCAAAATTGCTAAACACAGTTAGAAAGAAGTGAAATGCTATGCATAATAGCCATGGCGCAATAAACATTTTATCTTATCTAAACAAGTTGGTATGAATTAAATTTGGAGCACTTGAATCCACGAGAGATTGGAAACCCAAATTATGAAGACTGGAAGCAGATAATCCAACGAACTAGTCTATATTCATGGTACCATAGCTTCCTTTACATATGAATTCCTTGTTTCTAGAATTGCTGAAATATAATCTCAAAAGCGAGGGACAGGATATCAATCTGCGGAATTTGAATATGTGATCTCACAAGCAAGTTTCATACGGCTAGTGCAAAGTTATTGACTATTCATGTGGTTTGTGCAAATTAGTACGAACTATTTCATGTGGACCGGTTGAAATAGCAATGACTACTTCGTACAAGTTTTTCAAAGTAGCCATGGCTACTTCACACCAGCCATCCGAAATAAGCAAGTATTTTGTTTGACTGCTTCGGTGCTTGGCGGATTCGACGATTGTAAAAGTTAAGCAACAATTGATTGGGTGGGGAAGGTAACATCATTAAGTATGGCCTGAAAAACAAGTAAAAAGTTGATGAGGATGGCTAAATCCCCCAGTCAGCGTTGGAGGATTGGCTAGGGAAATTCGGTGACAAAGGAAAGAGTGATGGGGGAAGGAAATTCGGTGACAATAGTCAAAGTTGTGCCCTGGCAAATCTGAAAATCAAAGTTATAAGTCTATATGAGAGCAGGAGTGTAAATTATGTCCATACTGTCTCACACTATAAGCATCTCATTTATAATTCTCTTTGCGCCAATTGACCCAACGAATATGCGATTAGAAAAGCATCCCAAATTCGCAATAGACGATAAGATGGCCAAGAACATGCTAAACGTAATGGTCACCTAAAGTCACACCAACCCTCTTTGAACAGTTCCATATATTTTGTCAGTTTCAATTTTCATACAGGACACCTAGCCAATATTCTGTTTTTTTGCAGCAATATGAAAAACAGTTGCATAATTACAAGACAAACAAAAAGGATGATGACTGCATAACTTTTCCTGGGAAAAAGCACATGAAAACATAGACAACTAACAATTTTGCAAGCTATGAATCCAGGTATATCCTTACTTCTTCCTCTTTTTTGACGTCCCTGAGTGTAAGAAGAATTCCCTCCTGATCCATTATGAGGTTTCCTGAACCACGAAGGGCCTTTTTGTGATCGTTGATCATCTTGATCAAAATCTGATTGCCAGCTCTGTAAGCAACAACATGGCAATTTTAGTCAGCAAATAACCAAATAACCAGTCCTAGCAGAAAGCATAAATCAAGCTCATTGTTAGTAGCAAAAGCAATGTACACAGGTAAAGGCGTATAGCACAGTGAGATTGTAAATCCAGTAATCTCAATCCATATGACTAAGACAAAGGAGTGGTAGAAACTCTGCACCCTGCCATTACTCCCCCCACCCTCACACCCCCCCCAAAAAAAAAAAAAGACAAAGGAGTGGTAGAAACTCTGCACCCTGCCATTACTCCCCCACCCTCACCCCCCCCCCAAAAAAAAAAAAAAAAATTTGATAAAAGCATGATTCTAGCTAAAAACAGTTTGAAAAGGAGGAGGGAGCTATGGATAGATTATAAAAGTTCATAAAATTGTCATCCTTCATTCCAAATTTTTTTTTTCCAGAGAACGATATGAAAGAGTAAGTGATTGCGACACGGAGAATTTGCAACCCAGCCCCCACTACAGCAGCTGAAATAGAGTCGTCTAAATGTCCCCTCTTCCCCCTGCCCCTTACCCTCCCCCTTTACCTGAATTAAATGGAATAAAATCAAGAGTGAAGCATTGGCTTGCAAAAAACTAGTCAGATCAATTGTTTGCTTCCAGGAATTGTTATAAGCAGCACAGCCTATATTCCTTGATACAGATACGAATAACAGGCATAAGTAATTATTTGAGTGTCTAACAATCCCAAACTCAAAATACTAGACATGGGAACACTGATCTGAAATTTGGACCCAAACAAAAGAGTCAAGGACATCGCATGGAAACAACTTCTAATTCTGAAGGACTTTTAAAAAGTGCCTTTCATGTTACAGATACATATGAACTGTAAGCACGAATTAGGTTGACTTGTCTTCTAATTCTCATGTAATTCTTATCACATAACTTCTCTTCATCTTTCCTATCTTAAACAGACTTTATTTTTCCTCTAGCCATATGTGGTTCATGATGATTGAGATGTCTAGGTGGAAATTGATTTGTTTATTCAGGATTTCACATCATGTTAAAGTGTCGAGTGCATGCATGACACAGATACAGAGGTACTTACGATAGTATGAGGAGCTGAAGCAAAAGCTCAACTAATCTAATCCTCTTCTCCATCCAAATGCTGAAGATCTCTATCTTTATATTCAATAATTTCATGAAGAAGATTGAGCAACTTATTTGGGACTTTCTTTGACGACATACACAAGTAATTGCTCCAGTCCTCCTATTGTATGAGAGAGAGTCTAGTTGCCTAAGAAGTACGAGGTCTGAGTCTGAAAACAAGAATTTGGAACTGTACATAACATCCTATGGATGTGGTGGGGATTTCGACCTCACTGGCAACTGGCAGATATGACAGATGATACATCTAGTGGGTAAAGATGGCTCCATAGCAAACACCATAACTCAAATTCTACGAATTAATAGGACTAGTCCCAACTCCCAAGCACTCCTTTTATTATGGCTGATATTGCTTGGCAGATTCAGCTACTAAAGCTACATTCTTGTGCCTCAAAGCCCCCAATATCATACACTATGTTCTCAGTCAAGAAAATTGAATAAACCCGCAGAGCACCTTGTTCTATTGCCAATGCCTGCAACTATACATTGACTGAGTTGGAATTGCCCAGCTCATACTTGTGGCAGACACCATCAGATGATCTTGAAGCCTATGACGAGACTAAAGAATTCTGCTAGATTTACCTGCTATTGCTCTCTTAAATCAGAGAAAAACAAAGTTCACAGGGCCACTACTAGAAACATCCAGCAGATTTTGATGATAATGGTGTTAGAACTTAAAATAGTTTAATTTGAGCGAACTTACAATCCAGAACATTATTCTTTCCATCCTTCCACAAAAAGTGGCACTTCTCTTTTTCGTACCCTAGTGAATTTGCATTCTTGACTACTTTCACTTAGTTCTTGCTCATTAAATGATCTTACTAATACCAAAGAATAAGAAAAGAAAAATCTTCCATCCCTCCTTAAAAAAACCACTCTTTGTAACTCCTGCCTAAGCATTCAACCCATGGCACAAGAAAACTACCATTGTGAAACGAGCATCAGCCGAAAGCACATTACTTTCCACAGATGGGCAAGCAAAACAAATCAAAACTCAATCTCATCCGAAATAATTTCAGCTGCTAAATAGGAAAAGCATAATCAACTCTCACCTCAAACAAATACTCAGCATATGCATTCGCATTCCGCAATAGATTATGCTTAAAATGATTCCTTCTATAACCCGACCTTCTGTTATTATTGCTGTTATTGTATCTCTGCATATGAATATATGAATAAATAAACCATAACATATATCATATTAATCTAATACTATAGAGGGACAACAACAGAGAATAAAATTTCTACCTATTTAACATGAGTCCTATCTCTATTTCACAACAACCAATTCAGAATTAGCAACATAAATTCCATGGAAAAAATATTACATTCCTCAACCATTAAATATATAAATTAGCAAAAAAAAAAAACTATAAGCTTAAATGGGAGCATCCTACAAATTCAATTTGCTTCATAATAAAAAAAAAAAAAAAAAATATTGTACATTTTAATATAATATAATTCATTAAAAACCCAAATTTTTTTTTTTTTGAATAATGAAAAATAAAAGGTGGGAAAGGGGGCTTACAGTAGTCCAAGGATTTCGACGACCTCGTTGGAGAAAAAAGGTGGAATGGAAGAACGCAGACCTGATATTGAAGAAACTTGATTGTGGGTTTTTTAGGGCGGATTTAATTGAAGCATTCATCTTTCTTTCTTAACTTTTTTGAAGAGAGAGAAAATATTGAGAATTTGGTTGGATATAAAAATGAGATTTGTTGAGGATATCATAGGATTATGGAATTTAACAGAGAGATTGTTGGAGAGAGAGAGAGGGGAATTTGGAACCGAGAATGAGCGAGTTGAGTCGGTGAACTCAGTCTGAGTCACTCTTTCTCAGTCGTACTCTACTTCGTTCTTTCTTTTCTCGTACCCAGTTGTTAATGTTAAAGACCTCATGACGATGTTTAGCAATTGGTTGTTGGATTTTGGCGTTTTTTACTTGGCTCGCTTGATCGGTTATTTTTATTGATCTTTTTTATGTTAATTGTTTGATTGTTGGCTGTGTTATGAAAATATTTGATAAAATTAGATGTTAATTTTAGTTTTAAGTGTAAAATAAATGCAAAAGCCAAAAGCTAACCAAAGAGCTTCTGCACCAGGGCTTGGGGAAATGGCAGGTCGGGCGGGCCCAAGCCCGTGAGTGGCGGGCCTGAATTTCCAGATTTTGTCCACGGCCCGGCCCAGGCCCGGGGCCGGGCTCGTGCCTAGTGCGGGCCTGACCCTTGTTTTATGTTGTTTTTTTTTGGATTCTTGGCAGTTTTAGGCTAAAAAACAAAAGAAAGAGGCGTTCAGCCTATGGGCCATATAGGCGGGCCTGAAATAAAATTTCTTGACCGTGGCAGGCCCACGGCCCACGTAACGGATAACGAGCCGGGCTGGGCTCGAGCGGGCTCGTGCTGGGCCGGGCCGGGCCCTGCCCACCTCTAAGAGCTGCTAAAACCAATTGTTTTCTTTTAGCTTTCAGCTACCCAAAACGCCACTAAGCAATACTTTTTTGGTTGTTTGACTACATGGAAAAGCGACTAACCAAAAAACTTTTTTGAATGTTTAACCACATGCAAAAGCCAAAGAAAAACTCTCATTATTTTTCGTTTTTTCCACCTCCTTGTCATTCTTCCCTCCTATCTCTTTCTTACTCTTTTCATGAATCTGCTTGCAAGTTTAATCTTTATTGTTACATTTTTATGTATACATGTGAATATAATGGTTTCTTCTCAGTCAACCTATTCTAAACCATGAGGCCTCATTTGATAATGGTGGGCGTCATTGCCACCTGCATCATATCTGTTGCAATTTCAAAGGAGTAGCCATAATAAAGAAAGCATTTGAAATCAAGAGATGGAGATAAAAGAGATGGCGATGACAATCAATGTCCGAACATTAGAGGAAACAAAGATGAAGGTGTCAGAGCAAACCAAATGGTTGATCGCAAATTTGGGATCATAAATTACTTCCTCCATTCCTAAATAAGTTTTACATTCACTTTTCATGTAACCCAATGTGCCTCTTTGATCAGATAATTGAATGAAGATTTTACAGATAATAGAATACAGAGAATAGGATATAAAAAACTGATTTCTAGTAAGAAACTGACATTTTTTTGTGTGCAGATATCATATTCATGCAACTGTAAGTTTATATAATAGCATTTCCTGCAATTCCTCTCATAGTTTAGGCTTGCTACTGCTTGTCAGACCATATGCAAGCATTGTTGCAGCAAACAAAATAAAATGTACAAAAAAAATTCACAAATGGAGAGAGAAAATGCAGAGAGAGAAAATCCTCTCCATGTTCTTACTCCTACCCAAACACCACAAACCAAAAACCACCCAACTGCCCTCAAGGCCCAGAGTGAGATAGCCAGCCAGAGACTTCCGGTGCAGCCCATTCACGTTCAAGCAAATGCCGTTGAATCCGCCGTCCCAGAACCAGCACCAGATCCCCCTCCTCCGCCGTGTGGGTCTATCTTACCTTTCAAGGATGCCATAACTAGTACTCCTATGGGTGTAATCCCAGATTTTTCAGAGATTATGCCTTTGAAGACACTAAAAGTTCCTTTCTCGACGTCACAACCACAGGTTTGTGGTGAGGACGAAGTGTTTGTTCCAATCTCGGAGGAACAATACCTTGACCTTGTGAAACCTTGGAGCGACGCGATTATTTGCAAGATGGTTGGCAGATCTTTCTCACAAGACTTCTTAAGGAAAGAACTTCAAAAAATATGGAAGTGGGAAGGGAACATGGATCTTGTATCCTTAGGGAGGGGTTTTTATAGCATGAATTGCAAATCAAACACAGAGAGATCTAGAATATTAGCCGAAGGCCCATGGTTCATAATGGGGTCTTTGGTTTGGGTTCAAGCATGGCAGCCGGGGTTTACACCCTCTAAGCCGGCCATTACTCAATACCCAGTTTGGGTCACACTACCCGAGCTACCTTTGGAGTTCTATCAAAAAGATGTTCTTCAAGCTATAGGAAACTCCATGGGTAGCATCATAAAAATTGATGCTCACACTTTAAAGGGTGATAGAAGGAAGTTTGCATCTTTGTGTGTTCTCATGAAGGCAAACCGAAGGATTCCGGGGAAAGTATGGGTCGGGGGTTTTTGTCAATACCTCATTTTTTCTGATTCGTCGTGGGTCTGTGATGTGTGTCATCGCGTTGGTCACAATGGAAAGTGGTGCCCGGAAAAGATGGTGGATGAGGCCGGAAAAGTGTACTAAGCTCATGTGGTAAATCTGGGTGATCAAAAAGATCAAACAGCGAGAGGAACATGGGTTCACGTGCATGGCAACAAGTCAACTAAAGTTGAAAAAAAAAAGGAAATTAGGTGGACCCACATCCAGGTGGACTCCCAAGAAAAGAGATGAGGAAACTTCTGAAAAGCCGGCGCTGCAGGTTGAGTCCAATCAACCGGACATTAGAGAAACCCAAGGAAAAGTGTGGGGCCCGAGGATTTAAAAAAGGTCATACAAAATCCCCCGAATCCCTGTCAAAATAGGTTTGCAATTTTCGAACCTTACAGGAGGATTTTCTCCCTCCTCCTTCCTCTGAGAAGCTGAAACGTGGAGGGGAAAGGTCTGTGAGGGTCAGTTCGAACCCCCCTCCTTCCCCTAGGCCATCATCACTCTGCTCCCCTATTCTCAGGCACCCTTCCCCATTGTCTTTAAACCCGGTGAATATAGCTTCCCTCTTATTTAAACTCCAACATTCTAATCCCTCCACCCCACAAAAAATCTCTTCAACCTCCACACAAAAAACCATCACCACTGCCATTTCTACCTCCACGAAAAAAAAATATCTCCTTGCCACCTTGATGATGCCACGCATACCGGTGGAGCTCAACCTGTCAGGATCTTCCTCCCCACCACCACCCTTATCTCCTCCAAATTCCCCTCTCGAACCGCGAGTCACGGTGGTCAAGCCCCTAAGCCCGGTAATGTTCTCTCGTCCGGTTTGTCCTCTCAAACCGAAACTCAACATGGAGGTAGTAGAGTACTATGTCCCCGACTGCCTCGAGGACCCGAACAAATTCCACACGGAATTAACACTCAAGGAAGTGAAGGCTCTTATTGCAAACCCGCGCTTAAATCCCGAAACAGCTGGTCTCTTGATGATGTATTCCAATTCCGAGTTCCGGCCGACCCATGTCCCACAAGTGTTAGATGCCGGACATCTTCCCCTAACCATGCGACTATTTTTGAAGTGGTTCCTAGAAAAAGAGGTAGAAGTAGAGAGCGAAGAAAGAGATTTGTTAGTGAACCTAGGGCCGTGGCTAGACCCTCTACCACTACTCCAGATGGTACGCACGATACTCCGAGTGGAACAGAAAGATGTGAGAATGATTGCACGAAGCAACACCAATGATTTAATGCTAGCCAGACTTCACTTACCGATGTAGCAACTAGGACTCACGACAACCTAGGGAGAGGTAAACGGGAGAAAAAACCCTCGAGAAGCCGAGGTAGTCCTCTGGCCACACCGAAAGATGTGGACTTGTCCACAAACAGGAGCAGAGGTCGACCCGTGGGTAGTAGGAAACGAGGGGATCCTAAAGATGCTTCTCGACAAGACACCGTTGTATAAAGGAATGACGGTTCTTTTCTGGAATTTAGAGGGTTGGCGAGGCCATCCTTCACGCCAAAATTTCTTCTGCTTATTCAACAACACTACCCGTCTCTTGTAGTCCTTGCTGAAACTTGGGTGGGTCGTGAGAAAACAGATGAGATTGCTGGTGACTTGGGCTTTGATTCATGGCATTTGCTTGAACCAAATGGGTTTTTGTGGGCGGCATTCTCCTGTTATGGAAATCACACATTCTGGATTTTCATGTTGTGGGAGAAGGCGCTCAGGGAGTCTATGGCGTGGTTGAGGTACTTTCTTCTAAAACTTCCTTTGTGCTTACTTCTATTTATGCTAGTACTAAATTTCATATTCGCGAGCTTTTGTGGAATGATTTGGAAATTTTTTTGGTTAGTAGTAGGTGACACTAGTAGAATAATTGCTTATTGCTGCGGTGATATTGCTGCGGTTTTACCCATACGCAGCAATATATCACGTAAAAAGAAAAGGAAAAATATAAAATAACCATATTGCTGCGGTTTTGGCCGAAAACCGCAGCAATATGGTTTCAACGGAAAATTTTTGAAATTTTTTTGACTATTTGACCAAACATATTGCTGCGGTTTTTAACAATAACCGCAGCAATATATTAAAATTAAATTAAAAAATTATTATATTAATCTATTGCTGCGGTTTCTTCTAAAAACCGCAGCAATAGGGTCATTAGGGTTTAATAAAATGGGCGCCGTTTCCTCCCTCCTCATTCCTCACTTTCACTTTCACTTTCACAGTAACACTCCTCTATCTCTCCTCACCCTCTTTTCACCTAACAACGACCGGCACTTCCTCCGTCGTCCTCGTCCTCGTTCAGATCTCCATCAACGCCGGCCATCAACACTCGTTCTCGTCCTCGTTCGTTCATTCGTTCAGATCTCCATCAACACCGGCCATCAACACTCGTTCGTTCTTCGTCACCATCAACACTCGTTCACTCTCGTCGTCGTTCACCATCCGAATTTTCACTTCGAATCCGGTTCTTCCCCTCGTTTTCTTCTTCGGTTGGCAAGGAGATCTTATTTTCTTTTTTTTTTCGTTTTTCAGATACGTTTGTAGATTTTTGTTTTAGGATTTTTTTTATTTTCAGTTTCTTATATTTTTGTAATATATTTTTTGTTTTTTATACATTGTGTTGCTTTAGTTGTGTTCATCTTCTTGGATGATTGAGTGATGTTTGCATTTTTTTACATAAGAAATTTGTGTTTGAAACTGGTATTGCAATTATTTGAGAAAGTTGTGTTTTATTTTTTTTCAGCATTTTTATTTATCAAATTTGATGACAAAATGCAAAAAAAAAAAAAAATTTTTTTTACCTGTACTAGTACCTATTGCTGCGGTTTTCGCTAGGAACCGCAGCAATACGCCTATTTTTTATTATTAACTACAGCATATTGCTGCGGTTTTTCCTAGAAACCGCAGCAATATACTTTATTTTTATAATAAAAAATATTTATATTGCTGCGGTTTTTCCCAGAAACCGCAGTAATATGTTGTAATATTGCTGCGAGTTAAAACCGCAGCAACAGTTTAATTACCTATTACTACGCCGTTAATTGCTGCGCAGTCAAAACCGCCGCAATAGGCCACTTAATAACCGCAGCAATAAGCATTTATTCTACTAGTGTGATTTCAATGAAGTTACTAATCAGAGTGAAAAAGTTGGGGGTAGACCTGTTTCTAGGAAAAGAACGGACTTGTATGCTAATAAGATGGATAGTTGTAACTTGGTAGATTTAGGTTTCAATGGCCCTAAGTTTACTTGGACCAATAAAAGAAAGCGTAAACCGATATTTAAAAGACTTGATAGAGGATGGGCAAATCCTGAATGGATCCAATTGTACCCTAATGCAAATCTTTGGCATCTCCCAAGAGTCACGTCAGACTACTGTCCTATTCTTCTAAAGTTTAAAAATGCACCTTTTGTCCAAGTTGAAAAACCCTTCCGGTTTAAACCAATGTGGCTTCTAGACAATAGATTTAGAGAGGAAGTGCTTAAGGATTGGCCTACACCCTGTAGATCAATTCAAGAAAGCTTAAGCATCTTTAGGCAAATTCTCATGGTTTGGAATCAGGATACGTTTGGAAATCTTTATCGTCGAAAACGTAACTTGTTAGCCTGATTGAGAGGTACCCAGTCTTATCTCCAAGACCATCCCTTGTCCCAATTTCACCAAAATCTTGAGACGAACCTCCAACAAGAGATGTTGACCACCTTAGATCAAGAAGAAATGCTTTGGAGAACAAAAAGTAGAATGGACATAATCGGGGAGGGAGATCGTAACACGAGGTTTTTCCATAGAAGTGTCTTGATCAAACGAAATGCCTCTAGAATCAATAGCCTTAGAAATGACGTAGGAGAGGACATTACTAACCAGGAAGGTATTCATGACCTGATTCTATCCTTCTATAAAAATCTCTATACAACGGTAAAATTTTCGTGCCCTAGAGTTCCGAAAAGGCCGTGTAGTCCGGAAGAGAGTGTTGGTCATGTCCCAACCCCTATTGAAATCAGGGTTGACCTTTTTAGCATGAAACCCTTTAAAGCCCCGGGTCCAGATGGTTTCCACCCAGTTTTCATCCAAAAAGCTTGGAATACTGTCGGAGAAGATGTATGTATGGAGGTGAGTCAATGGTTTAGACAAGGATGGATCCCTAATGACCTGTGCCAAGCCTTGATATGCCTGATCCCTAAACAGAAATCCCCTGAAACAATCAAACAGTTTAGGCCTATTAGCTTGTGTAACACGTTATACAAACTTGTCACAAAGATCCTTGTTACCAGGCTCAAACCCCTAATTCCGACTTGGATTTCGCACAATCAGAATAGCTTCATTAAGGGAAGGGGCCCTAACATTAACCTTGTTGTGGCCTCTGAGGTTTTGCATTCCATGCAAAAGAAGAAAGGAAAGGGAGGGTGGTTTGCCTTAAAGATTGACCTTGAGAAAGCCTATGACCGAATTGAGTGGTCCTTTGTTAAAGAGTGTCTCTAGAACCTCCAGATGGACCCAGCGGCCATAAACCTAATTATGGATTGGATCTCGAAAGCCTCTTCTTGTGTCTTAATTAATGGGAGGAAATCGAGGAAATTTGACCACACTCGGGAGTTGAGACAGGGAGACCCTATGTCCCCGTATCTGTTTAACATATGTCTAGAGGCTCTGAATGAGGCCTGTCACAATCAACTTTGGACTCCTTTTTGGGTTGGTAGGGGTAGAGTCCCGATCTCTCATTTACTCTTTGCAGATGACTTACTATTGTTTGGAAAAGTAGATGAGAGTACAACTTTTACCGTCCGGGATGTGCTCGAGAATTTTAGTAGGGACTCGGGGGATAAGATTAATGAGGCGAAAATACCTTAGAGGAACATAGGACCCTGTTCAAAGAGACCCTTAACATTGAGGAGAGTGTCAACCTAGGTATGTATTTGGGGTTACCAATTTCACATAAACGCCCTACGAGAGCCTAGGTCCAGTTTATTGTTGAGAAAGTCAGGTCTAGGCTAGCCAATTGGAAAACGAAATTTCTATCCAAGCCCGGGCGCCTATGCCTCATCTCTTCAACTCTGTCCACAATCCCGGCCTACTACATGCAAGCAACATGTCTCCCAGCTAGTACCCTTGATGATTTGGACACCATCTGCAACAACTTCCTATGGGGGAAAGAGGGGGGGTAAGAAAAAGCTACATCTCGTCAGTAAACAAACCACCTTCGTTCCAAAGAGTCGGGGGGGCTGAGGATTCGAAGCCAAAAGCTTATGAACCAAGCCTATATGGCCAAGTTAGGATGGAAGTTAGCTCAGGTCCCATCTAATCTAGCTCAGCGTTGCATAATTTCCAAGTACCTGCACAAAAATCGTGTCAAAAAATTCAAAAATGGGTCTATCACTTGGAAAAACATAGGTGTGGGTTGGGATGTTTTAAGTCAGCACAGTTACTGGCACATAGGAAATGGCTTCAATATAGACTTCTGGCAGGATGATTGGCTTTTAGTTGGCCCGTTGCGTAGTTGGGTCCAGGGCCCCTTTGGTACTGAGGAGAATGCCAGAAAAGTTCATAGCATAATCTCGCTAGGCCATTGGGACTTCTCAACGCTAACGATCACCTTACCCAGCTGCATTGTCAGCCGTATTCTTTGTTGGAGATTTAGAGTATAAGGTTAGTTAACTTCATGATATATTGTTTGAGTTACTTGGTAAAGGTGTTGTTACTCGAATAATATATAAAATAATATGCTATATGTATTTGCGTTTCATCAAGAACGTAATGATGAACACACGACGCTTAATCAAGAGCAAGGTAATGGTGATGATCGCGACTCGCGATCATGGTAGCACCTCGCGACGGTAGAGCAGCAGCGTGTGCTAGGAGGCAGAAAACTGGTCGCGACTCGCGACCAGTGTCGCACCTCGCGAGCTGCTGGGATCTGCCCAGCTCGCGACTCGCGATGCTCGTCGCGACTCGCGACGAGGCTTCTGTCTTGTTTGCTCATTGTGTTATTTCGCGTAGTTTGACGGTTTGTCGATGCATCGTTTCGGATTTTCTAAAACAGTATAGCATTGTTATATATATGAGGCTCTCTCATATGATGAAGGGGTTGGAAAAACTACTTCTCTCTCTTGCATAAAACTTCTAAAGATCAAAATCAGAAATTCTTCATCTCTACAAAATCTCACAAACTCATTTTCATTGAATAGTGTTCATAGTAAGCGTGACCACTATTGTGTCTTCTTTGTATCTCGAAGGTGAATTCCGTGAACCCGTGCTTTACGATTAGGGTCGGAATATTACTTTTGGGAAAGTGATCCACGCCTAGAAGATTGTTATCTTGTGACCCTTGTTAATTTTCTTATTTAAATTAACAATCCAAAAGTAATATTATAGCAAGATGACTTCAATTCGTGAAATGTCTGCAAATTTTCACAAACTTGACAAGTTCGAAGGTGTTGGATTTAGAAGATGGCAGAAGAAGATGCATTTCCTTCTCACTTCGTTAAGTGTGGCGTATGTTTTAAGCACTCCCAAACCCGAGGAAGGGGAAAATGAAACTGTTGAAGAACTTCGGAGGAGGAGCAAATGGGAGAATGATGACTATATATGTCGTGGCCACATCCTTAACGGTATGTCCGATGCTTTGTTTGATATTTATCAATTTGTTGAATCCGCTAAGATTCTTTGGGAAGAACTAGAAAGTAAATACATGGCCGAAGATGCTTCTAGTAAGAAATTTCTTGTTAGTAATTTCAATGCTTTTAAAATGGTAGACTCTAGGTCGGTAATGGAGCAATTCCATGAAATTCAAAGAATCTTAGGGAGTTTTAAGCAACACAACATTGTAATGGATGAAACCTTTGTTGTTTCCTCTATAATTGATAAATTACCACCCGGTTGGAAGGATGTTAGAAATTCCCTTAAACATAAGAAAGATGATATGAATGTTGAACAATTGGGTGCTCATCTTCGGATTGAAGAGGGCATTCGGGTCCAAGATGGACAAAAGGATGTCAATCCTAATTCTTCCACCGTTAACATGGTGGAGGATGGTAAATCAAAGGAGTCTTCTAATCCTAAGAAGAGGGCTAACAATTTCACCAAAGGCAACTATGGCAAGAAGCCTAAGTTTGGTGGAGGTGCTCAACGAGGTTGTTGGGAATGTGGAAAGCCCGATCATTTTAAGAAGGATTGCACCATTTGGAAGAAGAAGATGAACAAAAAGAATGGTGGGAATGGCGAGTCTAGCCAAACCCATACCAAGCAAGGTATGTGTACACAAGTTTCACTTAATTCAAATCTGAATTTTGTGTGTATGATTTCTGAAATCTTTTGTGTACAGGATGATTGTTCATGGTGGATCGATTCGGGAGCATCAAGACATGTATGCAAGGAGCGGTCTCTATTCAAGACTTTCAAAGAGGTTGAGAATGGAGAAGTTCTTTACATGGGCAATGATTCTACGGCTAAAGTTCTAGGTGTAGGACAAGTAGAATTAGTGTTTAGTTCCGGAAAGCCTCTTATTTTAAGAGATGTATTATATGCTCCGGAACTTAGGAGAAATTTAGTCTCCGGTGCTACTTTGAATCGGTTAGGTTTTAAGATGGTGTTTGAAGCTGATAAATTCATATTGTCTAAGGGTGGTACATTTGTAGGACTTGGTTATCTTTGTAATAGTATGTTCAAACTAAGTATTTTGAATGCTTTGAAAGATACTTGCTTTGTTGTTAATGACAATTCTTCTCTATGGCATAATAGGCTTGGTCATGTTAACTATAAAAAGTTGTATTCCATGTCTAAGCATGATTTGATTCCCTCTTTTGATCCAAGTATAGAGAAGTGTAGAACATGCATGTTAACAAAGATAACTAGAAATTCTTTTCCAAACAATGTGGAAAAAGATACTTCATTGCTTGATTTGGTGCATAGTGATTTATGTGATTTTCATAGCACTCCTTCCTTGGGGAACAAGAAATACATGATAACTTTTATTGATGATTATTCTTGGTTTTGTTATGTATACTTGTTATTTACTAAGGATGAAGCCCTTGATAAGTTTAAGATCTATAAAACTGAAGTTGAATTGCAACTAAGTGACAAAGTTAAACGGTTTAGAACCGATAGGGGTGGTGAATTCTATGACCCGAGTTATTTTCAATCTATTGGCATTATACATGAAACTACAGCGGCTTATACACCACAACAAAATGGTATAGCTGAAAGAAAGAATAGAACTTTGCAAGAAATGGTAAATTCTATGTTATCCTATTCGGGTTTAAGTGATGGTTTTTGGGGTGAAGCTATGTTAACAGCTTGTCATATTTTAAACCGAGTTCCAATGAAAAAGAACGAGGTTACCCCATATGAACTTTGGTATAAAAGAAAACCAAACTTGAGTTATCTCAAAGTTTGGGGATGTCGGGCAATTGTAAAAGTGCCGGAACCCAAACGTAAAAGTTGGGTGAAAGGGGAGTTGAGTGCATCTTTATAGGGTATGCTCTTCATAGCAAATCCTATAGGTTCTATGTTATAGAACAAAATGACTTTTGGTCAATTCACACTATTGTGGAGTCAAGAGATGCAATTTTTGATGAAAATCGTTATTCATCAATTCCTAGACCAAAGGATATCACTCCTAATACCAATATTCAAGCAATTGATCAAATTAATATTGATCAAGGAATTGGACTTGATCAAACTAACATTGATCAAGAAGTTGATGAACAAACTCTTGATGAGAATGTTGCATCAACATCATCACAACCTAGGAGAAGTAAAAGGGCGAGAAAAGAGAAATCTTTCGGCCCGGACTTTCATGTATATTTGGTTGAAGGATCAAGGAATTCCATAGTGACTAAGTTTCCATATATATTTAATGTGGAAGAGGATCCTTTAACGTTTAATGAGGCTATGAGGTCTCAAGATGCCGCTTTTTGGAAAGAGGCAATTGATGATGAGATGGATTCCATCATGGGAAATAACACTTGGGTTTTAGCCGATTTACCTCCTAAGTGTAAACCAATTGGGTGTAAATGGATTTTCAAAAAGAAAATGAAAGTAGATGGAACTATTGATAAGTTCAAAGCCCGTTTAGTGGCTCAAGGTTTCTCACAAAAACCGGGTATTGATTACTTCGATACATATGCACCCGTTGCTAGAATCTCTACTATAAGGTTATTAATAGCTCTTGCGGCTATTCATAAGCTTGTGATCCATCAAATGGATGTCAAGACGACGTTCTTGAATGGAGAACTAGAGGAAGAGGTTTACATGCGACAACCGGAAGGGTTTGTCGTGAAAGGTCAAGAGCATAAAGTATGCAAGTTAATTAGATCTTTGTATGGGCTAAAACAAGCACCTAAGCAATGGCATCAAAAGTTTGATGAGGTTGTGTTGTCTAATGGTTTCAAATTGAATAATTCAGACAAGTGTGTTTATAGCAAATTTGATGACAACGGTAATGGTGTCATGATTTGTCTATATGTAGATGACATGTTGATATTTGGAACGGATTTGTCACAAGTTGAGTGGACAAAATCTTTTCTATCTTCACAATTCTCCATGAAAGATTTGGGGGAGGCAGATGTCATCTTAGGTATAAGAATTAAGAGAGACAATGGAAAATTGATCTTGTCACAATCTCATTATATCGAGAAAGTGCTCAAGAAGTTTAATGTTAGTGATTGCTCTCTTGTTTCAACTCCTATGGACCCAAGTGAAAAATTATTGCCAAATGATGGCAATGCCGTGTCTCAACTTGAGTATGCGAGGGTTATAGGTTGTTTGATGTATGCTATGACGAGTACTAGGCCGGATATCGCATTTGCGGTAGGGAAATTAATTAGGTATACTAGTAATCCTAGTATGGAACATTGGCAAGCTATTCGTCGAGTGTTAAAGTACTTGAGGAAAACCATGGACTATAGTTTGTCCTATAGTGGATATCCTTCGGTTTTAGAAGGGTATTTGGATGCAAGTTGGATCTCTAATAGAGAAGATCATTCCTCCACGAGTGGATGGACATTCCTCCTTGGGGGGAGGTGCGATATCTTGGGCTTCCAAGAAACAAACTTGCATTGCGAGATTCTTCAATGACATCGGAGTTTATAGCTCTGTCATCGGCAAGCAAAGAAGCCGAGTGGTTAAGGAATCTCATGTTTGAGATACCTTTGTTGCCAAAACCAATATCACCTATTGCTATACATTGTGATAGTGATGCAAGCATTGGCAAGAGCTTATAGTCAAGTGTATAATGGTAAGTCAAGACACATTGGTGTGAGACATAGTTATGTCCAAGGACTTATCAAAGATAGTGCTATCACTGTTGACTATGTGAGGACTACGTATAATCTAGCGGATTGTTTCACTAAGGCGCTAGCTAGAGATACGGTAAAGAGGATGGCAATCGGTTTAGGATTGGTGCCTTTTGGAAATCACGAGTAAGGGAATCTTAACTTAACGCCCAATAAGACGTTGGGTCTTGAGTTCAATAAGATTAATTTCCTTATTTGTTGATTGAAAGAACTTGTATAATCATCCAAGGTAAAGTTCTTTAAATCTGTGATGTTATAAGAGGTTGTTTAATCTTAATAGGTCTCTTGACATTGTGCTTTGTCACAGGAGCATGCTTTTCTAAGAGATCTACCTATGTAAGTGCGAAGTTTGGCCGCTTCAAGGAGCTAGTGAGGCATAGCTTTGATGCACTTATGAATTGATATGGACACATGGCTAATTAGTGTCAAGTATATATTGAAAATGAGTAGTTAATCTTGTGTGTGTAATATCTTCAAGTTTTCATTATGTGTTGCTAATGGTTCAATCGTTTATCGACACCATTTGGATACGAATGCTTGGAATGTGTATTATACTAAGTGGAAGTTCAAGTCTTTATACACTTTCATTTATGCATGAGGTTGTTTTGTTTTGATGATGTTTTGTGCAATAACTATTTTTGTATACTCTAAATGGGGGAGGATTGTTGGAGATTTAGAGTATAAGGTTAGTTAACTTCATGATATATTGTTTGAGTTACTTGGTAAAGGTGTTGTTACTCGAATAATATATAAAATAATATGCTATATGTATTTGCGTTTCATCAAGAACGTAATGATGAACACACGACGCTTAATCAAGAGCAAGGTAATGGTGATGATCGCGACTCGCGATCATGGTAGCACCTCGCGACGGTAGAGCAGCAGCGTGTGCTAGGAGGCAGAAAACTGGTCGCGACTCGCGACCAGTGTCGCACCTCGCGAGCTGCTGGGATCTGCCCAGCTCGCGACTCGCGATGCTCGTCGCGACTCGCGACGAGGCTTCTGTCTTGTTTGCTCATTGTGTTATTTCGCGTAGTTTGACGGTTTGTCGATGCATCGTTTCGGATTTTCTGAAACAGTATAGCATTGTTATATATATGAGGCTCTCTCATATGATGAAGGGGTTGGAAAAACTACTTCTCTCTCTTGCATAAAACTTCTAAAGATCAAAATCAGAAATTCTTCATCTCTACAAAATCTCACAAACTCATTTTCATTGAATAGTGTTCATAGTAAGCGTGACCACTATTGTGTCTTCTTTGTATCTCGAAGGTGAATTCCGTGAACCCGTGCTTTACGATTAGGGTCGGAATATTACTTTTGGGAAAGTGATCCACGCCTAGAAGATTGTTATCTTGTGACCCTTGTTAATTTTCTTATTTAAATTAACATTCTTAGTATGCCCCCACCGCTCCAAAACTCTTCAGAGGATCTTCTTACCTCAACATTTGTGAATTATAAAGGTTTTGTACTTAAACATGTCTATGATACCCTTCTCCCCCAGCCCCAGGAAGGGGTGGATCTGTCTTGGACCTGGAAATGCCCAGTAGAACCCAAAATTAATTACTTTATGTGGTTACTTTGGCATGACCGCATTCCCCATAGACACCTTCTTGCCATTAGGGGAATGATTCAGGATCCTTCTTGCCATAGGTGTCATGGCCATACCGAGCATGGTGCCCATATTATCCGGGATTGCTTTAAAAGTCGTGAGATTTGGGGACGCCCTGGAATGCTTGTAAATCAGAGTGTGGATTTTAAAGCATGGCTTCATGAACATATGACCTCGACTGAGACTTTTCGTGAGATCCCTTGGAAAAGTGTCTTCCCATACCTATGTCATGAGATTTGGAAGGATAGGAATAGCTGTGTTTTGATAACCGTGACCCCTCTCCTATTATGGTATTGTGTGTTAGAGCTACAGGGTTTGCTAGGGAGTATGCCTCCACCATAAGTAAGAATAGCATGGAACAGTTTGCCCATATGGATTTCGCCCATCCTCAGGATTACTTGATGATTCACGTTGATGCTTCTTTTGTTGGTTTGTTGGAAACAGTGGGGATTGGGGGGGTGATTCGGGATGGAAATGGCCAATGGGTTGTGGGCTTTGGGAAAAGGATTTACACTAACAACTCTCTTGCAGCAGAACTTCTTGCTATCTTGGAAGCTTTATACTTTGTGGAGGCACATACCCTCCCAAAGGCCATTATTTATTCTGATTGCAAAATCGCTATCGAGCTACTTACAACAGGCCATTGTGATTTATATGCTAATGTGATTAATACGTGCAGGTTGTGGCTTACGAAGCACCCGGAAACTCTGATTAAGCACTGCAGTCGTAAGTTTAACCAAGTGGTGGATACCATGGCCAAGGCTTGTAGGGTCATGGAAGATGGATGTGTTGTAACTAGGATTTTCCCCATCCCCCCTAGTTATTGTTCTGAACAACTATTATCGGATTGTAATATTTTTAACATTACTGTTTAAGGAATGAAGGGCTTTGTTTACCAAAAAAAAAGTACAAACAGCCAAAGCCTAAAATAGTAATCAAAATAAACGAAGAATGCAAAAGAAAGTTCAAATAATGCATTACCATTTACACCAATCAAAGCTTAAAAACCACATGGTCTCAGTCAAAGACACAAAAGACAAAAAAAAAACCACAAATTTTTTACTTATAAGCAAAAGAGAGATTGGAAAAAGAACATTCAGGTGTTCAATATGAACCAAGCATCATACAAACATGAGCACTTGAATTCCAGAACACTATTTGCATTAAATGTCAAGTGAGGTGTGTACTCAATGTTAAGCAGGCATTACATGAGAAAATCTAAGAAGGGAAGACTACTTAATTAAATAGCTGATTTCTCAACCTCATTGATGAATTAGGAATGTATATCACTATTTGCATGAATCCAATTATCAAAGCAAATTAACTTTTCATTCATAGACATTGGCCTTGTCAATAACAAATAAGGAATATACCATCAGATAATAATCATTTAAACACCTCCACAATGAGATACCAACAGATAAAATTACACAAAAAAAAGAGAATGTTAGACTTTAGATTTGTATAAGGAACAATTCGTTTTTTAATGCTTTAGAATTACTTGATCTTGGTTTTTTTTAATAGTTTAGGGGCTTGCATTATACCTGCAGAATTATGTTCTCTGATAACATACATTGTGATTGAAGGGAGAAGAGGAAGAAGATGAAACAAAGTAACTGTCATGAAGTTGTGCGTGGATTCAAGAGGAAAAGGAGGAGTAGATGAACTGTCATGGTTTTCAAGTGTATTTTTTTAAAGGTTAACTCTTTTTTTTTAAAAGGAAAGGATAAAGGTTAACTGGTGCAAGCAAATTGCCATGCAGTTATTGGTGATTAAATTTGTTTCTTTTTTTTGGTGATCAGTAACTGCTTTGCAGCTTGTTAAGGATCACTTTTTCCCCCTTTTTTTTTTAAAGTTAATGACTGGTATATCTTATAATTACCTTTGTAGACGAGGGTAATTTGGGCAAAGGGGACGGACACCAAAGTCCTTAAGAGTTCCCATATATATTCTCTTTTTGATAATTTAACTCATTTCATAATAACTCATAAAAGAGTTAAAGACATACATCTAAATACCGAGGCTACAACACCTTGAACAGTAAGACAAACATCATAAACGCCAAAATCAAACGCTTCAAACACAACTAGAACCTCTGGACAATATTACCATCAAAACGAGCTAAAAAAATCACCACAGCTACCATATCAAAGAACCTAGAAACAACACCTAAGTTTACCAACTGAAAAACAGTAAACTGTGGTATCCGATTTTTAACTGTCTTAATTAACGGTTTGAATCCCACAAAAGTCTCTCATTGGACTATGAGTTTTAGAAAACTTTAAAGTCGCCACCCTATTAATATCTGAATAGGGACAGGTTTATTTAATAAATCATTTTAAAATCAATTTCAAGAAATATCATTTAAAACAATGATGACTTCATATGGATGAGGCTTTTTTGAAAATTGGTCTTTTATACCATGAGGTAGGGTTCGGGGTTTAGGTTAAGAGGTGCGAACGTCTGGAACTCGTCTCCTCTTCCGTTCTAAAGAACGGGCTCTTACTAAATGCGTTATTTTTCATTTTAAAGTAATCATGACTATTAAAAAGAAGGAAAATCACATAATTTGCACATATTCAAATCAATCATTTTTAAAAGGGTCAATATATCATTTGTACATGGTAAGTTTGAGCACTGAAGTTGCACTACATACCAATCATTGCGGGATTTGAATCCACTCATGGATCAAAACCATTGTAGTTCGATCTTAAGTCTCACCCTAAATGGCCAATTCCATTAGGGATGAAAAGCGAAGAGAAGGAAAATAGATTATGAATAACTCACCTTTAGAAT
The DNA here is from genome assembly GCA_947646795.1 of Beta lomatogona. Taxonomy (NCBI): domain Eukaryota; kingdom Viridiplantae; phylum Streptophyta; class Magnoliopsida; order Caryophyllales; family Amaranthaceae; genus Beta; species Beta lomatogona. The sequence continues at coordinate 5,601,886 of CANSNZ010000927.1, read as the reverse complement.
TAAACAAACCTATTAACAATGAGGTAATCACTCCAATTAGTGATTAAAATGAGATTAAGATAATCACCTTAATTAGTGATTAAATATGAAGGATTAAGATAATCACCTTAATTAGTGATTAAGAAGGAAGGAAAAATAATCACCCTAATTAGTGATTAACTAGGAAGGTTAGGAAATAATCATCCTAATTAGTGATTACTACCTCCGTCCCAAAATAGTCTGAACACTTTCCTTTTATGTTTGTCCCAGATTAGTTTGAAAACTCCTTTTTTTGGCATGGTCCCATCATTAGTATATTATTTCTTCTACACATCTTTGGCCCACACTCTACCTTTTATCAATAAAAAGCTACCTAAGTTTCTCTCTTCTCTAATAAAAAATACCCCACCAACTCCTATCACATCTACTTTTTAAATAAAATAACATTTGATAACCACACTACAACTTATCACCTTAAACTACGTGTCCCAACAAGTGTTCAGACCTTTCTGGGACGGAGGGAGTATTAATAATGAAAAGGTTAAGGTAATCACCCTAATTAGTGATTAATCAAGGAACCCTAATTATTGATTAAAAATGATGAAATGTTAAGGTAACCACCCTAATTAGTGATTAATTAGTGAAAACAAGGAAGGAAAGATAATCACCTCAATTAGTGATTAAAATGAAGGTTAGGATAATCACCCTAATTAGTGATTAAATATGATGAAAGTAATCACCTTAATTAGTGATTAAACTTAGGATTTTCCAAGAGGTCTTTTAAAAAAGATTTACTTCCTAATTGAAGGCTTTTCGATGATTGTAAATAATCTTATTTGAAGATTTTTATGGCATTTTAACAAAGTGATCAATTTGAGATGGAGTTTGGAGATTGTGCTTGGTTAATCAAAATTTGGCCATTTAAAGTGAGACACATGAAATGACCTAAAATCAATTAGGATATCATAATTACCTTTCTAATTATGTCAAATTATATAATTGATCCATTTGAAGATTATGGAGAACAATTTTGTAAATGTAAGATGGATCATCATACAATTTAACTTGGTTAGATTTGCAATTTTTCCTCTTAATTGAGATTAGGTCATTTAATTAATATACTATGATATATTGGGCCCAACTTACAATATTTGTAACATTGGTTGCTCAATTTATTCAAAAAGAAATGTGGAATTATTTATGAAAAGTATGCATAAACATCTCCATATTACAACAAAAGTGTACAAATTCTATGATCTATACAAATCTTCAATCTTGATATTCACCATGATGCTCCTTGATCTTCATCCTCATGAATGGGCTTTGGAATTCATGCTTATTTAATAAACTTGTTAAAATTAGATATTAATTAACCTCTTTGATTTGATATTTTTATGATGATTTTTATTGATTTTTATTTGCATAATAAAAATGAGTCATTTTAACTTAAATTTTCATGACTTTTGATTAACATTTTCGTATGAAAATAAATCATTTTTATGAAACTTGAGTTTCACTTTATTTCAACTTTTCAAATTACACTATTGTTCTTTTACTGACTTCCAAATTCATAACTTTCTATACAAAGTGTGAAATTGCGAATAGGATACACCTATGGATAGGTCAGTGAGTTATTTATGTTTTGTCAAAATTTCACAAGCTTTTAGTGACTACTCGAATTATGGTGAATTTTATACTAAAACCGGTCGAAACAGGACCTTTATCCAATGTGTTCTTTGAAATCTAACTTACTGAACTTTTCTTGAAGTCAATTTTGGTATGAACATTCTAAACACTTTGAAGGACTAAACTGGAAATTTTCACTTGAATTGGACATTTTTAAGACCCTTTTTTATTTATTTCCTTAACTGAAGAGAAAATCAGTATTCTGGAATTTAGTGATTTCCATGAAAGTTTTTGTAAAGATAAAAGTGTACAAAATTCATATGAATATAATTTTTATATTTTTGGAAAGATACTGATGTCTACTTCAATGTTTCTTTTTTTAGTTTTGGCTAAATGAGTTTAACTTGAATTTTATTGAAAGAACAAACTTATGTGGTACTGGACAAAATCAGTTTTTCACAATAATTTTGTATGATTTTTAATTAACTGTACAAAGTTTGTTTTTTAGAAATTCCAAAGCCCAGTTGCTGGAAATCTTGAACTTCATAGGAAAAATATTACATCCTATAAACTATTTACATAATACATACCAAAAATGAGATTAAATACGAAATTGAATCTGACTATAATTACAGCATCACATTTTCTTTTTATGGAGATATTTATGCACAACTTTACTTGATTTTTTTTTATGAAAACATGTTTTAGGTGATGAATAACAACTTAATTAAGAAAAATCACAGAAACACATATTTCCTAAGAGTCTCCCCATTAGAGTTGACTATTCTAGGTGGGGTGATTTAAGGTTGGGAACCTATTAGGACTTCCACATACCCAAATCACTCAAAGATTAAAAAATGATAAGAGAAAACAAAGAGAGAGTTAGTATATGATCAAGAAGATAATTATGAAAAATAACAAGAACTTAATTTTACCTTGCTAACTCAATGATGCACTTCCTGTGCAAAGTTTTCTACTTTTTTTTTTATGATTTTCTTAATTTTCTAAGTGAGTTTTTAAATTACTTAATTACTAAATAAAATCTTTTTTTGTGTTTTTCTTTGATGAACTTCTTATTTACTAATTACTTTCCTAACTTTTGCTTTCTTTTTCTTAAATGAGATTTTTTTAGAGGGAGGAAGTATGGAGAATGAGAGTAGTATTGAAGTTGTGAAGTTTTTTGTTGTTTTATGTTGTTTTTGAGAAGTTCTTTTGTTGTTGAGTAGTTGTCTTTTAAATGAAAAGAAGAGGGGTATTTATAGGAAAATGAGGAGATGAATTAGGGTTTGAAGGAGGTTGAAAATCATATTTTTCACCCAAAAATCTGAAATTTACCATCCTACAACATCTTAATGACATCATCATCAAATGATATCATCAAATCTCCTTATATTATCAAATTTATTGGAACTACAAATATTCTTATTCTCTTTAGATTTGATTTTGCACTTTTCACTAATGAGGCAAATCAGATTTTCAGAAAATATTCTCTGGCTAAACACATCCTAATACGTAGAAATGCATCGAAAAACGTGAAGGAAAAGATGACTGGGCAACTACATGGAGTGCTAAGCCCTACGCTGGACACAACACTATGCGCTTGGTGCAAAGGCATGTTGGCGCATGAAGCCAATGTGTGTTGGTCGCACGGTCATGTATCTGGCGCATGGCCGTGTTCCTGGCGCACTGCCTGGATTTTACGGATCTTTTAGCTCTTACACATTAGATTTGATTCCGATTCTAATTCCTTTTCATGATTTTTATTCCTTAACCAATGGATAAAAGGATGTGATTAGTGCTTAAATAATATATTCTTATTCTTTATCCAATGGATAATGACTTGATCACCAAGAAAACTGATTCCCACCAGTTTTGATAAACGATTAAAATTCTGGTGCCTAATCGCAACTCGTTTTTCCGTTTTTCGAAAACCTAAATTAAAACAAATAACGAAAGCTCATCAAATTAGTAAAGACGAGATTGATTATACTACAAATCATTCTATTAAAACAGGTGGCTGTAGTTATTAACTCTGATTTACGGAAAAGTTGCGTTTTTAAACCGAAATCGGGTGATTAAAGCTCAAAACGAAAAAACATATGATGGAATGAAACTCGCGCTCTGAGATGGAACATGCCTTTAACGGGGCGCGTGCTCCATGATACATTACAGTTTCGTTATTTTCGTTTCTTTTCAAAAATCTTTATTTTAAAATTTTATGCACAATAGGGGTTCAAAATTTGATTTCTACACAAACTAAGACAAGCAAGATCAAACAAAACAACAAAGAACTCATGAACTCCTTAAAACGTTTTCAGTCATGAACACCATATTAGCCATTGGGATACCCCTCAATACACCATCTATTTGCTACTTGAACGCCATTTTTCTACTCCACTTTTTGGCGGAACCCAAGATTATGAAGTGATTGAGATTGATTATTATTCTCCATATTACGATGGAACCCAAGATGATTAAACAATTGATATTGATTTTTCTTTGCTGGCCTTTGAAGAGGTGAACTTGCCACAACATTGCTCATATTAAAATCAGGCGTCAAAAATGAATCCTCACTAACATCACCAACTAAATCTATTTTTCTGCCATTTCTATTAGCACAAGCAGAGACGCATTTCCATCAGCACAAACTGAACTTCCCTTGACACATATCTCATTTGCAAATGAAAGGGCACTTGCATTGCCACTTAAAGCAAAACTTTCCGATAACCTCTCCGGATTTGCTGACATCTTCTTCTTGTTCACACCAGCGTTTTTGAAAGGGTCAATGCTCAACAAGCACATTACATCACAAGAGATATTGGGTTCCATAACATGATGAACCTTGCTCGTTAACTTAGGATGAATGGAGTTAATCTGCAAATTTTCTAAGTTTAGCAAATCATCCACTTCTAAGTTGAGCTCACTATTGTGAGAGAGAGGCGAACTTTCTTGCCGAAGTATAGCAAAAGAATCCAAACAGACAATCTTGCAGTCACCATCAATAGCAGCAACTAGTTGATTCGATCCCTCTTGAGAAACTTGTAAAAAAGTATTGACAAAATTTGTCCAATGATTAGCACTACTCAATGCAGGGACAAAAATTGAATACCATAAACCCTTAATCTTCACACTTAACTTCAAAATCACCCCTATCGATTACAACATGATTTTTTTTTAGCAAAGGATTGGTTTGTCTTCTGTATGCTTTAATAATTGCACACTTTCTCGAGGGGGCTAAGAGAAATTTTCACAACACAATATTATGGAATATCAAATAAAATGATGGCATCTGTCAAAATTATTGCATTTTCATATCATATTAACCCTTGATTTCTACCAAATTGTTTTATCGCGTACAAGAGATGGATTCAAAGTTCTACAATTGATAATACCAAGACATTCTACTTTGAACCATAGCATAAAAACAATTACAGAATTATTCCCATACCAAATTGCAGTCTCTATTGTTTCTTGACAATTATGAAATACCAAAATCATCAATTAAACTATTCATAAACCAATTTTTGAGTAATGATGAAATGAAGTGATGATCCTTGTTATTGGAAATAAAGAAAATTAAACACAATGAAGCTAAAGAAAAAAGAAGAAGAAAAAAAAGAAGATAAACATAGGTACTGCCATACCGTCTCCTACTGCAAGGGAGAAAGAGAAAGATAAATAAGTCAAAAGTATTAAAATGTAAACAAAAATCAACTACAGTAGCCATTATGTTGTGGGCCTACATTTAACATGAGTAACTTTTTATTCTTTCTTTAAATACTCCAGTGCTATAGCCCATGAAGTTGACGGTAACAGCAAAAATTACAAGCTTCTTGTTCAACTATTCAATGGGGCCCAATATGTAAATATTAAATGTGATTACGAAGTTAAAGGGGGCCTGGCCCATACAGGCCAAGTTTATAACTTATAATCGGCCCTGACTATATCCATATTCCACGTTTGTTTTATAACATCATTTTATTTTATTTCTGTAAACGATTCACGAGTTATTCTTCTTCCCTCCTTTTTTCGAAGCTTGAGCTCGAGCTTAACAATGGCAAACGGGACAAAAACAAATGGTTGTATGTCTTCCCTAATCTCAACGTCACCGACAATTTGATCAAATTAGCTTCGGTCATTGGCATATTTCTCTGCGTATGGGGTTCAATTTCATACGTATATGCATTTTTGAGCTATGACAAGCTGAATTTGCAGCCACTGATTCTCATTATGTGTTGTAATTGAAACTGTCCTACCCAACTGAGAATCTCATCTCCTGTAGATTTGTCTGTGATAATGTTGCAACATCATTTCCTCAAAAAGAGGTAATTGATCAATTTCATTAGGTTTTTGTTGCGTACCATGCTTAATTGTGTTTTGGGGAATAATTAGATATTTCTAACAGTTAGGTTTTCTTTTTTTTACTTTTGGTTGTTGTTAAATTTCTCTCAGTTTTTTTGTAAAATTTAAGTTTTATGCTTCAATGTCGTGCACTTGAGTGGAAAAGGAAAGCGAGACCGTACCTCTTTTTCCAAGCAAAAACTATTTTATCGAAGTTGAAAAATCAAGGAGTCTGTCTTACAGATTCTGATGTTACTGATTTTTGATTTTTCATCATATACCCCTGACTAATTTTTTTTGCACTATATACCCTTTTAACTTTTCAAATTCACCATATACCCCCCACCTTTCAAAAAATACATCCACTTACCCTTTTGACTAACGGTGTTAGACTTCCGTTAGTCATTAACCCCTAATCCCCCTCTAACCCTAATTAATTAACCTAAATTAAACCCTAACCCTAACTTAATCTAATACACTTTGGGCTCTAACCTTAACCACCTCTCCCCACCCCCCTTACCCCCACTACCACATCACCCCCTCACCACCACCACCTCCTCACCACCACCCCCTCCCCTTCTCCAGTGACCCCCTCCCCCTTCCCCGCCGACCCCCCCTCCGCCTCCCCACCACCCCCGATCCCCCTCCCCACTCCCCGGCAACGCCCCTCCCTTCCCCACTCCCTCGCAACCACCTTCCTCCCCCTCCCCTTCCCCTGCTGAATCGACACCCCCGAATCCTAAAAAAATGGCGAGTATCAATGGCGAGAATTAAACAAAGCTAATCGACACCCCCGAATCGACACCCCCGAAGGAGTATCAATGGCGAGTTTTGATTACCGGGAGGGGGGCTGCGCGACGACGGGGAAAGGGGATGGGGGATGCGCGACGACGAGGGGAAGGGGGGCTGCGACGACGACGGGAAGGGGAGGGGGTCACGCGACGACGGGGGAAGGGGAGGGGGGGATGCGCGACGATGGGGGAAGGAAGGGGGCTGCGAGGGAGGGTGGAGAGGGGGGCTGCGGGGAGGGTGGAGGGGGGTTGGGGAGTGGTGGTGCAGTGGGGTAATGGGTGGTGGGGTAAGGACCGGTGAGGGCGGGTGGGTGGCTGGGGGTGGGGGTGTTAGGTGTTAGGGTTAGGGTATTAGGGTATTAGGGTTAGGATTAGGGTTAGGGTTAGGATTAAGGGTAGATTTAGGTTAGTTAATTAGGGTTAGAGGGGAGATTAGAGGTTAATGACTAACGGAGTTTAACACCGTTAGTCATTAAGGGTAAGTGGATGTATTTTTTGAAAGGTGGAGAGTATATGGTGAATTTGGAAAGTTGAAAGGGTATATGGTGCAAAAAAAAAAATAGTCAGGGGTATATGGTGAAAAAATCGTAATATTTGTGTTGTCAATTGTTGTATTGATCAATTGTGAGAGTAGGATAGATAACCTCATGAGAGTTATCATATGTCTCCTGAGAATATGATCACCATCATCAAGACCTTAGACAAGATTAATTAGCACTCTTTTTGTCCTTAGTCCAAGTAATAGGATAACCATTCAACTTATAACACTTTTCAATGTCATGACCATGCATTTTACAATGGTCACAAGACCAAGAAATTGCCTCTTGTTACCAATTAAAACTTTAGATTGATTTCCTCCATATTGCATCTTGAAAGATGGTTGGTTACAAGACAACCAATAGTTCTGTCATAGCCAGAGGATTGTATCCTTTATCTTGAGACAACAAGAGCAAGTGGTTGTTGCTCTTGTGCTACAAGATTCCTAGCTTCTTTATGCATTTCCTCTTGCATACAAATTCTATAGGTAGTGGTCATGGTTGGTAAAGGATCCATCATACTTATATTTTTCCTTACCATACCAAAATCATCATTCAACTTTATCAAAAACATCATGAGTCTTTTCTTTTGTTGCGACTTTAACATCTTCTTCTGTGTTAAAGTGCACGAGCAATTGGTGCATGAGCAAACAGGAGGAGGATCAATGTTGCCCATTTCGTCCCAAATAGCCTTGATCTTAGTAAAGAAGACAAAAACAGATTCATACTTGTCTTGATGGTATTGAGACAAGGTTTGTTCTAATGAGTATTGTTGTGTAGCTGATGTATGTCCAAATCTCTCCTAGCATTAAGTCTTTCCACAACTCTCTTGTAGTTTTGCAAAACACTCTTAGCAATATTATTTTCTAAGGAGAAAAGCAACCATCCAAGCACAAGATTATTACATATGTGTAATGTTTTATATGTATCATAAGTTGAAGCTGGACATTCTAAGATTCCATCACCAAATTCTAATTTGTTTGGTGGGGGAACACCTAATATAATGGATCTTTTCCAACCATTTCCATTGAACAACTCATTAACAAGCTTTATGTTACTATTATTTGTGAGATGAATATAGTAAATAATTCCTAACACGTCATAAGGATCAACACTAGCAGCAGCCATTTGATTCTTAATTCAAATGAAATCAAATCAACAATTTTAGAAAAAAAAAACTTGACAACAAGATTCCAAATTGAATCAAACACACTTCACAACAATTTAATCTACTGATCAATCAACTTCACAATTCAATCAATAACACAACAACAATCTCAGATATCAACAATTCGCCAATAATCAATGATAGCAACAAACAACGTAACAGATCTTGAAGAAGAAATTTCAAACCTCCAACAAACTTCATGAGGATCCAAAAGAAATAACTCCAATGTCTTCTTAATCTTCAAAGAAAGAACAATTTATTCAAGATTTTTAGAGAAAATTTACCAAACTTGAAGAAACAGCAAGATCAATCTCAAAAATCGTATTTAAGATATGAAGTCTTCAAATCTGCGGAATTGTTGTGCAGAATCGAATGATTCAACTATAATACCATGTTACAATCAGTTATACTGATTATATTCAATCACAAATGAATCATAAGCATTCAGCATTATCACACTTTTGTGGAGAGAATCAGAGAGTTTTATTGAGAAAGAAATATCCTCATTATTACAGGATATATGAAAAAGAGATCAAAGAATGAATAATCTCTATAATGAGGCAATACAACTGTATTTATAGACTAATATCTAGGGGTCTACCAACATGATATTCTTATAAATTATATAACAAAATGTAAGAATGAAGCTCACAGTGTGGCACTTGCTTAACAGAAAGTTGGTGAGTTAGTTAGCAACTTAGCTTGAGGATGAAGCCACCTTTGTATCACTATCACCAATATTTTTATCTGATTTTATTTTGTGGAGAAACGAACTGTATGTGACTATGCGACATTAATTAACTACAACTCTATATGACATTTCAATTTTTTTTTGATTGTTTTAGGTCCTGAAGTTCATAATTGAAAATGCTGACGTGATGGATATGCAAAATAGAGATGGCTGGAGGCCCTCATTTTGCATGCTACTACGGTCATCTTGAGAATGTTTTACTACTTCTCAATCATGGTAAGTTAAGTTAAAATTCTTGGATTCGTTTATATGTCTGTATATATTTTTTTTTTAATTCAAGAGTAGCAAAATTTTTCCTTGTTTTTAAACAGGTGTTGATGTAAACTTACAGAATAATGCTGAACAGACTGTCTTGCACCTTTCCATTAGTTCAAAGTGGACAAACATAGCCAATAATTTGATTGCCTTTGTTGCATATGTCAACACCATGGACAAGGTAAGGCCTAAACTTGGGAGCCCCACTAGTTATAAGATAAAACTTCCAAAACAAGAGGTAAGGTGCAATGGATCCCCTTGTCTTAGGCCTACACTAGGCCTGATTTACCATTATAAGTACTGAGTAGTGAGTATGAAACGTTTCGAATTGAATTGTCTCGTTTACTTAGATTTCTCTAAATCTATTGTCTTAGGACCCTTTAAGGAAATCCTAACTCACCCTTTCATATGCTTTATTAAAGATATATTTTCAATATAGCAGCTCATGTCCAAGCAGAAAAATCACCAGTCATCATTCTTCTTGGCATGAGTGTATTCTGGAAATCCCTTGTAAGATCCCCCCAATTATTGGCTTCAAATTCCTTACAAGACACTTAGAGATAATCGTGTATCATGCATTGCATATGCTCATCAACCTAAATTTATGGACTTTACGTAGACGTTCGACTTTTGGAATGAAAATAATAAGGAAAAATTCACAAGATGGGGCCCAACTATTACCCATTTTCTTTTATAAGTCCCAACTATGGTTTATTCCTTGCAGGTCCCAAGTTTATCATCTTGTGTTTTTTATAGGTCATGAATTACTTATAACCGGTTTAGAAGGTAAGATTTTTAAACGTTGGTCCCATTTTAAAGGTCTCGGTCACTTGCTAGAAGTGTTCGAAGATGGTAAACGTTTAAAAATCTTACCTTCTAAACTGGTTATAAGTAACTCGGGACCTATGAAAATCACAAGATAGTAAAGTTGGGACCTGCAGGAAATAATCCATAGTTGGAACTTATAAAAGAAAATGGGTAATAGTTGGGCCCCCTCTTATGAATTTTCCAAATAATAAACAACCTATATATATCCTTCAGCATGTAACAAATGGAAAGAAATGAGTTTGTTTCATTCCATATGTCTTCTATGTTATAACAAATTGATATTTTGCTAGCATGTAACACAAGATAGTTATGAAAGCAATCAATTTGCAGCCAACACAGCTAATACTTTATTAAGTTTGTTGCATTCAATTTGTTATGAAATTATTTGAGTTTTGAGTAATTTAATTAATATCTTGGTAATTTGTTTCAGGTTGGTATTACACCATTGCATCGTGCAGCTAGCTTGGGAAACTTGGCGTTATGTGAACTCTTTGTGGATTCTGGAGCTGAAATTGACTCAGAAGACAAATTAAATCAAACTTCATTGATGTTGGCAGTCAAGTATAGGCAAAAAGAGGTAAGTGCTTAATGAAATGAGTTTGAATTGTCAGGCATATTCACTCAACGAACTGATTAGGAAAACCAAGTTCATGAAATCATATTGAACTTGGTTTGAATCAGATTTCATCATGGCATGCGAATATGAAATCTTATTGTCTCAGAGCAGGATCTAAGCATAGGGTTTTGAGCCATATACGTAAGGTGTTGAGCCATATAGTTAAGGATCTAAAGGCTTACCTAGTCTTGTAATGTCATTAGAAATCTTAAGCAATAAGGATAGATGATCAAAGAAACCATGAAGCATATAATCTACAGTCAAGTGCCCATCATCTCGCATCCAATATGAATTCCTCAAGGCTCTATCGATTATGTTGTAGACCCTATTAGTTCCTGAACCTTTTCACTAGACTAAGAATAATAAAATCCTAAACTTTTTAACTCTGATAATTGAAGATCATCAACTAAATGAGCAAGGTTTGTAATCTCTGAATGAGTAATATGAGAACCATTTATACTACCTTCAATGTAGACAGCACAAAACCACTTAAACCACTAGACAAAACCCTCAGATGATTCCACAAGCCGATTATATATTCTTTAGTAATAGTATGCAGCTATAGGTATATTAATCGACAATTTAATAACAATATTTCTCCTGAAATAACTAACTTGGCAACGAATACATTGTTCATATCATGAACATCCAAACTTTGCACATCCAAATCCATATGTCGCTACCCTAACCAAATTCTCTTCAAATCCCAATGTCACCACCCTAACCAAATTCTCCCTTTTGGAGAGAAGTCATAATTGGTTTGCATTTCCAATCATGACAAAATTTATTTAACAATTTTCTCCATTTTGTTAGGTTTAATCCGTGTTTCAAGAATTCCAACTAAAATACTTTTGTTTAAGCAAACAAAACTAAAATCTTCTTGAAATTTCCAAGGATCATTGATCCCTCGAACATTCCATGACTCCATGAGCATATATTCAACAGGGAAGATATAAGTTTGGGCTACCTGTTTTCACTCCCTGGCAATGTCCGTTGTTTCCACCTCAATCATGGCATTCCCATGTCCAGCTGGAGCTTGAAGGAATTTGATGACGAACCAGTATAGACAACTCTGCGATTAATTTCTTGAGACTTCCTCTTGATCACTTTCCATCCACCATCATCATAGGATGTTACTTGATGAGTGACATGATGAGCAAGAGTAATTTTAACTTGATTTTAAATAGATGGAACTTGGCTTACTGGTTCCTCTTGTGAAGTAGGCTTTTGCTTTGGAACCCATTTCTTCCATTCCTTTGTGGCTGAGAATTCTTATATTTTCCGTTGTTATTTTCCTTTGGATTTTCATAGTAATGGCCATAGAGCAATAGGTTGGTATCCACTCGTATTTAACGGCTTGAGCATAGGATGTGCCATTTGCATCCTCAATCATAATCTCATCAGGGTCAGTTTTGGTGACATCCATTTCAATGAGAATTTTAGCCAATGATTTGATTGGATGTACATTCGTCGACAAATAAGGGAACACCCAAAGTCCCAAAATGCTACCAATTCGACTCAAGGAATCTCATACCAATAATGGAGTGGCAAATTTGGAAGCCTAACTCAAAGAGGAATAACCCTCAGCAATGCATCCTGAAAATTGAAGTATGATGTCCATGCCTTAACCACTATAGGCTTTCTATAGAAAGTATGAAGTACAAAAAAGAGATTTTTAATCCTATCTTCCATAGTCTTGAATTTTAATAGAAAGTAACCATTATCATGCAAAAATATAGTTGTTTGCTAAATAAAATTCCAATCCTTATACGATATAGAATAGCAGTTGTATGAGTGTCCCCAAGAACATACAAGACTTTAGGGTTAATCCAATTCTCAGTAGCATAATATAGTTCGTTTTGCTGTGAAATAGCACAAGACTTGAATTGTTTCCCCATTGGTGGAACAAAATGCAGCGTGTAATTAATCACAAGATCAACTGATTGGAAGCTAAGATCGAATGAGTATTAGCATAAAGTTTTAGTCAATCTCCAGAGAAATAGAACTCCATGAGAGAACTCTTTGTATTAATGTGTAAGATTATTTATTACAGAATGCATGAATGATCTGTACAAGCTTAGGTATACGTATATCTACTACATAATGTAACTTCTTACACAAGCTGCTTTAATAGAAAATATCTAATAGAAATATCTAGAATAAACTTTCATGCTAAGCTGGAATATTGGTGCAACAAACTTTTAACCACTTGCTCATTTGTCTGCTTGTGAGAATAGTGATAGCTTAAGTTCATTGAATGTAATACTGATAAATACATCATTGGGCCTGCACACACATACCCACACCGGAGGAGAGATTGACCATACACAAGCCTATATGAGGTTCCATCCTAAAACCAATTTGTAGTAAGAGGAGTAGCCCATTAAGCTTATATGTTAGTCATCATCTCTCTCTTTTTCAATGTAGGACAAGCTCATATGTGAGTTAACACCGTAACACTCCCCCTCACATGTGAGCCCATCTGAAACTGTTAAATAGCACCTCTACATGTGGCAAACACTATTGTTGGCTACATGCTCCAAACATATTTCAACTTACAAAGCCCTCCATACGTGGGAACATCAATAATGGGCTAGGATCGTCCGCTCTGATACCATGTTAAGATTGTGACACGTAGAATTGTTTAGGAAAACTCATCAATCTTCCCATTAAACTTGAAGAGAATATATATACATCCTAGTACCAGGAAACCTAACAAGATAGAATTATAATACAAAGACTCCTTAACAACATAATACTCCTTATTCCAATACTCCCCCTCGAGTTGGAGCATGGATATCACAAATACCTAACTTGCGTAAAAGAAAATCAAATTGACGTTGTCCTAAAGCCTTTGTCAAAAATATCTGATAGTTGAAGTCCAGGAAGAACATAGGAGGTATATAAATTACCATAAGTCAATTCATCCCGAACAAAATGACAATCTACCTTTATATGCTTCGTAAGATCATGAAAAGCTGGATTCTTTGAAATATGAATTGCAGATTGACTATCTGAGTACAAACGCAAAAGGTTAGGATGTAAAACACCAAGAGAGGACAACCAATATTTCATTCACTTTAACTCACAAGTAGTAACAACCATAGCACGATACTTAGCCTCTGCAGATGAACAAGATACAACAAATTGTTTCTTAATCTTTCAAGAGACAAGAGAACGACCCAAGAACACCAAATAGCAAGTAACCAAACGACTAGTCAAAGGTCAAGCAGCCCAATCACTATCACAAAAAGCAGTAAGCTTCATATTACCCATCATAATACTCCTTATTCCAATGAATACTGAGCTTGAATAGGATCTACTACATATCAACACATTGACTTATCTTTAGCATGAAGAAAGTCATCTCCCAATCGCAAATTGTTTGTCTTCTTCAGTAATTGGATTAGCACTAGGGTGCACTTTTGAAGGATTTTGTTTCTCAAAACTGGGTATCAACATTCTCCCATTAGCGAGAAAATTTAATTTGATAGAGATTTAGCGCTCTTTGGAATCGCAGAAGAAAGAACATCAGAATTTTATCAGTAACAGTTGAATGTATCTTTTTCCTTGCCATTTCAATAAGGCGATGCAGGATAGCAAACACTACTAACCATAGAAAGGCAGAGAGCTGGTCTGAGACTCTGAGTGTACTATTATTTTCTTTCCTACATCTACAAATTCCCTTGCTCCCTCCAAAAAGCAAAGTGCCTTTTATTTTTACTGAAATTTTCTAAGTATTATGAGGTGACAATTTTTGATGTCATTTGTTTGATTTGATACTAGATTGTACTTTTTCTGATGAGAAAGGGGGTAAATTGGAAGAGAATGAAGGAATGTGACCAGAGAAATCAAACATTCTTTGACCGCTTTCCTATGGATTTTCTGGTTTTTCTATAAGCTATTATTCAAGATATGAGTTCAATGGATGATTTAAGTGGGTGTGAACTTCGATTCTCGGGTTCCATATCTTCTTCCTGATTTCAGTATAAGGGAGAGAGTTGGTCTGAGACTCTGAGTGCACTATCAGAAGACCATTGAATGTTGTTGTTGTTGTTGTTTTTGTTGTTGTTGCTGTTGCTTCTGCTGCTGTTGATTTGTAATTAGTTGTTGTAGCTCATGATTTATCTATATAAAGACAATAGGCTGTAATGATCAATCATTCAGAAATTAATACATGAAATTCCTTCTTCTTCTTATCTTCTCTCAATTATCTTCCTCTCTTCCTCTCTTATTTAGTTCTTTATTTCTGTATTTTATCTATTCTTACAGTAGATCGTTTCTTCTATATCAACTACCCATCTATGTTATTGATTATGTGATCTTGTGAAGATCTGGGGAATTGATTCTGAAACTCATAATCTGTCCAATAGCTTTTTACTTTGAAAAATCCAACTTTGCATATTGGGTAGGTGGGTAAGTTTTTTACAACCATACCTATATTCAATATATTGGTTGGGTGCTTATTTTTCATAATAGAAGGCTTTATGTATTCCTCTTCAAACAATTTTCATATACAAAAGCTCTGCATCTTCAAAATGTATTGTCTTTGTTTCTTCTTTTTTGGCTGACTATGAGTTGGATCTTTTTCATATCCTACCCTTTTAAGTAGGATTTGTCTTTGTTCTTTTGATAGGTCCTCATTTGCTTATTGTGTGGCTTTATTGTTGAGCTGTAATAAAGGGTCAGATTAGTTGTGAATTATCTTTGTAGACACGAGCTTAGTGTTTTGCTCCATCGAATGTGATTCATCTTTGTGAACCTCATCTTAGTGTTTAACTCGATCGAATGTGATTCATCTTTGTAGACATCAGCTTAGTGTTTTACTCAATATAATATAATCATCTTCGTAAATACTTCCTTTAATTTTTTAGATGCAACATTTGCCTTTTGGGTGAGCGGATTAAAATAATCAAATGTTGCATCTAAAAAAACAAGGAAAAATTGATTTAATCAATCCCAACTTTGGGCGTCCTGACAAAAATAGACCCAACTTTCGTTTTTTATTGTTCAGTCCCAACTTTAGGGGGTCCTTTACAATAACAGTCCAGATTAACCAGTAACCGGCTTAAGAGGTTAAATATTTTTTTAAAATTTTTTTACTTTGTTTTTATTGTTTTAATTATATAATTTATGTTTTAATTCTCTCTTTCTCCCCTTCCACCTCCCCCTCCTTCCTCCCAGCCATCCACCCCTCCCCCTCCCCCGCCGAGTGCCGAGTCCCCCTCCCCTGCCACCCCATCCCCATCCCCTGCCGACCCTCTCGCCGGCACCACTTATTATACACAGACTAAAAATGACGAAATGATATAATTAGTGATTAGTGAGTTTTGTATTATTTAGTTCATTATATTTACATTTCCAATGTGCATTCTCAACAGGGGCATATCATATGTTTCTAGTTAGCCACTTGATATTTCATCTCTGCATGCGTTGCCTTGCATCCACCAGCTTTGAGGGACATTTCATCCTCAATAACATTGCAAAATAGAAAGAGAGAGAAAGAGAAAACAAAGAAAAAAACAGTACCAACAAGATTCACTAGTGGAAATATGTTCAATTCCTCCGGTTAAAAAGACCACAAATGCTCCGTATTTGACCCGTAGCAGATGTCATACGAGCATTTGGGCATTTTACAAATGCTCCGGTTTTAACCAGAGCATTTATTAGCTCAAATGCTCCGTTTTTTCTAACAACCGGAACATTTGCTGATATTTTCTTTTTAAAAAAAAATTGCACAACTTGCAGCTGTACAACAACACCACAATAACAAGAGTACAGTAGAGTAGAACCATCGTGCTCCAACATAGTTATAACACAGGTCTCATTAAATGATATTGATCAACGAGAAGTAAATCAAAGTCAACTCCTCTATAACAATTATTGCAAAAATTAATTTAACAAACATATATTACTCTAGATAATATTTGAACTTTAGACAAATCTCCTTTCCAAATCTGAAAAATCCAAAAACCACAACATAAAAACTAACATCTAGAATTAGATTTTTGGCCAGATTGGTGTACACGTAACTTGGATAACCACGCCTTCCAGGCCCGGGCCGCCGATACCTAACGAGAGAAATAGATAACTGTTCAGGATGTTGCAGTAAAGCAATGCCACAGAAATTGATGTTCAAGCAACACAAGCATTCAAGAATGTTTCTATTGGCTGCAGACTCTATTGTAATTGAGACTTCATTCAAAAAGTCCATCATATTGACTTATGAAAGAGTTGTCTATTTTTATCCTCAAATCCTAAAATAAACTCAGAATAACAATATCATATCCAAACTCTCCAATCTCCTTATCGGTGCATCTTCTAGGAACCTAAGCTTCATAACATTGCACGCCCTCGATATAGAAAGATAAAAGCTCCACATGATCAATGCTTAAAGCAATAACTACCACAAAGTCCAAGACTAAAAAAGACCAAAATCACACTCGCAATTTCTATCTCACTAAATGAAGAAAAATGCTGAAATGAAGAAAGACTTTAATCACTTGGCACCAGATTTCCAAAAACACCAGATAACAATAACCACAAAAGTCCACAAAATTGTAAAAATTAAACAACTTTACCAATATTTGTCTCATTGACAAAAAAAAAAAAAAAACAGCTGAAACGAACAAGTAATGCAACAACAAAAGCGAAAATAAAAGAATACAAGAAACATTAATATCCTAAATTTCAAATTCTCAAAACTAATTCAAAATTCAGCTCAAATTGAACAAAGTCCAACAATAACAAAACCTCGCTTTCATGTATACTTCCAGTTTCTCTAAAAATCACTAAAAATCTAAATCTATATCAAATTCAAAAACCGTACTTGATTTGTGATCTAGAGAAATAAAAGACCAAGCTCTCCTCGAATCAACTAAACCATATAAAAAATAGGCAGCAAAGTTGTACAAACCTGAATTTCAAAACACTAAACCACTGAAACATGTACAAAAGATCAAAGAAAAATGTAAAACAAATACTTCCATAAATACTCAAAGCAATAGTTACACAAAACTGGTGATTTACTTCGGCAAATTAGGGGTTACGACATATTAACCCCTAAAAACTGGTGATTTAAAAGCAAGTCTAAGCACAGTAGAAAATGATCAACTACACACTAAATCAAACAGCAAAGTTAGTCATACCCTGATGGTGTCATAGTGGTTCGAGCTGACTTCTTTAGATACACAGCCAAGCAATCAGTATTATGACCCTTCTGCAGCCTCAACACCCTGCATATCCCAAGAAGCGAGATTAGTTACACATACATGAGCAGCAACACACAGCATATTCAACAAAAAATACAATAAAGGACATCATAAGCTGGTGCTGCGTATGGGCAGCAGGTCATTTGATTGTTTATTTTTGTTATCAATTAGACTTGAGTAGCCATTATCTGAACTTATTAGAACACACTTGAACATAGTCAGAACTAATCACTCACTATATATACTGACATTACTATTTTTACTTTTTGCAACCTTATTTTTGTTTATAAGGGTAGTAAAATTAATAAATTACTCCCTCCATTTCAAATTACAAGGCATGTACAAAGAAGGAAGGTCCTTTAAGCGCCCAGTTCTGAAAATCAAGGAGAGGGAGGATGTGGTTGGTGGGGGCCATGAGGTGCAGGATAGCTGGATGGGGAGTTGTAGGTATAGGATTGGGAGCTCAAAGAGGAGAGAGACGA
Source organism: Beta lomatogona (assembly GCA_947646795.1). NCBI lineage: Eukaryota > Viridiplantae > Streptophyta > Magnoliopsida > Caryophyllales > Amaranthaceae > Beta > Beta lomatogona. The sequence continues at coordinate 5,583,302 of CANSNZ010000927.1, read as the reverse complement.
TAGTGTGGCAAGGGTATAAGGAGTAACACGACATCCACAAGTAAAAGGAATTGAATAGAACTTACCCCATAGTACTTTTCCTTAAATCTTACACGAAAACCATGCTCATAGACCTTGGCGTGTGCGTGTCTCCTTTGCCTTACGGATGAACCATGAAAATCAGCCAACGATGCCGCAATTTAAATCAAATAAGTTCATCATGCATTGTCCTCCCAAGCTCAAAAGCAACAAGTAACAACAATTCATTAAAAATGAGAGAAAACGCAACAAGATCTAGGATGCTAAACGAAATCAGAACCAACAAAAAACCCCTAACTAAAAAAGATCTAGGATGCTAAACGAAATCAGAACCAACAAAAAACCCCTAACTAAATTGCTAACCTTGAAACAAATTAAAGCATTAACATGAACAAAATAATTGAACAAACAAACCATTAACATGAACATATACACATAAGATGACCCATTACCCAAGCTGGAAATCTCACAGCATTATGCATCTTCATCGGTTATGATACTTGTAATATAAACATAATAAAACAAAAAGACATTTAAAATGACGATGGCATTCTTTCATACCCATTGTGAGGAGTAAATCCAACTGGTGACCATGAAAGAGATCGAACACAAGGCTGGCGATCTCGAGATAAACGAGTAGGCAGTAAGCAACCAGAGAATAAATCTGCATTGTTTTCGGTGAAATCAATCAAAGTGGCATTGGGTGATGCTTCAGGACCACATACATGGTCAAATTCAAGCAATACGCTCATCCAGAGATGAGCCAAGCCTGACAATCAGACAAAATTCGAGTTCTTTACAAATGAGTTTTTTTAGTGCAGCCCGTCAGCTTGACTCATGAAGGTTTCAAGCTGGGCTTTGATCGAGCGGTGCTCTCGGCTTAAAACCTTTACGAAATGAGCTGAAGCCCAGGATCCACTCGGAATCATGATTGACTTTTATTTTATTGCTATTACCATAAATGATAAATTTATTTAACTTGTGGTTTTCACCAATTCAATCATACTAATAGTAGGATCTCAAAGATCCACTTATCACATACTTATGCAATCTATACTAAAATTAATAATAAAGAAAATTCAAAAGAAACGAAAGGAGAGAAAACAATAATCTAGAAACAAAAAACCCTAATTTTCGACAATTAAGATATACATGAACAAAAATGTGGTTTCACCAGGGAATAATGAGATGGAACATTACATACCAGATACACTAATAAAACTGTGCAAAATGGTAAGAATAAGTGGATAATGGTAAGAATAAGAATAGAAACTAAACACATATGAAGCACCAAGTTGCTATGAAATGATATGAAAAGAATTGAAAAAGAATAGAAACTGATCTTCACATACATGATTCAAGCCCTCACAAAATCAGTTTATAGCTGCGGTGGCACTGCCTAGAAGGCCACACCAGTCCTCATAATCTCTCCTTCAAAAATTACCAATAGATTATTGACATTATCCTGAGCATAATAGTGTCAAGAGTTCGTCAAGTAATACCGCAAAATATATAAGCATCATGTATTAGTTAAAGATTTGAAGTCATACCATGATTGGAATATCCTTTAAATGAAAAGCAATTGTGGTCATTTCAATGATAAATAAGAAAACAAATTGGTAATGAATTCAAAGTGCAAACAAATAGAAGCACAATCGCTTTATGGCAGGTTACACTTGACATATTGAATATGAAAAAAAGAGAAGTATTCTTAACAAGATAAACAAATCCAGAACAATCGAAGTTTCTCAGCATTCTTTTAGACTAAATATTAGACACACTACTAGAGGTATCATCATTAGTCCCATAAGTAGAGAAAGCAAATGAGTATCAAATTGACACAAGAACTCCAAAATTTAACCTTCACCTAAAGGAAATAGCCTCACGTACACCATTCTACATACAAGAAAAGAAAAACCCGTGGTTTTAGGGTATATGCCAAGGTAAAATATAATCCGGACTACTAGCAACTGTAAATCTTAACCACAGAATCAAGAGCTAATTCAATGGCAGCATAAGCATTTGTCATAGTTAATTCATGAATACATTCATTAAAACTCTTTAAATCTTCAACCTCAAATTTCCTTCTTGAAACACCAATTCATGTTCAAACAGTTTGGTGTTGAAAATATACATTACGGAAAAGTACATTAGTACCAAGAATTTAAATACAAAATATATTGAGCTTCGGCCAACGCTGCCAATAATTCCCTGAATTTGCAGCCCTAGAATTGACCAAAATTTTGTACAATTCAGATTTTTTGTATATTTTAAATAAAATTACTAGAAAATTAAGAAATCTGCCAAAGCTTTTACCTATATCAAGCCCTAGAATAAAAAAGCCAAAAATCAATTTTGGTCTTTAAAACCAAGAAAACTTACCAGAAACAGAAAATATTGAATGAAACAGATTTTCCGATGAACCTTGAAAATTAGCCCATGATACTCCAACTTGAATCGATTTAAATTCATCTTGCATTTTCCTCCCGAACTAAAAAACAACAACAATTAATTAAATTTTTAGCAAATCATAAGTAAATATCAACAAAACACGAGAAAACGCAACAAGATCTAGGACGCTAAACAAAAATAGAACAACATAAAAAGCCCTAATTAAATGGCTAACCTTGAAGCAGATTAAAAAATTACACGAACAAAAAAAACTGAAAAAAACAAACGACGAAAAACAATAATTCAAGAGAGAATACCAAATATTAGGCAATACTATGAGAGAAAATAAAATCAAAAGAAAGTAAAGATGAAATGTCAAAAATTTAGAGAGAGAAATACCTTTTTTGACAAAAAATGAAACAAATCGAGAAACCCTAAATCATACTTCGTTTGAGCACGGAAAAATCGAAAACCCTTGAGGTTTGAGGAGAAGAATCGAAAAATATAACCGAAGGAGCTGTGAGGTTGAAGAAACAGCGAGGTCGACGCCTTGTGATTCAACCAATTGATAAAGCGAGGGACGATGGAGGGAGGGACAACGGAAGGAGGGACGACGGAGGGAGGGTCGACGGAGGAGTGCGAGGGTTTCAATTGAGAGAGGGTCAAATTGACAGAGCGGGGGAAATTGGGAGAAGGGAAAACAGTAAGAGAGGGAAGGACTAATAGGCTGATAGCCTAGGGTCGAAAAGTATTTTACATTATAAGGAGGGAAAAACGTGCAAATGCTCGGGTTGACCAACCGGAGCACTTATTCACAAATGCTCCGGTTGATTAGTCCACCGGAGCATTTGTGAATATTTTTTTAAAAAAAATCACAAATGCTCGGGTTGATTAGTTAACCGGAGCATTTGATAAGTAGCAAAAGCAATTTTTTCCACTAGTGATTCTCGACAAATTCTCCTCAAACATCAAGAACAAATTAAACAACAACATCATATTGAACAACAAGAACAGCAACATCTAATCCCACCGATTCATGCTCTCACAAACACATTATACCCACCGATTCATGCTCTCACAAACATATTATACCCACCGTATTTTTGTTAAACCCATGAATTTAGCCACTTGATTTCTTCCAATTCCATGGATTCAAATGGTTTTGAGATTTTTAAATTGAGGAAATTGTTACTGAGATACTGTTACTCTATAAATAGGGGAGACTGAATTCAATTTTGCATCACAAAAACCACAACAAGAAATCAGAATTAATCAAAATCAACTAAGAATTTAAATTACTCTTCCTATGTTTTTATTCGGCACCCAAAACAAACACCCATATCAACCACCAAACAACCACCACTGCCCCACCTATCGACCACCACCGGCGAGATCCGACAAAGCCAGTAAACCGCCTCTCTCCCATCTCCTTCGCTGCTCATTCCCACCCACTATAACGACGTCGTATTCCATCGATTCTCGGTCCGAATCACTGCAAAAACCCCTCTTTGATTGCACCAAACTGTGATTTCTCAAAAACCCACCTCCAATTCCGCATAAATTTTCCAACTTTCGAGGATTTGACGAGTACCCACATGAGAAAAATCGATCATGTGTGCGAGAAAAAAAGGGATTCAAGAAATTTGAAGATTCTGAAGAACACCCAGATGATGATAAATCAAATTGAGATTGAGATTTATGAGATGATACTAAGAAATATATAATGATGGTGAGATTTGAGATGGTTCCATTTCCTGGGAGATAAAAGTTTGAGCATGTTTATGTTTGAGATTTTGGAGAGAGAGAAGATTGAACAAGCTGAAGATTATGGGTTTTGTTAACTAACAAAAAGTCACGTGGAGGCACGTGACTAGTGTTTATCTGCATTAGCAGGTTGGTAACCTGCTAGGTCCACGCGTGTAAAGGACCCCCAAAAGTTAGGACTGAACAATAAAAAACGAAAGTTGGGTCTGTTTTTGTCAGGACGCCCAAAGTTGAGACTGATTAAATCAATTTTTCCAAAAAACAAAGGTAGTATTAGCTTAGTGTTTCACTCGATCGACTGAGATTCATCTTTGCAGTCATCTTTGTAAACATCAGCTTATTGTTTTATTTTAATCAAGTTTGATTCATCTTTGTAAACATAAACTCATTGTTTCACTCGATTGAATGTGATTCATCTTTGTTAACATCGGCTTAGTGTTTCACTTGATGGAATGTTATTCATCTTTGTAAGCATCAACTTAGTATTTGACTCGATTGAATGTGGTTCGTCTTTGTGAACATCAACTTAGTGTTTCACTCGATCGTATATGATTTTGTTAACATTGGCTTAATGTTTCACTCAATTGAATGTGATTCATCTATGTTAATATCAACTTAGTGTTTTAAAAGGTCAAATGTGATTCTACTTTGTAGACATCAGCTTAGTGTTTCCCTCGATCGTAGTTCAATCTTAGGTTTTCCTTGCTTTGAGGTTATGGTTTTTGACTTGAAATAAAAATTAGGTCGGGTTTGGGTTAGGGGTAACTGACCCGAAAGAGAAGTCAGGTCAACCTGAACCCAACCCGAACTGATTGCCACCGTACCCCCAGTTATAAGCTAGTGAAAAAATGCCTCTAAAATTGCTGTCAGGTTGCTTATCTATCTGTTTATAGACTTTTTATTGCTCACTAGAAGCGTTTTTAAGGTACAGAAGAAACCGTTATAATGAAACCATAAAAAGAAATGTTTACTTTTAAAAAACGGCGTATTCTGGTTAAAGTTAAATGTTGTAAGAATTTATCCTTTGTGAGAATTTGGTTGCAGAATTATTCATGCATGCCAAATCCAGCTAGGCTTTAATTTTACTGTATATGAATTTTAAGATTTAAATACGCATTTATTTGGATGACAGGCGTACAAAGCTCAGAGGAATTTCATTATAGGTGCCACAACCTGTTTGCTCTACTGGTATGTCACTCTTCAGCAATCGGATATTACTATTAGGCATCTGTTGCTAACTAAATTATATGTGGGCGATTTGTTGAACGAAGTGTAGGTGCATCTATCGTGTGTGCAACTATTACAAGTATATTCAGAACTGTGACGAAGTTGAGAATGTTGAGGTATCCAGCCCAAGTATTGGTAAAATGTTTCTTTGTTTTGGTCCAAATGAGTGGCCCATTTGTGAGGCATTTTACTTGTTGTTATGAGTCTATCTTTTGGGCTTATTTTTTTTTTTGGCTTACTTGGTAAGTTTTTAGAAGGTGAATTTTTGCTGAAAAAAAAAGAGAGAGTGCAGCAACTTGAAAAAAGAAAACACAAGAGAGAGAAGAGATTTTCGGGTTTTCGGTTTTTCAGGGACAGCATTCACAAATCTGTCTGTTGCCGGAAATTGCACCGTTGGATCGTCCTGAAATTTTGACAGCTTGTTCGTGACATCTAGGGCTTCATTTTGGACGGTTGGATCGTCAGTTTGAGCTCTGGTTTGGTCAGAATCGTCTCTGGACAGATCTGCGAATTTGGGTGATTTCTTCACCTTTTGCTCTCTATTTTGATTCTCTTATTGTTGGTGTTTGTTGGTGGGTTGTGAATCCTTTGTAGACTGATTTGGGATTCTTTTTCCCTCAATTATCAATAAGAGAAGTATAGGGTGGACTCCTTAAACGGTCTCGTGGTTTTTATCCTTCACATTGAAGGGGTTTTCCACGTATAATTCGTGTGTGTTGTTTGCTTATTATTCTTCTTGTTATTGCTGATTTTGCTACTGCATTATTGCTGATTTTATGTGGTAATTTTGGTGTGTGACAATTTGGGTTGATTGGTTTGAGTAGTTGGTTGGTTGTCTTGTTTGTGTGACTTTGTGAGTGTCGATGTGACCTCTTCCGATCCCTACAACTTGGTATCAGAGCCGGAGATTAATTTGACCATTGTTATGGAGTCTACTAGTGGTAGTGGAGGTAGTTCAATGGTTAAATTGACATCAACCAATTATTCCATTTGGAGACCTATGATGGAAGACATGTTATATTGCAAGGATTTGTATGATCCAATTGAAACTGTCACCAACTCTGATGGTAGTGTCTCTAAACCAGATAAAATGGATGAAAAAGATTGGGTAAAGTTGAAAAGAAAGACTTTAGGGACTATTAGACAATGGGTTGATATTAGCATATTCAATCATGTGTCACAGGAGTCCGACCCTTATGATTTGTGGAAGAAATTGGAAGGTCTTTATGAGAGGAAGACCGCTCACAACAAAGCTTCTTTGATTAAAAGACTTGTTAATTTGAAATTGAAAGGTGGAAAGTCTGTTTCTGAGCATCTTAATGACTTCCAGGATATCATTAACAAGTTGACTACTATGAAAATTTGTCTTGATGATGAGTTGCAAGCTTTGTTCTTATTGAGTTCTTTGCCAGATAGTTGGGAGACCTTGGTTGTGACTATTAGTAACTCTGCTCCGGATGGTGTGCTATCTTTGGATGTGATCAAAGAAAGCATGTTTAATGAAGAGATAAGAAGAAAGGAGATGGGAGTTGATAATTCACATGCTCTTGTGGTTGAGAATCGTGGAAGAAGCAAGAGTACGGGTCCTAAAGGTCGTGGTAACTCAAAGAGCAGGTCCAAGTCTAGAGATAAAGAGACTAGGACATGTCATCACTGCAACAAGCCTGGCCATATCAAAAAGTTTTGCTACCGTTGGAAGAAAGAACAAGGTAAGAAGCAAGACTCACAAAAGCGAGGAGATGATAAAAATACTGCAAAGAATCGCTTCTAACAGTGATGATGGGGTCACTTTAATTTGTGCAACTAGTGAGTGTCATCATGTAGAAAGTTCGATACAGAGTGGCTTGTAGATTCGGGTGCTTCATACCATTGTGTTCCCAAAGGGAGTACTTCACAAACTATCAATCCGGTGATTTTGGTAGTGTGAAGATGGGGAACAAGAGCTCGGCTAGCATTGTTGGGGTAGGTGATATTCGTGTGAAGACAAGTGTTGGGTGCATGCTTACATTGAAGAATGTACGCCATATTCCCGATTTACGCCTTAACCCGTTGTCCGCAAATGTCCTTGATCAAGAAGGATTCCGACATACCTTTGGTGATGGTAAGTGGAAATTATCCAAGGGTTCGATGACAGGTTGCTCGTGGCGAGTTGTGTTGTTCCTTGTATAAGACATACTTGAGTGTATGTTCCGGTGAGGTGAATGCAGTTGAAGAAAAGAATTCTCCAAATTTGTGGCATCGAAGGCTAGGGCATATGAGTGACAAGGGGATCAAACCGTTAGCGAGGTAAATCTTTTATTCCTGTTGATAAAACAGTTTCTCTTGACCCTTGTGATCATTGTTTGGCAGGTAAGCAACATAGAGCTTCCTTTTGTAAGAAGTCCACCGAAGGCAAGAAAAATTGGAGTTAGTTCACTCCGATGTTTGTGGTCCTATTGAGGTGGAGTCTCTTGGTGGCAATAGATATTTTGTCACTTTCATTGATGATGCTACTCGAAGAACTTGGGTGTATATGTTGCGGACAAAAGGCCAAGTGTTCGAGATTTTCGAAAGTTTCATGCCATGGTAGAAAGGGAGACCGAAAGAAAGTTGAAGTGTCTTCGATCCGACAACGGTGGTGAGTATACTTCGAAAGAGTTCAAGTATTATTGCTCACAATTTGGCATTAGACATGAGAAGACAGAGCCCGGCACACCACAACATAATGGAGTTCTTTGAGAGAATGAAACAGAACCATTGTAGAGAAGGTGAGGTGTATGCTTAGAATGTCCGATCTTCCTAAGACATTTTGGGGTGAAGCAAAGGCAATGTGCCGTGTATTTGATTAATCGATCTCCATCGATTCCTCTTGGTCTTGACATTCCGGAGAGAGCATGGAAAGGACGTGATCCCACTTATTCACATTTGAGAGTCTTTGGCTGCAAGGCATACATACACGTGCCTAAAGAACAGAGGTCAAAGCTTGATTCGAAATCCAATCCATGTGTATTTGTTGGGTATGGAGATGAAGAGTATGGTTTCGAGACTCTATGATCCGAAAAAGAAGAAGGTAGTGAGAAGTAGGGATGTAGTATTCTTTGAGCACGAGAAGGGTGCAAATCTTCCGAGTACAAGGTACACTTCTACTTGATTTGTCTTCCGATACTACTAATGATTCTACTTCTACTCCTCCCGTGATTCAGCCAAGAAATGAGAATGAGAATGTTGAGAATGTACTAGATGATGTACATGATGATGTTGGTGAGGTACAACCCGATAATGATGTACCGGATCATGTTGATGATGAAGATCATGATGAGTCTTCATCCGATGAAGAAATCCAAGATGATGATGCAAATGAAGAAGAGATTCATGAGCGGGGGAGCAAACTACCCCTCAAGTGGAGGATACACATGTTAGAAGGTCCACTAGAGAGCGTAAACCTTCAACAAAGTATCCAAGCTCGAGTTCATTCTAGTAAGAGAAGATGGAGAGACAGAGAACTATCAAGAGGTCTTGTCTCATGATGAGAAAAACCGGTGGCTCGATGCTATGAAGGAGGAGATGGATTCATTGAAAAAGAATGACACTTATGAGCTAGTGAAGCCTCCCAAGGGCAAGAAAGTCTTGAGAAACAGATGGGTTTTCAAGAACAAGAAAGATGGTGAGAAGATAGTGAAGCGCAAAGCTAGATTGGTGGTAAAGGGATGCAACCAGAAACAGGTCATTGACTTTGATGAGATCTTCTCTCCGGTGGTCAAAATGACATCTATCGAAGCAGTATTGGGGTTAGCAGCAAGTCTTGATCTTGAGTTGGAGCAACTCGATGTAAAAACCGCATTTTTACATGGTGACTTGCATGAAGAGATCTACATGGAGCAACCTGAAGGTTTTGAAGAAAAAGGGAAAGATAAACTTGTTTGCAAGTTGAAGAAGAGTCTTTATGGGCTTAATCGGGCACCAAGGCGTGGGTACAAGAAATTTGATTCGTTTATGACTAGCCATGGTTATAAACGAACTTCTCGCAGATCCTTGTGTGTATTTCGAAAGTTCCCTGGAGGTAACTTCATCATCCTTCTTTTATATGTAGATGATATGCTGATAGTTGGACAAGATGCAGGAATGATTCAATGTTTGAAGAAAGACTTGTCCAAGTCATTTGACATGAAAGACTTGGGTCCTGCTAAGCAAATCTTAGGCATGGAGATTGCTCGTGACAGGAAGGCTGGGAAGTTGTGGTTATCACAAGAAAAGTATATTGAACGGGTGCTTGAAAGGTTCAATATGAAGCATGCCAAGCCAGTTAGTACACCGCTAGCAGCTCATTTTAAGCTAAGTAAGAGAGCTTGTCCTACAACGAGAGAAGGAGAAAGCAAGTATGTCATCTATTCCTTATTCTTCCGCTGTTGGTTCCTTGATGTATGCTATGGTGTGTACTAGGCCGATATTGCACATTCTGTTGGTTTGGTGAGTAGATACTTATCCAATCCGGGTAAGGCTCACCGGGATGCGGTGAAATGGATCTTCGGATACTTGCGTGGCACTTCTAAACTTTGTTTGTGTTATGGAGGTGGCAAACCTATTCTTGAGGGTTATACGAGATGCGAGACATGGTCGGTGATCTTGATAACAGAAAGTCTACCTCAGGTTATGTATTCACATTTTCAGGGGGAGCCATTTCTTGGCAATCCAAGTTGCAAAAGTGTGTGGCTTTATCAACTACTGAGGCAGAGTATATAGCAGCTGTGGAAGCAAGTAAGGAAATGCTTTGGTTGAAAAGGTTCCTACAAGAGTTGGGTTTGGAGCAAGGTGAGTATGTTGTATTCTGTGATAGTCAGAGTGCTATGGATTTGAGTAAGAACTCTATGTATCACGCTCGCACCAAGCATATTGATGTTCGATATCATTGGTTGCGAAATGTGATTGAGGAGAAGAGAATGAAGCTGAAGAAAGTCCACACCAATAAGAATGGTGCAGATATGTTGACAAAGGTGGTTCCAGGAAGCAAGCTTGAAGTTTGTAGTAAGCTTGCGGGAATGAGCTTCAAGTGATGATTGAAGCGTGATCGTCTTCCCCGTGTTGGGCTGGAGGGGGAGATTGTTGAGGTATCTAGCCCAAGTATTGGTAAAATGTTTCTTTGTTTTGGTCCAAATGAGTGGCCCATTTGTGAGGCATTTTACTTGTTGTTATGAGTCTATCTTTTGGGCTTATTTTTTTTTTTGGCTTACTTGGTAAGTTTTTAGAAGGTGAATTTTTGCTGAAAAAAAAAAGAGAGAGTGCAGCAACTTGAAAAAAGAAAACACAAGAGAGAGAAGAGATTTTCGGGTTTTCGGTTTTTCAGGGACAGCATTCACAAATCTGTCTGTTGCCGGAAATTGCACCGTTGGATCGTCCTGAAATTTTGACAGCTTGTTCGTGACATCTAGGGCTTCATTTTGGACGGTTGGATCGTCAGTTTGAGCTCTGGTTTGGTCAGAATCGTCTCTGGACAGATCTGCGAATTTGGGTGATTTCTTCACCTTTTGCTCTCTATTTTGATTCTCTTATTGTTGGTGTTTGTTGGTGGGTTGTGAATCCTTTGTAGACTGATTTGGGATTCTTTTTCCCTCAATTATCAATAAGAGAAGTATAGGGTGGACTCCTTAAACGGTCCCGTGGTTTTTATCCTTCACATTGAAGTGGTTTTCCACGTATAATTCGTGTGTGTTGTTTGCTTATTATTCTTCTTGTTATTGCTGATTTTGCTACTGCATTATTGCTGATTTTATGTGGTAATTTTGGTGTGTGACAATTTGGGTTGATTGGTTTGAGTAGTTGGTTGGTTGTCTTGTTTGTGTGACTTTGTGAGTGTCGATGTGACCTCTTCCGATCCCTACAGAGAAGAGGTGAAAATGCTGTAAATTTCTGAGCATAACCTATATCTCTATGATTTTCCAGACATTTTAAGATCGATAACAAGATATACAACAATGGCTGCAAGAGATATCTTTTATCTGTTCAAACCAGTCAATGGTGCTCTAGTTACAATATCATTTATAGGAGGATAATTAGCAGTCTAAACCTATGTTACTCCGACACGGATACGGGTGTCGTATCCGAGTAGGGATCGGAGGATCCGACACTCTACTCCAAAAATTTGGCCGATACTCCGACACGGTTAAGAGAGTGTCTTGACCAATTTTTTCGACACGTCTATCAATTAAAGTGTCGAAAAAAAATTACGGACACTTATTTTTTTCATAAAAAAAGGAAAAGAAATTATTATTTTCTTATAAGTATCAAGTTTAGAAAAAAAAAAAAGACTAAGAATCAGTTTCTTCCTCTAAAATGTAAATAATGTTGAAATATTTATTATTTTCCTTTCTTTATGACTTTCTTGTTTTCTTTTTACCTTGGAACCTACACTTGTACTTTCTTGAAAATCAGCCTATAACTTACTGGCAAAAGTTAAATTAAAGGACTGAGTCAAGAAGTCAAAAAAGCAAGAAAGATGAACTTGAAAAGTGTAACTTTATTTCACCCACTAACTTTTAATCTTTTATTATATAAAATCACCCACCAACTCATTACTCAATCAATCACTCGAGAAACAGCAAATATAGAGGAGTGAAGACTGAAGATGCATGACCATGGCACCATCGCCACCATCTGCTCTCGCCGGAAAAAAATTCCGGCAGCCCAACACTTAAAAATCACACCAACAGACTCGCCTCATCCTCCTCAATAAAAGCCCCAACAATTTAGCTCTTGATTTGGTGAATTATATATCCAATTTCCAGATCTAGGGTTTACCATTTGAACCCTAGATCTGAAATTTTCTCTCCTCCTCTACCAAACTCGACCCTTGATTGCCGACACTTTATGGATACGCGTATCGACACCCATTCCCAGGGGTGTCGCGCGTCGTGTCGAGTAGACACGCGACACTCGAGGTGGAAGAGGGTGTCGGGGTAACATAGGTCTAAACTATGATAATTACCGTAACAACATTCTTTTGGTTCTTTTTTGTTGTTATTTATTTCTTGTTTTTTCATCATTTTTAATACAAGGCTTTATCTATTGTGAGTAGATATTTGACAGGCTAGCAAAGCATAATCGATCAAAATGACCCATTTCAAGCTGAAAATGAGGACTTAAATCCCGAAATGAAAGAAACTGACTCGAAAAGTATTCAATTGAACATTAATTTTCTTCTACTAAATTTCTAAGGATACATTATATCCAACCGACCTTATGTTTTGCATATTTTTTTATTTTTATGTTACCACCTTATGTTTATATAAGTATTTTACTACTATATCTTTTACAAACGTTTTTAATTCAAAACCTGTTAACATAGTATAACCAAATCTTTGTTAGGGTTGACCCAAACATAAACTGACCTACACTTTTCTCTCCCGAACATTTGAATTGACCTACTTCCCCCATAAAGCTTCATAACCATTGGGTCGATTCCTAATCAGAACACCTTATCCAATTGAGAATTGTGTGGAACTCGATGGACGACAAAGAGTTTGAGGCTAATCTAGGTAACTCAACCTTTTCCAACAAAATGCAACAAGATAAGGAGGCTAAGTACAATTTCTTTTTAGAAATATAATAGAAGAACGTTAATTTTCAATTAAATAAATTATTTGAATGGCGATGGTGGCAACGCAATTGTTATGTGGCTGCAATGCTGAAAGGGGGTTGGTGGGGCAGTGCTGGTGGCTTCGTGGGTGCTGGATCATTGAGACTTGAGCCTAGCTAGGTTGAGCCTACATAGTAAAACACATAAAATCACTATACTACTCAACCTAACATGAATACATACCCTTTCTCTAAAATTCATAAAAATCAAGCTAGTTAGCTTGTGATACTCTAAGTAGAAGGTGCAATCTCCAAGTCACACTCACGCCAACCATCATCTTCTTAGATCAAATCCATGCCGCAAGACAATAGCCCAAGTAACGAAAAGTTCGTAGAGCAATTTGGTCAAGGCACAACAAGAAGAAATAAGATTGAATAGCTTAGACAACACAAACACCAAATTAAGAAAATAAAAAAACTTAATCAGCAATCAAATAGCATGTTTCAAGCATCAAATGATACAAATTGACCATTATAACTCAAACATCAAAACCGCAATAATAGCATTATTTTCACTGATATATCTCCCTAACTTGATAAAAAATTACAAGGAACAATAAAATTAAAAGCTAGAGCTCGAAACTTGTTACATGAGTTTAATTCGAAGACAACGAGGGTCACTCCTAAAATATTATTCTATAATTTCAACTAAAGCTCGAAACTTGTTACATGAGTTTAATTCGAAGACAACGATGGTCACTCCTAAAATATTTATCTATAATTTCAGCTACTACCGATAACAATTAACAAATTATAGTCACTCCAATTAATCTAGCACTTATGAGATACAATATATAACTATATATTGAAATACAATGCACCAAACATACTAAGTTTACTTTTGACCCCAATAAGTGAATTCATGTTTTTTGCAGGGTAAATATTATGTAGTAGTCTCAGCATCGTCCAAATAAAATCAATTTAGCCTCAGAAAACTTTCATAAACAAGCACTACCATGGAAGCGAACATGAAAAGAAGTGAAATTTTGTTGATCCTTGTTGTACATGCTGTACAAGCTTATTAAGCAGCTGGAGAAAGTGACTTCCATTACTGATACATAATTGCAAATACAGAATGCATACAGATTACAAGTGATGTAGAAATTGAAGAAGTAATTCTCACAATTCAGAAATCCTAACTTCAAATCAGAAATTAACAATTAGCGATGAATAACATACCAAAAAATTGTTTCTTCTGCTTCATGGCATCTTATTCAACTTTCTCTCTAATGTGTTGTAATGCAGAGACAAAGTCCTTGATCTCGATAAATTCATGAAGAATTTCAGTGAAAAAAGTAAGCTCGGATTTTCACTGAGATTTATAGAACCCAAAACTGACAAGAACCCCAAAACCTCATATAAGACCCAAAACTAACAAGAACCCTAAAACCACATATAAGACCCAAAACTAACAAGAACCCCCTAATCTCATATAACAAAGAACAATAATAAATCAAGATTCCAATCACAAACTCCACAATTTTTTTTTTTAAAACAAAGAATATGTCGTAAAGTCTCAATCAATTAACCTAATATATATTCAGTTCAAGCTTTCAAATCAAAAACTTCGAGATACAGAAAAATAAGCAAAAATCAAAGTGTACCCTAAAATTCGACAATTAAGAAGGGATGAAAGAGGAAGATATTATTAGTGTAATAATGTATAGATAGGAATTCTATTCGTATTAGGTCTTAACCCTATATATATACATAATGCCAGGTTAACCTAATTAGGTTAACACAATTATTCTCCACACTTGTACATGGTATCACAGTTTTACGTTTTTCTTAAAAAAAAAATTTAATGATTCCTTCGCCTGTTTCTTTCGGTCTATCATACGCCATGGACGAACCTTCCTCCGCCGCGTCGACCGTCCCCACATGGCCACTACTCCTGCCGGTACACCTTTCGCTGCTCCGGTGGCCTCTATGCTGCCGACGGTATGTCGTGGCCAGCCAGCGCCGACCTTCTCCTATGGTCTGCTGGCTTCGTTGGGGGCTGCTTCCATCTCGCAGCGTTCCTTCGCTGCTGCCGGTTTCTTGCAGCCCACAATAGGATCTGCTTCGGGCCTTGTTCAACAACCCATGGTTGTGCCTATCATGCCTATGCAACACTCCTCCTCCTCGCGAACTCCTTCGCGATATCCACCAGGATTTCATCCCACGACTGCTGCTATGTCGCCTACTTCATCAGTTCAGCAGCCCCTCTTTGCTAATTTGGTAACTATTACTCTTTCTTCTCCTGAGGATTATTTGTTGTGGAAAACTCAAATTACTTGTTTGCTTCTTTCCCATCAATTACTTGGTATGGTTAAAGGCACTACTCAAATTCCCCCTGCTCATATTTTTGATGAACGTGGTGTTTCGGTTCCTAATGCTCAATTCTATGAATATTTACGTGTTGATCAACAAATCAAATCTTGGATTTTTACAACGTTATCTCGTGATGTATTTGTTGATGTGCATGATTTATCGACTTCTGTCGAAATTTGGAGCCGTTTGCAAACTCGTTTTATGCATGCTAGTATGGCACGATCTATGGAATTGAAAGGTCGTCTTTCTCATATTAAAAAGGTAGATTCACAAACTATGGATGCTTATTTGCGTGAGATTAAGGTTATCACTGATTCTTTAGCTGCAATTCAGTGTCATGTCTCCAATCGGGATTTAGTTCAGTACACTTTATTTGGTTTGGATCGTGATACGGACTATGATCATATTGTCACCACTTTGTTGCATTATCCGTTTCCTTTGAGTTTTGATGATTTACGTCCCAAGCTGCTGCTTCATGAGCAACGTATCAAAAGCTCTAAGGAGGGGTTGGATTCTTCTTCTCATCATGCTTTGGTTGCGGTTCAGTCATCTGGTTCTAGTTCTTCCTCTTCTAAGAACAATTCTGGTGGCCGCAATAAAGGGAAGCACAATAAGAACAAAGGTGGTAACAATGGAGGCCGCAATAATAACAATCGTGGCAATGGTTATTTGCTACTTTATTTGAAGACATGCTTGTTGAGGTGCATGATGTTAAATTTTCAATGTTAATCTGGCAACGCCTTCAATCTCGTTTTATGAATGCAAGTTTGGCTCGGTCCATGGAATTAAAAAGTGTGTTACAACATGTTTCTAAGACTAAATCTCAATCCATGTATACCTATTTGTGTGAAATCAAACTCATTGTCGATTCTCTTGCTGCCATTGGTGCCCCTGTTTCATCGAGAGATTTGATTCAACATACTGTTATGGGTCTTGGCAAGGATTATGATTCCTTAACCACTAGTATTACTCATTTTACTGGCCAATTGACTTTTGATGAAGTTCGTGAGAAATTATTGATCCAAGAACAGATCATTAAAGGTCGTCTTGCTCGGGAGCAAGGGTTTGCTACTCATCAAGCTTTCCTAGCTAGTACTCCTGCTCCCTTTCCTTCATCTAAGTGTCACACTTCCACGCCTGGCTCTTGTAATAACAACAATGGTGGTCGTGGAGGTGGAAAGGGCAGAGGCCATAACAACAACCGTGGTGGTCGTGGAAAAGGTCGTGGCGGGGGTGCCAAGCCGAACCAAACACAATCTTCAGGAGGTACAGTTATATGTAATTCTGTTTTGTCATCTAAAAGTGCTGTTGTAGCCCTTGCTTCTTGCGATACTAACCGTTCTTTTGCAGGAAGTTCTAATGTTGAGGGTGTGTTTGGTTCTCATCCCACAAATATAGTCTGCCAAATTTGTTTCCATCCAGGTCATTCTGCTGTTTCTTGCCCATCTCGTTATGCTCAGACATCAAATGCCGCCCTTGTTGGCCTTCCCACAAGAGAGCAAAATGAAACTACTTGGTTTCCTGATTCCGAAGCATCTTCTCACATGACCAACGATGCAGGTATTCTATCAAATAAATGTATTTATACTGGTCCAGTCTCGGTTGAAGTAGCAAATGGTACTCAAATCCCCGTAAAACATGTTGGCACAATTACATTAAACTCTAACAGTCGTCCTTTGGTTCTCAACTCAGTCTATCATTGTCCTAATATTAAATTTAATTTAATGTCAGTTCAAAAATTGGCTAAAGATAACAATTGTACTGTGAGTTTTAATGGATCTCATGTTTTTGTTAAGGACAATCGGTCGGGGGAGGTGCTTCTCAAAGCTTCTAGTCAAGACAATGTTTATCCAATCACCCTCACCACATTTAGAATCGATTTGAATTCGGTATTCTGATCCAAATCCAATTACCATCCTAGGTGGCCAGTTGCTCTTCTCTCCCTTTCTGCTTCTGGTCCTACTTGGCATCGTCGTCTTGGTCATTGTGGTGATAGAGTTTTAGGTACTCTTAAGAATAATAAGGCCATTGTTTGTGCCACTAGTCATCTGTTTGATTTTGTTTCCTGTTGCTTAGGCAAGTCTCATCGTCTCCCTTTCCAGGATGTAATACACTCTTTTGACAAACCGTTGCAATTAGTTCATTCTGATTTATGGCAATTGAATATTTTATCCAATCTTGGTTTTAAATATTATGTTTGTTTTCTTGATGATTTTTCTCGCTACACTTGGATTTATCCCTTGAAACGGAAATCGAAAGTCCATGCTCGTTTTTTGGATTTTCAAACACTAGTTGAGAATTTATTTGACTGCAAAATTAAATATTACCAAAGTGATGGTGGTCGGGAATTCGATAATCAACCACTTCTTTATCATTTTCGAAAATGTGGTATTGCGTTTCGAAAATCTTGTCCCGAAACCCACAACAGAATGATGTTGCTGAATGAAAGCATCGACATGTAATTGAACTCGCACGAACCATGCTCATTGAGTCCATGCTTCCGGGTCAATTATGGGTTGATGCTGCGTATACTGCTACCTACATCATAAATCGTTTGCCCACTCCTGTTTTGCACGGTGTCTCACCCTTTGAAAAATTATATTCAAAACCTCCCGATTACTCTTTTTTACGTGTGTTTGGGTGTGAGTGTTTTCCGAACTTTGTTGCGAAGCCGTCAAATAAATTGACTCCTCGGTCTCTCTTCTAAAACCTCAAATTCTCTCTCATCATGCATCAATGGCGAAGAACTTTAAAATCGAGAGAATATTCGAGAAATTCGAAAAAATCATCGGAAAAAGTGAAGAAGATGATGGAAGAGATGGACAAAGACGACGACAAATTCGTGGATCTGTTAGAATTCTCGGAGTTTCACACCAGATCTGAGGTGTCTTGTTCTTGTTGTTGATATCGTTGGTGTTGTCAGAGCCGGAGGTGGCTGGGTTTGGGTTTTTGGGCGGAGTGTGTCGACATTTGAGGAGGAGGGAGGAAAGAGAAAATGGGGGAGACTAGAGAGGATGACCTATGAGAGAGAGAAACATGTCGTTCAAAGAAGAATACATAGAGGGAGGGTGCGAGGCGAGAAAAAATAGGGAGAGAGGAAGCACAAGTGCTCCGGTTAACCGGAGCATTTGTGATTTTTTTATTAATATGTTCTGGCAAGCTCGTCAAATGCTCCGTTTGTGAATAACCCAGAGCATTTGATAAGTAGCAAAAGAAATTTTTTCTAATAGTGTACGTTGATTTACGTGGCTGTTTGTTGCGTCCCTTGTGGCTTCATCATCGTCGCCGTTTCGATCGTGCTGGGTGATGGGCTTGACACGACCACGACCTCAGTCAGGTTACGCCTAATTTGTTTATATGAAAGTCTTGGGTGTAATTGTTACACCATAGCTTATAGTGTACCAGTTATCACACATATCCGAGATTGAAGATTAAAGGATTGAAACCTTCTCAATCTTTTCCTTTTTAATTCTGACCCCTCTTTTTCTCTCTTTAAACCTTTCAGCACTCCCTCATCACCAAGCTTACGACGATGCCTACGCTTTCTTTAATGACAAAACTCTCCAGATGAGAAATTCGAATAATCAGATAATCCAAACAAGAAGAAGATGAAGTCTGGATGAAAGAGTTGAAAGAGAAGACGAATTCGAATGAAAATTAGGTCGGAACTGAGCAGATGAAACTCGAAGGAATGCTTTCATATTCGATCAAATTTGCTTCGAACTATCAAGAAGATATCTCGAATCAACAAATTGCAACAATAATCTCGAAAAATCGTTAGAGATGGCAACGACTAGGGTTTTGCGGTGGTTGTGGAGGAGAGAGAAATCATTTGGTGGCAGAGAAGATGGAGAATTTCGAGGAGAGAGAAAGTTGAAAAATTCGCGGAGCCTAAATTAGAGTTATAATGTGAAGAATTAATCATTTTAGGGATTTGAATGTGAGATTTGGGAAGATGAGTTTGGAGAGTGGGTCGGTCAGGTGGTGTCGAGGTGGGTGGGTCAGGTGGTGGGGTTGATTGTTGATGAAGGAGGAGAGAGAAGAGGAGGGGTCAGTGTGGTTATAGCCTTAGATTAGAGAAAGAGAGTGTGAGGATTTTTAACACATGACATGAACCAAAATGCAAATGATATAAAATATATGCCAATAATGACATGAACCCTGGGTCATATACTCTAATTTTAAATTTGATCCGATAAATTATTTAATTAAAGCTTATTTCGGTAGAATAAAAACAAATAAATAAGTAATTTTCTGATTTTCGGATTATCCTAAATCTAACAAAATCCGATCCGAATATCAGAATTTTTTCCGGATATCCGATCAGAATCATCCAAAACTTAAAAACATGATTGGATATCCGAAATTTTGGATCGGATCGACGGATAAACTGATCGGACAATTCAGATCTGACTTTTTTTGCACACCCCTAGTTCGAACCCCGAATTTTCTAGTCCGGACCGGTGGACCAATATTTATGTTTATTTATCTTGCTAGCGTGATGGATATGCAAAATAGAGACAGTTGGAGTCCCCTTCATTTTGCATGCTACTACGGTTATCTTGAGAATGTTTTACTACTTCTCAATCATGGTAAGTTAAGTTAAAATTTCATTAGTATATATGTTTGTATATTTTCTTTAATTGAAGAGTAGCAATATTTTCCTTTTTGTTTTTAGAAATGTGTTGATGTAAACTTAAGGAATAATGCTAACATACTACCTTGCACATTTACATTAGTTCGAAGAGGACAAACATAACAATAATTTGATTGCCTTTGGTGCAGATGTCAACACCATGGATAAGGTAAGGCCTGAACTTGGGAGCCCCATTAGTTTGTAAGATAAAACTTCCAAATAACAAGAGGTAGGGTGTAATACCCCGAAATTTCGAAATTTATTTTATTATTTATATGGTCTAATATTATTTCCACTTAAATCACTAGTAGAATAAATGCTTATTGTTGCGGTCATTAAGTGGCCTATTGCGACGGTTTTCGCAGCGCAGCAATAAAGGGCTCAGCAATAGGTAAATTATATATTGCTGCGGTTCAATAGGGCAACCTATTGCTGCGGTTCCTACCCAAAACCGCAGCAATAGGTAGTGTTAATAATAATAATAATAAAAAAAGCAACCTATTAGGTTGTTTATTTTTTTTTTTTAAAAATTCATATATTTCTAATGTCATACTTCACCCACGCAACATTTTCACAAAGAAAACCGCACAACCAGATTTTTGAAATTCATTCAAACATCAAATGAATTAATAAAGCCCATAAATACTGTATTTACATTTGATATTATAAGAAATGAAACTATGAAACACACCAAATCTGAAAAATATAACCAATACCAAAAACTAAAATATCATATTCATTACAAAATCAAAATGGAAATTAAACTAAAATAGAAACTCTAAAATAATTCATTAAAATAAAGTAAAAACTAAAAAAATAGAAATCCTAAACATGATCTAAACTGAAAATAAATAAAAAAAATAAGAAAATAAAAAATATGTTGGTACAGATCTGGTGAACGGCGCCGGGATGGAGATGAACCGTTGGTCTGAGCGCCGACGAAGGAGACGAACGGAGGCCGACGAAGGAGACCAACGGAGGCCGACGAAGGAGACCAACGAACCGTTTCTCGATGTGCGGCGAAGGACGAGCGAAGGACGAAGGAGACCATCGATGGCCGGCGAAGGACGAGCGAGCGACGAGGAGAGAAAGAATGTTCCGTTCGCCGGTTGAGGAGCAACGAACGACCAACCTCGAGATCTGAAGATGAAGAACGAGTGATGGGGAACGACAAAAAAAACAGAATTTCCAGATTTAAAAAAAAAAAAAAAGAGAAAATGATGATGAAGATGAGAGGCACCAAACTCGTCGGAGAAGAACGAATGAGATGAGAGGGTCGAAGAGGAGAGAGGGTGAGAGAGAATCTGAAACTGAGAGAGGTTAGAGGTGAGAGGAGAGAGGAGGTTTGAAAAACGGCTGAGGTTAGAGGTGGGAGGTGATGGATGAGAGAGAGAGGCGTGTGAGGTTGAGAGAGGGATAGTGGGAAAAAAACCCTAACAGATGGGTTTTATATTCTTTTTTAATGATATTGCTGCGGTTTTTAGCAAGAACCGCAGCAATATATTAAAATAATATTTTATTATTTTAATATATTGCTGCGGTTATTGACAAAAACCGCAGCAATATGTATGGTCAGATATTCAATTTTTTTCGAATTTTTTTATGTTGATATCATATTGCTGCGGTTTTAGGCCGAAACCGGTTTTAGGCCGAAACCGCAGCAATATCTTTATTTTATATTTTATCTTTCTTTTTATGTGATATATTGCTGCGTATGGGTAAAACCGCAGCAATACCAGCGCAGCAATAAGCATTTATTCTACTAGTGAATTTATTTTCTGATAATTCAATTTTAATAATGATTTCATTTAGTTTTGAATTATTTAACGAGTTTATTTAATTGAAATGTATTTTATTATTTCTAAAATATTTCAATTATTAATTATGGTAATTGAAAGTCTTTATTTAGTTTGTGGGCATTTTATTCAAACAATTGTCCATCCATTTTTAGCAATCCAAACCCAAATACCAAGTCCATAGCCATATGTCTTTTAGCCAAAAAGAAAAGGGAAAACAAAAAAAAAAAAAAAAACGTGATCATCATAGATCACCATCTTCCTCCTTCCTCCCTTCCTTCGTTCCTGATTTTCAGCACACAAGAGCAAATTTTTCAACAAAAATTGCAGCCTTTGACAGTAGGAAATTTAATTTCAGTCCACATTTCAGATATTAGGGGCTAATTTTTCAAAAGCTAAACCATAGCCACCATACCTCACACCTCACCTCCACCATTAATGGAGCTTGACCAAAGTTCTAAATTTCTGACCAAATCCTCCTATAAATACTGATTTACTCTCACCTAAATGAATCAAGCAAACAATTCAAAAAAAAAAAAAAAAAAAAGGTTTGCTTCAATCCTTTATCTTTTTCCTTAATTTCTGATTTTTGATTTTGAAAATTAAAAATGAAAATTCAAACCACCATTAACAACCTCCCCTGATTCGATTGAACCACTGGAAACCGTCAAACCACCTGAACCACCACGAAAACACCGCACCACCGCCAGCTCCTGTGCAGCCAAACCGCACCCTCCGCCCCTTCGCGGCGCCTCTGCAGCGCCCTGCTGCCACCCGCGCGAACCACCGCCTGACCCCGTCTCCCCGCCTGAGCTTCGCCGTCCACCCGCCTCCCTTCCTTCTGGCTTCCCCCTGATTCGTCCTCCTTGTGCCCTCCTTCCTTCCTCGTTTTTTTTTCTTCGTTTATGAGAAACTGGTTCTTAGAACCAGTGAACCTCCTTTTTCTTTCTTTTTATTTATTCATTAAGTTTTATCAGTTTATTTTTCTTAAAACAAATGACTTTCCTAAATTAATTTGCCTTATTAAGTTAGTATATTTTAGTTTAAGTTAATCTTTTATAACTTGAAAATGTTTCTTAAATAAAATGAGTATAATAAAGTTAGCTTTCTATGTTAAAATAATTGTTTAAGTTAATAAAAATAAAGTTGAAGTAATCTTTGATTGCTTAAAATGATTTCATTATTGATTTAAAAACCATAACTTTGATTTATAAACTCTCTTAAATCATTAAGAATTCTTTAAGTTATTTAAATTATTTAAATTGTTTATTTTATATATAAAGGGGTTAATTAGGTAACTAACTTAGATCTCGTTAACGTTTAATGTAGATTCCGATTGCGTAGACGAGGAATATCAAGAGTGTTAATCCGTTCGTGAACTTAACTTTTGGGCACGCGTCACGAGGTAATCTCCGATGTACATCTAAACATAGATCCCGTTAGTGTAAAACGAATTGATTATGTGATTATTATGTGCTTATAAATATATATAAGTATGGACTATAATTATGGATTATCGATTTAATGCGGTTTATGAAAACGAATGACAAAATGGACGACGACTATCGATTTCGATTATGAATCATGACTGTGGACGATATACGATATGACAAATATGTTTATTATAACGTTATTAAAACCGCTTAATGTCATTTAGTAATGTTATTATTATTATTATTATTATTATTATTATTATTATTATTATTGTTATCATTATTACCTTTATTATTATTATTATTGAAATTTTATGAAAGTTGGAATTAGTAAGAACTTGTGATAATGAAATGATTATGAATCTGAAGTGATAAATGAACTCAAGTGACGGTTGTGAAATGAGTTATTGAAACCGCTATGAATAGATTGAGATTATGATGGATGAAATATATTCACACTGGATTGAACAACGATGACGTAATTGTGTATGTGATTTATGTGATGACTTGAATTAAAAGATGTTAATCACGTAAAGTGAAATATCGGAGGGAAATGATGAACAGGTTGCCCTGTATGAGAGGTTCAGCGGCCCCTACAGGTTCTCTGGTTACTATGCTGATTATTCTGTTACTGTCTTCCTTCTATCTTGTTGTGATCCAAGTAGAAGGGGTGTGCACACTAGGGACTTTGTTATTATGGCCATTATGTTATGCGTAGGTGGTTACAGGGGATTGACCCCCGCCTACAATGTTGAAGTAAGTGGTTATAGGGGATTGACCCCGGCTTACTGGCGTTCTCTTTCCTCTCCTTAAATAATTGGATTAATTGAATTAATTATGTGATTATTCATTGTATATATACGTGTATGTGTGCTATGCTTTTCAACCCTATTAACTGGAGTACTATTTTACAAATTATTTTCAACTTAAGTATTTTACGGGATGGAGTTGGAATTACTCAGTTTTTCTGATTTTTGGGAGCATGTCTCTCTTGTTTCTTTTCAATGTATTGGTGCAGGTGGGTGATCGACGGGGGAACAAAGGGAGATCATTTAGAGTTGTCATCCACTTAGCTTATGATTTAGCTTCCGCTGGAACTCTGAAACACTTAAGTAATTAGTAATATTTAATGAACATTTTACTTGGTTGTAAGGATTAATTAATTTGAATTTAGTATGCTTTAATCTAGCCTTGCATTTATTTCCAAGGAGATAAGTGCGGCGGTAGCATGCCCGTTGATTCGAACCCTCGTGGATTTTCCCCCATCTCGAGTTTTATTAAATGAAAAAGGGTTCGGGTTGGCGGGAGTGTTACATAGGGTGCAATTGATCCCCTTGTCTTAGGCCTATACTAGGCCTAATTTATCATTATAAGTAGTGAGTAGTGAGTATGAAACGTCTCGAATTTTTTGTCTCGTTTACATAGATTTCTTTAAATCTATTGCTCTTACGATCCTTTAAGGAAATCTCAACTCACCTTCAATATGCTTTATTAAAGATATGTTTTCAATATAGCAGCTCATGTCCAAGCAGAAAATCACTAGTCATCATATTTCTTGGCATAAGTGCATTATGAAATTCCATTATAAGATCTCCTCAATTATTCCTTACAAGACACTTAGAGATAAACGTGTATCATTCATTGCATATGCTCATAAACCTAAATTTGTGGATTCGACTTTTGGAATGAAAGTAATAAACGTCCTATATGTATCTATCAGCATGTAACAAATTGAAAGAAATGAGTTTGCTAGCATGTAACACAAGATAGTTCTAAAAGCAATCAATTTGCAGCCAACACAGCTGATGCTTTATTAAGTTAATTGCATTCAATTTGTTATGAAATTATTTGAATTTTGAGTAGTTTGCGTTATCATATCTTGATAATTTGTTTCAGGTTGGTATTACGCTATAGCACCATGCAGCTAGTTTGGGAAACTTGGCATTATGTGAAATTTTGGTGAATTTGGAGTTGAAAATGATTCAGAAAACAAATTGAATCAAAGTTCATTGATGTTGGCAGTTAAGTATAGGCAAAAAGAGGTAAGTGCTTACTGAAATGAGTTTGAATTTATTTCGTATTGAGTTTGAATTGTCGGGCATATTCACTCAATGAACTGAGTAGGAAAACCAATTTCATGAAATCAAATTAAATTTTATTACCTTTAGGATTATAGCCTTTAGAATTATTAAATTTAATGTATTAAATTTATACATAGTTTCAAATGTAAGCAAATTTTTTTTAATACATATTTAGTCCAACCGGACCAAAACTGGACCGAAAAAAAATCTTGGTCCACATAATTTCTAGATTTTGGTCCACCGCCCCAACCAGTTCCTGTCCAGTCCTAGACCGATCCACACCCCTAATAATGATAGCGAACACTGCTAAATATAGAAAGGCAGAGAGCTGGTCTCGGACTCTGAGTGTATTACTATTTTCTTTCCTACATCTGCAAATTCTCTTGCTCCCTCCCAAAGCGAAGTATCTTTTGTTTTAATTGAAATTTTCTAATTATTATGAGGTGACGAGTTTTGATGTCATTTGTTTGATTTGATATTAGGTTGTACTTTTTCTATTAAGAAAGGGGCAAGTTTGAAGAGAATGGAGGAAGTTGACCAGAAGAATCAAACATTCTATGACTGCATTCCTAAGGATTTTCTGGTTTTTCTTCGAGCTGCTATTCAGGATATTAGTCTAATGGATGATTTAAGTGGGCTTGAGCCTCGATTCTCGAGTTCCATGTCGTCTTCCTGATTCGTAAGTCTCCTTATCTTGTGAGCCTATATTCTAGTTGAACTGCTTATAACATGATGCAATTGATAAATTCACATCAGAATGTTGCAGCAACATCATGTATTATTGTGTTAGTTATGTTAGTAAGTCTCATAGAAGTAATAATTGTGTTAGTTGTGGTTATGATTGGAAATTTAGTTAGAAGTTCAACAGGAATTTTTCAGAGTTGTTTTAGTTTGTTATAGTTTGTTAGAATGTTGTAGTTGTTGCTGCCGTTGATTTGTAATAGCTGATGTAGCTCAGGATCTTCATAAATACTTGATGGTTATTATTATTTTTTTATTCATAAGAGGCACTGCCAAGAGGATAAGAAAAATAACAAACACGAAAACAAAAACAATCACTGCACAAAACTAGGGAGGAACCAAACGTGTGAAAGCCTAACAAATGAGGCGATATGTAAAAGATGGATGCTGTAACTTTGGATCACTCAATGGTTTGCAAGCCAACCGCGGTTGCCTTCACGATACACATGCGACATATGAACAGTCCAATCAAAGTCCCGTAATAAAGCTTTGCGGTGGTTGATCAAATGTGCACACTCCCCACTAGCTGCTTTCATTGCTTATGAGAATTTGCACACATGCTAGATTGTCCAACTGATCAGATAGTTAGATTGGATTTTTTTTTTGCACACCCCTAGTTCAAACCCCGAATTTTTTTGGTCCGGACTGATGGACCAAAATTTATGTTTATTTATTTTGCTTGCGTGATGGATATGCAAAATAGAGACAGTTGGAGTCCCCTTCATTTTGCATGCTACTATCTTGAGAATGTTTTACTACTTGTCAATCATGATAAGTTAAGTTAAAATTCATTGATTTGTTTATATGTTTGTATATTTTTTTAATTAAAGAGTAACAATTTTTTCCTTGTTTTTAAACAGGTGTTGATGTAAACTTTAAAGAATAATGCTAATAGACTGTCTTGCACCTTTATATTAGTTTGAAGTGGACAAACTTGGCAATAATTTGATTGCCTTTGGTGCAGATGTCAACACCATGGACAAGGTAAGGCCTTGACTTGGCAGCCTCATTAGTTTGTAAGATAAAATTTCAAATAACAAAAGGTAGGGTGCAATGGATTCCCTTGTCTTAGGCCTACACTAGGCCTGATTTACCATTATAAGTAGTAGTGAGTATGAAAAGTCTCGAATTGAATTGTCTCATTTACTTAGATTTCTCTAAATTTATTGCTCTTACGATCCTTTAAGGAAATTCCAACTCACCTTTCATATGCTTTTAAAGATATGTTTTCAATGAAACAGCTCATGTCCAAGCAGAAAATCACCAATCATCGTTTTTCTTGGTATAAGTGCATTCTGGAATTTCATTATAAGATCTCTTCAATTATTGGCTTGAACTTCCTTACAAGACACTTAGAGATAATCGTGTATCATTCATTGCATATGCTCATAAACCTAAATTTGTGGAGTTTACATTGACGTTCAACTTTTGGAATGAAAGTAATAAATGTCCTATATGTCTTGTATGTTGGAGTTTGCTAGCATGTAACACAACATAGTACTGAAAGCAATCAATTTGCAGCCAACACAGCTGATGCTTTATTAAGTTTATTGCATTCAATTTGTTATGAAATTATTTGAATTTTGAGTAGTTTGCGTTATCTTATCTTGATAATTTTTTTCAGGTTGATATTACGCCATTGCACCGTGCAGCTAGTTTGGGAAATTTGGCGTTATGTAAACTCTTGGTGGATTTTGGAGCTGAAATTGATTCAGATGACAAATTGAATCGAAGTTCATTGATGTTGGCAGTTAGGTATAGGCAAAAATAGGTAAATGCTTATTGAAATGAGTTTGAATATATTTCCGATTAAGTTTGAATTGTCGGGCATATTCACTCAATGAACTGATTAGGAAAACCAAGTTCATGAAATCAGATTGAATTTTATTGCCTTTACGATTATAGCCTTTAGAATTATTAAATTTAAAGTATTAAATCTATCCATATGTTCAAATGTAAGCAAAATTATTTTTTTATAATACATATTTTAGTCCAACCGAACCAAAACTGGACCGAAAAAAAAATCTTGGTCCACATAATTTCTACATTTGGGTGCACCGGCCCAACCGGTTCTTGTACGGTCTTGGATCGGTGGACAACCCTAATAATGATAGCGAACACTGCTAAACATAGAAAGGCAGAAAGTTGAGCTCAGATTCTGAGTGTACAATTATTTTCTTTCGTACATCAGCAAATTCCATTGCTCCCTTCCAAAATTAAAGTATCTTTTGTTTTAATTGAAAATTTCAAATTATTATGAGGTGACGATTTTTGATGTCATTTGTTAGATTTGATATTAGGTTGTACTTATTCTATCAAGAAAGGGGCAAGTTTGAAGCGAATGGAGGAAGTTGACCACAAGAATCAAACATTCTATGGCCGCAATCCTAAGGATTTTTTGGTTTTTCTTCAAGCTACTATTTAGGATATTAGTCCCATGGATGATTTAAATGGACTTGAACCTCGATTCTCGGGTTCCATGTCTTCTTCCTGATTCGTAAGTCTCCTTATCTTGTGAGCCTATATTCTAGTTGAACTGCTTATAATATGAAGCAACTGATAAGAATGTTGCAGCAGCATCATGTATAATTGTGTTAGTAACTCTCGTAGAAGTAATAATTGTTTGTTAGTTGTGGTTTTGATGGGAAATTTAGTTAGAAGTTCAACATAATTTTTTAGAGTTGTTTCAGTTTGTTATAGTTTGTTGAATGATGCAGTTTTTGCTGCTGTTGATTTGTAATAGCTAATGTAGGTAATGATTTTCGTAAATACTTGCTGGTTATTATTATTATTATTTTTCATAAGAGGCAGTGCCAAGAGGAAAAGAAAAACAACAAATACAAAACAAAAACAACCACTACACTAAACAAGGGATGAACCAAGCGTGGAAAGCTACACTTTGAGAGTCTCCATCTAAAATCCTACCTAACAAAGGAGGGGATATGTAAAAGATGGAGGCTGCAACTTTGGATCACTCCATAGTTTGCAAGCCAATCCGCAGCGCAGTTGCCTTCACGATACACATGCGACACATGAACAGTCAAATTAAAGTCACGTAATAAAGCTTTGCAGTGGTTGATCAAATATGCACACTCCCCACTAGCTGCTTTCATTGCTTCTGAGAATTTGCACACAAGCTAGATTGTCCAACGGATCGAATAGTTCGGATCAAATTTTTTTTTGCACAGCCCTAGTTCAAACCCCGGATTTTTTTGGTCCGGACCGGTGGACCAAAATTTATGTTTATTTATTTTGCTAGCGTGATGGATATGCAAAATAGAAACCGGTGGGGTCCCCTTCATTTTGCATGCTACTACGGTCTTTTTGAGAATGTTTTACTACTTCTCAATCATGGTAAATTAAGTTAAAATTCATTAATTTGTTTATATATTTGTATATTTCTTTTTAATTGAAGAGTAGCAATTTTTTCCTTGTTTTTAAACAGGTGTTGATGTAAACTTAAAGAACAATATTAACAAATTGCCTTACATCTTTACATTAGTTCGAAGTGGACAAACATGACAAGAATTTGATTGCCTTTGCTGTGTAAGGCCTGAACTTGGGAGCCCTATTAGTTTGTAAGATAAAATTCCAAATAACAAGAGGTAGGGTGCAATGGATCCTCTTGTCTTAGGCCTACACTACGCCTGATATACCATTATAAGTATAGAGTAGTGAGTATGAAACGTCTCGAATTGAATTGTCTCGTTTACTTAGATTTATCTAAATCTATTGCTCTTACTATCTTTCAAGGAAATCTCAACTGACCCATTCATATGCTTTATTAAAGATATCTTTTCAATATAGCAGCTCATGTTAAGCAGAAAATCACCAGTATTCATTTTTGTTGGCATAACTGCATTATGGAATTCTATTATACGATCTCCTTAATTATTGACTTCAACTTCCTTACAAGACACTTAGAGATAATCGTGTATCATGCATTGCATATGCTCGTCAACCTAAATTTGTGGAGTTTACATAGACGTTCGACTTTTGGAATGAAAGTAATAAACGTCCTATATGTATCTATGAGCATGTAACAAATTGAAAGAAATGAATTTGTTACATTCCATATGTCTTCTATATTATAACAAATTGATAGTTTGCTAGCATGTAACACAAGACAAATTGAATCAAAGTTCATTGATGTTGGCAGTTAAGTATAGGAAAAAGAGGTAAGTGCTTACTGAAATGAGTTTAAATTTATTTCGTATTGAGTTTGAATTGCCAGCATATTTATTCAATGAACTGATTAGGAAAACCAATTTCATGAAATCAGATTGAACTTTATTGCCTTTAGGATTATAGGATTTAGAATTATTAATGTATTAAATTTATACATAGGTTCAAATGTAAGCAAAAATTTTTATATACATTACAAATTTTAGTCCAACCGGACCAAAACTGGACCGAAAAAAAATCTTGGTCCACCGACCCAACCAATTCTTGTCCGGTCCTGGACCGGTGCACACCCCTAATAATGATAGCGAACACTGCTAACTATAGAAAGACAGAGAGCTGGTCTTAAACTCTGAGTGTACTACTATTTTCTTTCCCTACATCAGCAAATTCCCTTGCTTCCTCCCAAAAGCAAATTATCTTTTGTTTTGTTTTAAATTTTCTAATTGTTATGAGGTGACGATTTTTGATGTCATTTGTTTGATTTGATATTAGGTTGTCCTTTTTCTATTAAGAAAGGGGGCAAGTTTGAAGAGAATGGAGGAAGTTGACCACAGGAATCAAACATTCTATGACCGCATGCCTAAGGATTTTCTGGTTTGTTCTTCGAGCTACTATTCAGGATATTAGTCCAATGGATGATTTAAGTGGGCTTGAACCTCGATTCTCGGGTTCCATGTCCTCTTCCTGATTTGTAAGTCTCCTTATCTTGTGAGCCTATATTCTCGTTGAACTGATTATAACATGAAACAACTGATAAATTCACATCAGAATGTTGTAGCAGCATCATATATAATTGTGTTAGTTGTGTTAGTAAGTCTCATATAAGTAATGATTGTGTTAGTTGTGGTTTTGATGGAAAACTTAGTTAGAAGTTCGACAGAAGTTTTTAGAGTTGTTTTAGTTTGTTATAGTTTGTTAGAATGCCATGGTTGTTGCTACTGTTGATTTGTAATAGTTGATGTAGCTCATTATCTTCGTAAATACTTGCTTCTTATTATAATTTTTTATACATAAGAGACAGTGTCAGGCCAAGAGGAAAAGAAAAACAACAAACACGAAAACAAAAGCAACCACTACACTAAATTAGGGAAGAACCAAGCGTGGGAAAGCCACACCTTGAGAGTTATCATCTAAAATCCTACAACAAAGGAGGGGGGAGATGTAAAAGATGTAGGCTGCAACTCTGGATCACTCCATGGTTTGTAAGCTAATCCGCAAAGCGGTTGCCTTCACGATACATATGCGACACATGAACAGTCCAATCAGAGTCACGTAATAAAGCTTTGCAGTGGTTGATCAAATGTGCACACTCTCCACTAGCTGCTTGCATTGCTTCTGAGAATTTGCACACATGCTAGATTGTTCAACTGGACCATGAGCCTGCAGTAAAGCTCCCCCAAACCCCCAAGGAAAGATAATTCACACAACATCAAGAATATGTCAGAAAAGATGTCGAGCGTGCATTCAGGGTACTGCAAGCTTGATTTGCAATCATACGCCAACCCCCCTCTCGCGTGGGGTAAAGACATATTGTGGAAAATAATCATGGCATGTATCATCATGCACAATATGATTGTTGAAAATGAGCGTGATACTTATCAAAATTATCGAGATCCGAAAAAGTATGATCAAGTTCAACCTCAAAATAGCATGCGGTCATCTAACCAAGCTGGAGAAGACTCATTCATCGTGCACAACGGAAAACTCGAGGCGCGAAATTTAGGTGCATACATGGAGAAGATAGCCGAGATGAGAGACGGAAAAACTCACATCTCACTAAAAAATAACTTGATTGAACACATATGACGTAAGTTTGGGCCTAATAGTCAAGTTGATTAAGTAATTTTTATTTAATTGCTTATGGTTTATGTAATTTCAAATTTCATGTATCTGTGTTTTTTAAGTTATCTATCTTATGTATTGTGTTCACTGTTTTTTAATTATAATGTTAAGTTAACATAATTTAATTTAATGTAAGTTAATTAGCGTTTATTAATTTAACGTATTTTAATTAGTGAATTATTAAATGCATAATTAATGATTAATATATCACTAATTGAACTATACATACAAATTATCTACTTCATATAAAAATAAACATTGGGTAGGATTAGGAGAGAGAATATGGTGGGGTATAACAAATCTAGGAGAGAGAAATAGTAAGACTAGTCCACCCATTGTGAGAAAAACAAGATGAGTTGGTGGGGATGTGACTCATGTGAGGAGTAAGGAAGGGAAAAGGAGAGAGAATGGAAAAATTCAAAGACCAACAAAATCTCACTCACCCACTATAGATACTCTTATATGCTGCTTATTATGCTATGTTTTCAATTTCCATAAAAGAAAAAGGGAAATTTTCATTGGTAGCCATGTACTTTTAAAAATTCTCATTGGTAGCCATGAGTTTTTTAAATTATCAAAAATGGCCCTATAACTATTGCGTATAGTGCAAATGTAACCTTATAAACCATTCTTCTGTTAACTTTCCTTAAATAATGCCTCGATTTTTGTGCTTGATATGTGTCACTATTTGGGCCCGAAAAATCACTCGGTTTATTTTGGCTCTTAAGGGACAATATTTAAGTCGAAACTAGCAAAAAAGAACACAAAATGCCTCGATTTGCATATCTCGACTTGCGTGCTGAGAAAATTGCTCGAGTAAGATTTTGAGGGTTAGGCCCTATTCTTTTGGACTAACTAAACTAGACTAAACTAAGTTGAACTAAAATGCAGTGTAAAACTGTACTACAGAGAGTAAGACTGAACTTAACTAAACTGAACAGAAAAATCAGTGAAAATAAATCCAAAAGAATAGGGCAAAAAATAAAAATGCCTCAATTTACTTGTCTTGGTTTGTGTGCCGAGAAAAATGTTTGATTCAGGTTTAAGGGTCAAATTTGATGTCTAAACTGGAAAAAATAACTGAAAACGCCTCGTTTACATGTCGGGCATTAATTTTAACTGAAAGTTGACGAAATTAATGGTTATTTAGTTCATAAGGTTACGTTTGCAAAATAAACTATAGTTAATGGTCATTTTTGATAATTTAATAAACTCATGACTACTAGTGAGAAATTTCAAAAGTACATGGACATTAACATGATACTTGCCTTGCAAGTTTTGGAATATGCAAATATGCAATTATTAGCTATTATTTCATTTCACCTCAAGCCAGTGGCGGATCCAGCGTGGGTTCAGTGGGTTCAGCTGAACCCACGAGGATCCGGGAAAAAATCAGGGAAAACTGAAAAAACGAATAGATAGCTTATATATAACTTAAGAGTTTTATCTCACTGAAAAGCATTGTAGCTCAGCGGTAAAGCGTATGTAATACTTCGTGGTCTTCAGTTTGGTCGCGGGTTCCAATGCACGGAGAATGTATTTTAATTCATTGTCTTCTTTTTTCCCCTTTTTTGTCCTCTCTTTATGTATATCCTTGGTCTTTCTTTTCCTATTTTTTATTCTCCCTTTATTTTTTCAACTCTTTTTTTTTATCTTCAAATCTCTCCCTCCCACCAAGTACAAACGTAGTAAAAGGTTGTTTATTTTCCATTCTCTTCCCAATTCCCTTGCTTAAGCAATCAATTAATCATGCCCTAAATAACTATGTAGTTTGTTAAGAAATTGATAGTCTTTTATTACTACAAGTAGTTAATTAGATAATTTTTTTTGTAATGATGTAATCAAGAATGAAAGCTCCGCTAAGTCTAATTGTTGAAAGTTTAATTTCCCTTTTCTTTAAAAAATTGTAACTCCGAATAGTAAAATTTAATTTAGAATTTATATTCAAACTACTCCGAACCCACTTGGCCCAATTCCCGAATCCGCCACTGCCTCAAGCACCCATGTCGGATCTTCAATATTCCGATAGGTATAGACACTTGACACTTTATCTTGGACTAGTAACATGTTTAGTCACATCATACACTTGGACATGCTCCTATGATCGACACTAGTACCTCACCTCAAGTAACATAGCTTATTACCATTACCATCATTTATAACCGCCTACTTAACATGCATGAATAATTAGCAATAAGCTGTTTCCTTCGTTGTTTTATTTTTGAGTGGACTTTTCTACCTCGCTAGCTTAAAAGTTAAAGAATGATTACTTGTGTCTTTATTGGTAGAACCCCTTTTTTTCTATTTGACTAATACAATACTCTGATTTGATTAATAATAAAAGACACTGACAAAGTTTTTTTCTGCAACTGCAGGGAGTATCATTAGTCAAGGCACATTCACAAAGATCATATTTGGGCTTAATGCAACAGTTGAAGTAGTCCTCGAGTACCTAAAGGATTTTTTTTTAAAGTTAAGGAAAAAGAAGGTTAGGAGACCCTCCGCACGAGGGGAGCTCCAACCTTATCGTTTACAAGGATTGAATGAAGAGCTGAATGAGTACAATTTTCAATATAAAAACGAGAATCTATGAGGTGGCCAACATTGGCAATCCAATCTGCTGCTTTATTTGCTTCCCGGTAGACATGTCGAATAGTCCAAGAAGAAAAGGAGCGGAGAGAAGTGTGGATATCCTGAATGATGTGGGCGATCTGCCAAGGGGGGGACCAGATGCCTTTGATGGAGTTGATAACCATGAGGTTATCTCCTTCGATGTGGAGATGAGTAATACCATTTTGAATAGCTAGCCGGACTCCATGCTGAACTGTTGTAGCTTCTGCCACCGAGACTGAAGATGTACCAAGGTTTAAGGCTGCGGCTTTGACTAGGCTAGCGTCGAAATCTCTGATGATAAACCCTGCTGCTGCTGAAGAATCACGAACAGAGCCGTCGAAGTTGAGTTTGAAAAATGGAGATGATGGAGGCTCCCAAGCGACCAAGATTGAAGAAGGGTACTTGGGAGTAGAGGGATTGAGAGAGGAGTGGAAAAATGGGGAGCCAGAGGAATTGCAGTAATCAACTGCATTCCTAAGACTCCATTCTGAGAAAAGAAATTTTGCTTTATGAAGAATCCTATGAATATTAAGCGAGTCGTTATGAAAGATGATATTATTTCTTTCTTTCCAAATACTCCAAATTAGGAAGACAAATTTAGAAGCGTAGCTTTTATTCTTTTTAATAGTAGAAAAAGTATCTAAAAAAGTAGCACTAATAAGGGAATAAGGCAACCAATCATTAAGTTCTTTAAGCTGCCAAAGGGGGAGGAGCTTAGGACAATGTCCAAAGATGTGATCTATGGATTCCTCTTGGGTAACACAAAGGGCGCAATGACTAAAATGGATGATATTTCTTTTTCGGATTTTTCACCAGGTACCCTTGAGGTTTCGCAATATTCACCTGGTACCCTCGCGTTTTCAACAATTCACCTGGTGCCCCTAAGGTTCTGAAAAATACTCAGAATACCCTTAATGACTAACGGCCGTCAACTCCGTTAGTCATTAAGGCTAAATCAACCAAATTAACCCCCTAACTAACCTAACTAATACTAATTAATCCTAATTAACTCTAATTAAACCTAATTAATAACTTAAAACCCTAATTAACCTATCTCTCTCCTAACCCCACCACCCTCCCACCACCCCACCACCCACCGCCCCACCTTCCCACCACCCCACCACCCCCGTCCCCCCTTCACCACCCCTCCCCGACCCTCCGCAACCCCCTCCCCCTTCCCACCGTCGGCGCCCGCCCTTCCCCCCCTTCCCTCCGTCGGCGCCGCCCCTTCCCCTCCATCGCCCCTTCCCCTTCGAATTCCCCGGTCCCCACCCCCTCCCCTCCTTTGTTTTCGTTTGCCCAAAACCTCCTCAACACTAGTGGAAAAAAGCCCATCTGATGCGGTCAAAATCGGGCTTACTGATCCGGTTTTGGTCCGCTCAGGTGGGTTCGCATCAGATCTAAAATATTTACTGATCCGGTCCACAACCGGATCAGTAAATTATTTACTGATCCGGTTTTGGGTTTTCAGCAAAAACCGGATCAGATAACCCCGCAAAAAACCAAAAAAAAAGATTTTTTTTTTTTTTTTTTTGCATTTTTTCATTATTAATCAATACAAAATAAATAATATATATAAATACTCATTTTATTAAGCAAATCAAGCTCAATTGAAGCATAAATAATTAACCATTGTAGGCAATTGCAACCAGTCTACATGACTTGCCCAGGAGGAGAACCAAGCAGGGTTAGGAAGGGGTTAATCACCACTCACAACAAATATAGAACTTCACTTGTATCCATCGTTTCTGACTCTCTCATAACTGGACCTTAATAGGGTACAAAACAGATTTATCTTTAGGACTCTAATCCCCAAGTCAATTAGATCATTCTGCTGCTTGGAAATAGAACCCACCTGAAGAATGCTCCTAAATGTGGCTTCATCTAACAATGAAAAATCCATGCTTGCTGTGGTACAATAATCAAACTGCATTGAGAATTTCCTCTTATAGGACTCTTCAATTACTTTACAAGATGGAATGGACAAAACGACTTGAAGTATTTGACATATAGAATCCTGCAACAAATTTAGAGATTAAGGTTCAGAAGCAATCTACTATTCCAAAACTTTGGTTCCTCGTCCATTAAATTTGTGATATTAGAAAAACGCTTGTTGTATGACTTGCTTCCACAAAAGCCTTATTTTCAGCAAGTGAAACATTAGCCTGTTGAATACATTAACCTGAAGTTCAGATCTAAATTTTTGGAAAACACCTGCAAAAAGTTGTAAGAAACTAGAGATCTTTAAAATATATCTTTAGCTACCATAATTGAATCTCCAGTTTCTTGAGTGCAACAGGAATAAAAACACCATAAACATAATTAATTTCAGTAAGATATCAATAATTAACTGAGAATCTGAGACAGAGTTCAAAGTTCTAACATACAAAAAAAAAATACACTTATGGGGCGGGGGGAAATCTTGATATCATAGGTGACAACATGCCCCCCAAGTTACCTCACACACCATAAAAAGCTACCAGCCAAGTCCATAAATGTCACCTTATATAGAAGTGTATAAAAGTTGCCTATTTAGTTCATAAAGTAGCTGTGACTATCGGTATCTAGATTGAATTTATTTCTTTTTTTCTGAGTGACATGTAACTGAAACGCAGTAGACGTACATTCCTAGAAATAACCACAGTAATGACTTTGTATTAAATGCAATTTTATTGCATGATTGATTAGTAAAGTAAAGCAAAAAACTTTTGTTTCCACATTTTGAAGAGGTAAAAAGGGGCTGTGCAAGCAAACCACAACACAAGCACAATATTACCAGCATATTATGAAGAAAAAGCACAAACATACAAGCACAATATTACCTGCACACGACTCTAAAACAAAGGAACAGTAGCCTTTGCCTGATTTTGTATGTAGACATTTGTCCATAGTGGTTGATTAGGAAATTCAAGAAGTGTGTTTGTATCTGTTGACAAGTTGTAATTGTTGATAATCAATCTCCTAGGCACAGAATCATAAAATGTCCCAACAGCACCTGAATTTTTGGGGAAACCAAAACTTCTCCCCCCTATGAAAATTGAGATAATATTAAAACTCCTTAGTATAGCATGCATGAAAAATGAACAAAAGCACCATGCTTCAACCTGAAAAGGGCAAAGCACAATTGCAGATTGCAGATTTGCAGCGAAACTCATAGAACAATCGAAAAGGGTGTCACCCATGTACCCAAAAGGGCAAACAACAGATAACTCATGCCCTTGTACTATCATGGAACAATTTATCAACAAAATCAAGAAAAATCAAGTATCACTCAGAACATAATAATTGAATCGAGCTATACAAAAGCCTTCAAAAGAGGAAATTTAAAACCTTGACGAAAGTAGGCTCTACCCTCAAATATCAGTTGGTTTCTTTCTTTGTAAGAGCAAATTGCCAACTCAACCAATCTTCGAAACATCAGCAAGCCATCCTTCGAAAAAGCAATACAAGCATCTCACACATAACAATGAACAAGGCTAAACCCAGCTCATCCTAAACAGATAATGCTAGCTACCAAAGGAAAGAAAGCGGGGGCAAAAGAGTAAAAGATTATTAACAGACTCATAGAATATGGTCTAGATTCATTTACGTCCTTCGGTTTTTCCTTCCCACTATTTGGTGATGCAAGAAAGGCTTGAACTACATTATTCATTTTCCAACTTCGCTAACCTCCTCCATCAATTATCATGCTCTCCTTCTCAATATCTTTGTATTTGCGAGAAAGAAAGTTTGCTTCATGGAAGGAGGGGGAGGGAGAGGGAACGGTAATCTAGAAATTTCAACTTCCCTAATGTAACCTAATTCTGGATAAAGCTGAACTTGGCTCCCTCTTCAACAACCCAAATATTAAAAAAACAGTAAAATAATACTTCTACATCATTTATTAGAATTGAAAAGTTTACCTTATCAAAAACGAAAACCCTATCAAAGTGTTTTCCAGCAATGTTTTGTGAAACAGCAACCTCTCTCTGATAACCATTACATGTCGTAACTTTTCTGGAGAAATCATATAAAATAAGCATACAATAAATAAAAAAAGTGCATATAAAAATATTCAGGCATTGACAAACAATTTTACCACATACAGAAACCTAGAAACGGGAAATTGTAGTCTATATCAACCAAACAAGCAATTAATATAAAGCATATACCAATAGTGACCATTTGTTATTAGATAATTGGAAAGCACACGAATTTGCATTCTAATAAAACAAACCTTGAGTCAATTTCTTGATAGCCTGAGCTCCAACACTAGAAATTCTAGAAACCTACATAATATAGGTGAGTTATGAAACACACACAATCTGAATATGAAGAAAGGGAACAAAATTGATTCAGCAAACCAACATAACTATAAATTGAAGGATGATTGAGACACCCTAGATCAAAAAGTATAACATAAAAGCAAATGCAACACAAAATGAGCAGCTCAATAATACGAAAGATAGCAACTTTTTGGCACAATATCATAGTCTCAATTGGAGACCTAAGACTACAGCATATTCTAGACTATCTATGCAGTTAACATCAACCACTTCACTGAACTACAAACACAATCCTTCAAAAGAAAAAAAACTACAAACACAAAGCTCACTCACTGATCAATGGTAGTTAAACAATATAGGGTATTAGCACTTTAGCAACTTCATCTAGAAATTTTGCACATTGAGTAGATACTCTGAATATTAAAAATTCAATGCTACGCACAAACAGCTTAATAACTTCTGGACCTGATTTAAACGATTAAGGCAAATGTGTGGAGACTTATCCTCCGCTTGAGGAATGAAATCTAGCACACTAACGCCACAGTTGCTCTGAAGTAGAACTCTGAAATACTCAGTTCCCAAGCCTAATCAGATTAAAGACATGAAAGAAGAATTAGAAAAGCATGAATATGCATATCTAAAGCATCAAACAAAACAACAAAAATTACCAATTGTTGTTGCAACAAGAGCCTGATTGACTGCCCTAAGTAACCCAGAGAGGTATATGAATTAAATGCCCATGGTCATACCTGTTTTTGAAATTCGATCCTTCACCACACTCAGCACTTAGAGCATTCAAAGAGTCCAAAGGCGCACTCGGGACAAAATCAGCAAACAACAACCTTATGCATCTCATCTCACATTACCATTAACAGCAGCAAAGTGGAGAGTTGTTCTCCCACTGAGGTAATCTGCTTTAGTAACCTGCAACAAGGAAGTAAAATTTTGTATCACAAAACTCCAAATTGAGTAGATACTAGATAGAAATAAAAAATAAAAATCAAATTATCAAACCCAAAACCAAATTATCTCAAAAAAATTAAAAAATAAAAACTCCCACCTGCTCACAATAGTTTTTGGAGTTGACATCAGCCCCATTCTCAAGCAACAATGCCACAATCTACATTCACAACAAACAAAATAAATGAAAAATATAAACAATCATGTTCAAAGCAAAAACTGTCTAAAAACAAAAACTTGAAACAAGGTTATACTTATACAGTTTACAAAATTACACAAAACAGTAAGTTAAAAAGAATAGAATATGTATACAAAACATATGAACAAAAAAACGAAAATTAAACACAAATTACATAACTTACGAAAATAAAATACAATAAAATAAATAGACAAAATTACACAAAAAGGAAACATAAACCCTAAAATCAAAATAAATTATAAAGCATAGATTTTAAAGAAAATCAACCGAAAATTAAATTGAACGAAAATTACAAAAAACGAAGATATAAATGAAAATAAAAAAGAAATCAAACGAAAAAATAGAGAAATTAAGCGAAAATCAATCATTTCAGTCTAATTACAAAGAAATAAATTTGACCTAGATCTGCGATTACAAACGAAAATAATATAACAAAAAATATTAACTTAAATCTGGAATTACAACGAGATTAAAATACGAAACAAAAATCAGTAACTAAAAAGGAAAAACCTCGAGATCTGCAGCGACGAAGATGAACGACGAGGGAGGAGAGGAGAAGTGCTGGAGAGATGAACGCCGAGGGGCTGA
Organism: Beta lomatogona; assembly: GCA_947646795.1. Lineage (NCBI taxonomy): Eukaryota > Viridiplantae > Streptophyta > Magnoliopsida > Caryophyllales > Amaranthaceae > Beta > Beta lomatogona. The sequence goes on along the minus strand of CANSNZ010000927.1, from coordinate 5,542,642 downwards.
GAGAGATCTACGAGGTGAAGAGGATGAGTGAGAGCAGAGAAAAGAGTGAGAGACAGGGGAGGGAAGAGGATGAGTGAGAGAGAGAAAGGAGGAAATCTCGTCGTTCATCAGTGAAGACAAACAAAGCTAAGGGGAGAATTGAAGCAAGGGTCTAAGCTAAGGGGAGGAGCGAGAAATGAAATTTCGGTGAAGGAGGGAACGAAACAGCGGGTTTTTCCTTTAGAAAAAATAACGAAAAATCTTATCCGGTCTTGTGAACCGGATCAGATTTTAGAAAACCGGAGCGGTTTATAAAATCTGATCCGGTTCACTAGAGGACCGGATCAGATTTTCTGCCCAGCTTTCCCTCCCATTTTTTTTAATGATTTTAGGATGCGGTTTTAAAAAAATCTGAATCTGTTACTAAGTGACAGATAAGGTTTTTTCCACTAGTGCAAGTATCAGCTCCCTCAACACGACCTTGATTCCCTCATTTCTATATCGTCTGATGAAGATCTTGCTAATATGATCGACGAATATGATCGTCTTTCTTCTTCGTGTTATCCTACACCTGCTCGCATCAGATTCTTTCTGTTTCCGTTGTCGAAACTCGAAAGAGGAAGGTGTTGTTAGTTGTGGGTTGAAGAATGATGATGATTGGTTTGTTGATGCGTTGAAGGTTGCGAGTTCGAATCCTGCTGATGATTCTTCGCATGATTCGATTGTTTTGGAGAGTAGTTCGTCTTTTGGGTCGACGAATTCTTCAAATTCTCCTGCAATTAAAGGCGGTTGTGGAGGTTGGGGCAGCGGCGGTGGAGGGGATGGGGGATAGGTTGCGGGCGTGTGTGGAGGAGAGGGGGGAGGGGAGAGGGTGGGGGTGGGGGCCGGGGGTGGTGGGGTGGTGGGAGGGGGGTGGGGGTGGGGCGGCGGGGGGTGGAGGAGGGGGCTTCCTAAGTTAGGTTAATTAAGTTTTTTTAGGGTCAAAGTTCACGGAAAGTTGACGGTAGGGTCACGTCAAGTATTTTTCAAAACCTTAGGGGCACCAGGTGAATTGTTGAAAACGCGAGGGTACCAGGTGAATATTGCGAAACCTCAGGGGTACCTGGTGAAAAATCTGTTTCTTTTTGCAAGGGTTGCACGAACCCCAAGACTATTATGGTAGATCTGCCATAGAAAAATCTTTAGCTTAGGCGGGATATCGAGATTCCAAATCCAACGGTGAGGCCATTTTTCCTTGCTAGGTGGGAGGTTATGGGCCAGCCAAGTAGCGGACTTAACTGTGAATAGTCCTGAAGGACTAGGGCCCCAAATAGGTTCATCAGAGAGGGAGGCAGACGGTAACGAAATGCCTTTAACGCATTTGATGATATGGTTAGGGAGAAGAGTTTTTAATTTGAGAAAATCCCAAGATTTATATGGTAAAATGAAATCTTTTAATAGCAGGTTAATATCAACTTGGTTTTCATTTAACTTTAAGATGGTCATTAAGTTTTCCTCTAGGCACCAGTTATGGAGCCAAAAAAGAATTTGAGAACCATCTCCGATTTTCCAACGAATGCATTTATGGAGTAATGGGCGTTGAAGTAAAATTTTTTTCCGAATGGGTGAGTCATTTGGCTTAGGTTTGCAGTTAAAAAACGATTGATTTTGAAGATATTTGTCGGAAATGAGTTTAACCCAAAAATTATTAGGTTCAGTGAGAATTTTCCAACCAAGTTTGGCAATAAAGGCTTTATTCATTGGCAAAGTTTTTCTAAGGCCTAAACCCCCTTGGGATTTTGGTCTGCAGATTTTATCCCATGCAATTAATGGTGTTGCATTTCTTTCCTTATTTTGACGCCAGAAAAACTTCCTGTGAATAGAATCATTAGAGGTAGTAATGCCAGGTGTCAACATAGTTGAGGAGCATGTATATGCCGGTAGGGCCTCGAGGTTGGCTTGGATCATAGTTAATCTCCCTGCTTTGGAGAGGAACCCAGATTCCCACAAATTAATTCTTTGCTCTGTTTTTTGGACAATGTGGGCCATATCTGCTTTAGAAGGATGGTGGGAGCTGAAGAAAATTCCAAGATATCTGCCCAGGGACGAATTAGGGAGCATGTTAAAATGGCTAGCTAAAGCCACTTTACGAGGCTGGTTGACCTTTTTGGAGAAGATGATCGATGATTTGTGGAAATTAATTAATTGACCAGAGATGGTACAGAAGTCATCGAGTACTCTTTTTAGATTGGTACAAGCTGACGTAGTAGCTTTGCAAAAGAGTAGGCTATCATCCGCAAAAAGGAGACAAGGAATAATAGCAGTTCTCGAAAGGAGTTTAAAGCCAATGCCTGAATTGGGGACTTAGCTTTGGATAGTCAATTTTCTTATTAGCACTTCCATGGAGATAATGAACAGGTAGGGCGATAGGGGGTCACCTTGACGAAGGCCCCTGGAGGGGCGGAACCAGGGTGAAGGTTGGCCATTAACTTTGATTGAGAATGAAACATTTGTGACACATTCTTTTATCCATGAGATCCATAGGGTGGGAAAACCAAAAGGACGAAGAGTTTCCCAAAGGAAATCCCATTCAATTCTGTCATAAGCTTTTTCCATGTCTAGTTTTAGTGCACACCAACCGGTCTTATTTTGAGATTTATGGAATGTATTGAGAGCTTCTTGAGCTATTAGGAGATTATCATGAATAGAGCGATCTTGAGTAAAAGCATTTTGTAGGGGGCTTATTTCTTTTTGCAAAATTGGCCGTAAATGGTTAACCAAATTTTTTGATATTGCTTTATAAATAGTGTTGATTAAGCTAATCGGGCGGAAATGATCCGGGGTTTCGGGAGCCTCTTTTTTGGGAATAAGAGTGATCAGAGTATGATTTAGTGAAGGAGGGAGTTTCCCATGGAAGAAGAAGCTTTGAATAGCAGTGGTTATTTCTCTTTGTATGATGGGCCAGTAAGCTTGGTAGAATTTTGCACCAAAGCCATCGAAGCCTGGGGCTTTTAACGGATTAATATCAAATATAGCATTTTTTATTTCTTCGGCAGAGTCTGGAGCAAGGAGTTTATCAGAGTCTTGTTGAGACACGAAAGGGTTGATAAAGTTCAGATCAATCTGTCTATTTGCGGAGTGTGAAGATTTGAATCGTTTCTTAAAAGAATCTGAAAGAAGAGCAGTAAGATCGTCATGAGAGTCAATCCATTGGCCAATATCATTTTTTAATCTAAAAATAGTCAGGTGGGCCATTGTTTTCTTCATTCTATTATGGAAGAATCTAGAGTTGCGATCTCCCTGAGTGAGCTATGTTTTCCTTGCATTATGACCCCAAGCTTTTTGGTTAAAAAGTAGAAGTTTTTCTCTTTGCAAAATGAGACAATTAATATGTTTAATTAGGATTTGATTATACGGTTGTAGCCATAGTTTCCTTTGTATTTCTTTTAATTTTTCGTCATTGTGGAGTAGTTTATTTGACGTGTGCTTGTACTTTGTTTTAGCCCAAGATTTAAGTTCAGTTTTAATGCGATTAAGCTTTTGCTGAATACGATAAAAACGTGAGCCTGTAATTGGAACATTCCAAATTTTCTTAACAATATTATGCGAGTCATTGTCTATCGTCCAAAAATTTTGGAACCGAAAAGGAGGCGGTTTAGTGATTTCATCATCATTGGTGGAGAAAATGATGGGTGCATGATCGAAAACTGCAAAGTTACCATAGAAAATAGTGCTATTGTCGAAGCAGTCGAAGAAACTTTTATGACAGATGGCCCTGTCTAAACGTTCGTAAATGATCTCGTTGTTATGGTTGCCTCTCCACGAAAAAGCTTGTTGTAAACAGGGAATGTCTATTGCTTGAGAATTAGTCAAGAGGAGGGGGAGTCGGTGAAGTTGGTTGTGTTTCAGAGGGCAACCGCCTAGTTTGTCGTTGGGAGATAGCATCTCATTAAAATCCCCAAGCATAAGCCAGGGGAAGGGGAGAGTAGTAACGTAGTTATTCAAATAAGTCCAGAACGTATCCTTTTCGACATTTTTAGCCGGGCAATATGTGCCCAAGACTGAATACATTTTATTGTGTGGCTTGTAGAGAACGTCGAGATGAACCAAACGATCATGTGAGTAATGATTTTGAACTGTAATATTGGAGCTATTACAACACACCCACATTCCACCGACATGGTTAATTGGGTCAACAACTAAATTATTGTGAAAGTGAAGAGCTTTGAGAATTCGATGGTTATTATTATTATTAGTTAAGGTTTCAATGACGAAGATAATATCCGGTTTATATTTGTTCTTTAGGTAGAGTAGCTCACTCAAAGCTTGGGGTTTTTTACCCCCTTGGATATTCCAATTCAAAATTTTCATTTAATCGTATTTTGAAAGGGACAAGTTCTTTTATTATCGAGCTGGTGAGAAACTCGATTTGGACCTTCGCTTTCTTGCCACCCATTTAGGATTGGACCTGCAGCCATGAGCAAAAACGTTAGGGGGTGGAAAAACACCCCTTTCATGCGAGCGACACGCACTCGGTTCTTTATGGCTTTAGAAGCCAGTTCAAAGTAGATGGGCCTAGGGTCTATTTTATTATCGAAAGTAAAAGGAGTGGGTCGTCCATTCCTAGCGAGATTGAAGACCCATGAATCATGGGATGTTAACCGAATGGAGGTTGGTGGATCAGTACCTGAACAAGGTGGCACACGAGTGTAATCCATGAGGCACAATGTTTGCTTAAGAATCCTGCAACCAAGTAGCACACAGTTAGGGGGTGTAAGAACACCCCTGTTCTTAAGCGAGCGTCTAAGCGCTTGATTCCATATGGGGCTGCAATCCCGTTCCATACTAGTAGCCACACTGTATTGATGCAGTAAATGAATCAAAATAATTAGGACCATGTTGTGAACAAAAGATGTGAAATGAAGGATATTATAATGACCTTGATCTTGAGCAAACCCGATATCCGAGAGACCGAAAGCTGCGCTCACTGTGGTTAGATGGATTCCAAAAAATATTATTGGCCTGTAAAACTTCAACAAGATGTGAGGAAGTGAAAAATCCCCCCTGGTCCATAGCGAGTCATAGAACACTCGGTTCAATTGGGGTATGAAAACCCGTTCCGTCTCGAGATTGGATATAAGAGTTCTAACAATCACAAACGGAGTGAAATCCAAGTAAGAGTGGATCATCCTATTAATAAGAGTTCGATTCATTATAGATATTGCCATCCATTCGATAATTATGTTATTAGCGGTTGCAAAAACAAAATCAAGACTAAAAGAATATTGTGATATATCAAAGGTAATGAACCTGTAATTCCTTAATTCCAAAGCATCAAAATAGGATAACATTACAACACTGTTAATGCACCATAAGAACGCCTTGTAAAACTTAACGCACAATAGATATTGAGAAAACGTAATAACAATGTAAGGGTGGCAAACGAAAGAAAACATTAATAGTAAAAAAATTAGATTCCAGGCAATAGTGACATGAAGAAGGGAAAATATAGTAAGATTCTTGAAGCTAAACCAGTCAAGCGCAAGAAGAAGCATGCAAGAAGATTTAGCACACAAGGAATACAAGAAACAATCCATAAAGTTGAGGATGGGGAATTCTTTAAAATCTAGAAGAAAATTATGAGAATTTGAAGTCCAACCATTTATGGTTCTAAAAAGAACAATAAAATTGATAACAAAAAGATACCAAAATAATGATAACATCTGCGACTCATTGAACGAAAAGGAAACAAAGTGTAACCAAAACCAAATAATTATAGCCATACAAAGGATCAAATGAGTACAAAAGCTAGTCCATAACCAAAGAATTGAGAATAGGATTAGGCATTGTGGAGACATTAAAACATTATGGTGAAATCTTGAGAACCACCCAAACATTTTTAGACTCATATCAAGTGAGAGCATGGTCAAGAAGGAAGCACAAAAATCAAGAGCATGAGTATACCAATAAGAAGAGAGGAATTCAAATATAAAACTGTAGCAGGAAGTTAAAACAATTGAAAGAGAGTGATAATTATTTGAGAGCCAGCCATACATATTTAGAACCATAGTGATCGTAAATGTGCTCATAAAGAAGATGCATAAAATCAGAATATTAGTATACCAAGCAAGAGCAGGGAGTCCAGATCTAAAGGCAGAGGAGGCATAACGCCACCCAGAAAAACCAAGGAGAAAAAGAGACTTACCTGATGGGTGAAGGTGCGGTGATAGCAGGGCGCACTAATACAGGTGGCGGGTGCGGTGGTAGCACCCCCGTGGGCTGGCAGAAGAGTGTCCTGGTACACCGGAACTTCGACGATGTTGCTGTAACTCAGTTGAGTTGGAGCCTCGAGGAAATAAATCCTGGAAGCAGAATCGTTCGCCGGATTGAATTGCTGGGTGAAGGCATATTGACTTGGACCTGATTCGTTCTTGGTAGCCGGAGGAAGGGCGCATCTGTGGCGCAGCAGCGTCGGCGCGAGACTGGAATCGGAGGAGGGAAGACGACATCTGATGAACGAGGCAGCGGTAGCGATAGCCTTTGCAGGCGATTTAGACCGCAAGTAGAACAATTTCAGGCTAATTCCCACAAGAAGTGGAGCATGAGCAGTAGCACGGGGTTGAGTTTGCTTCGAAATGGCCTTGAAAAGGGATGATTCAGGGTGGAATGAGGTGGTTGCAATGGAGGAAGGGGAGCGTGTGAGGGAAGCTGTTTTGATGTTCTTGAGAGAAGAGCGTTTCTTTTTCCTCTTTTAAGTGTAAGGTATTGAACACGTGACCTTTGAAATGAAAAGTAAGAGCTTAACCATCAATACACTATGACTTTGTTGTTCAATGTTTCAAAAATAATTTGATAAAGTCTTGTAATAATTGTAGTTAACCAAAAAGACTTAACAAGTATATACTCCCTCCGTTTTTTTATTGCTACATTGTTGTATGCACAATAATTTATGCAATGTCACTTCAAGCTTTTTGGAGTGTACTTTTTGATCCATTTAATATAAAATAATGAGAAAAAGTGAAAAAGTAGTATTTTTGGGTGGAAAAAAAGAAGAATAAATATAAAAGTATTACTTCATGGTGGGTCAAGTACCCCAAATAAGGAAAATGTAGCAATTAAAAAGAAACAGTCATTTAAGAAAAATGAAGCAATTAAAAAAAAAAACGGAGCGAGTACATCTTTAACACTCTTATTACGTAACTAAGAGAATATTGATGTCATATTCTCTTACCACAATTCCTCTTAAGGTATTTTTTCAAACTCAAAGCTTTCAAATATTTTTTACTTATCACGTCGTCACGTGAATTTTTCAATTTCTTAATGGACAAAAAATACAAAAAGTAGCAAAATAAATTATGAAATAAAAAATAAGAACATATTTGTTTATTGTAACTGACCCGAGGCATCGCCCGGGTAAAAAAACTAGTAAATATATTAAAAGGCGTTCCTAAACAAGGAACTGCCACGTGGCGCTCTCCCTAGGGAGTTTTAGTTCATGTAGGGCATGTTTGGCAAAACTAGCGGTTCTAGTAGCGGTTAGCGGTTGCAGTAGCTGTAGCTGTAGCTGTTGGAGATAGCGGCTAGCTGTCTACTAGTAGCTGTCAGCGATCAGCGATTAAATTAATTGTTTAATTAGAAGTGTTTGGCAAATGTAGCTGTTGAAATTATAAAAGACAATAAATGACATTTATTCTAATATGAAATGAACTACAATAATTTCATATGTTCGTTTAATAGCTAAATTCAAGATTTATTTTTTCAAAGAAGTTACACAAAAAGGAGTATATGACTTTTTAGGTGCTCAAAGAAATGTTTAAATCTAAGAAAATATTTAACCCTCGAAAAATTTATATTACCAATTTTAACTAAGATACTTGTAAAATATAATATCTTTAAAATAAATATTTAAATTACATCTCTACTATTATAAAATAAACATTGAATTGCAATAAAATAAAACAATAAATAAATAGTAAAAGGAAAAAGAAATAAAAAAAAAACATTGGTTAATAATTCTGACTTATGCTATTATATAGTGTTTATTTGCTAGACCGCTACCTCACGCTAGTGCCAAACAGGGCCGTAATCCATGTACAATAAAAAAATTAAAAATTGCATAGTATAGGTTTTGATCCCATGACCTCAAGTTCATATACTAAAGTTTTAACCACTAGACCAAGTTGTATTTAGTATTATCATATCAAAGTACAATATTAATAATGAAACTTTTTCTTACCCAGGGCATAGCCCGGGCATAATAACTAGTTAAATATTAAATGATTCTCAGCCATTTACTTAATATAAATATAATGAAGGATATTGGACAAAGGAAGGGAAATTATCTTCTTGCTTCCATACGACTTGTTCGAAGGTATGCCCGTTTATTCTTTTGTTTTCTTCTTCACCATCGAAATAAAAACTATCCGCACTATTACCCCTTTTGATATACATTAACGGCCCGTTTGGTAGTCGTTAATAAATTGCGGTAATGGGCATGAAATTTAAGTGTAATGTTATTAGGGAAGCACCCTTAAAATCTCCATGGGGATGCATTTTTTCTCTATGGGCAAGCAATCTCACCCCTAAACTTGTGTTTTTGTCTCCATGGGGAAGCAATTTTCATTACCACTCATTACCACCTACAAGGTGGTATTGGATAGGAATGAAAATTATAAAAGAAAAAGTAGACACTTTAGGATAAGTTAGCATTACCATGGGAATGGACAATGATATTCTTCACAAATTTACACATAAATTCATTCTCGTTACCACCATTTATAACCAACTACCAAACGGGTCGTAAGGGAAATTATCTTCTTGCTTCCATACGACTTGTTGGAATGTATGCCTGTTTATTCTTTTGTTTTCTTCTTCACCTTCGAAATAAAAACTATCCGCACTATTACCCCTTTTGACTTACATTTTGTCTCAGTTACCTGGCAGAGTCGCCCCTTGCTAGTGGTACGATGGTCAAAGAACTTTTAGAATATATGCTTTCAGTTGAAGATGAAGACGAGTCAAGGTAAGTTTGAACTTAAGTGTACAAGAAAGGTTAATGGCTTTCCTTACTGAGGTTACTTGCTTGTTTGATATATTTTCTCGTGGCAGTCCTTTTCTTTATAGATGCTTCTTGCTTCCGATGCTCTGCGAAATAACAATGGGTATTAAAGAAGTTCAATTTCTAGCTTCTTCTGGAGCTTATAAAGCTGTAAGTTTCTTCCCTCAATATCATTATGTTATCAGTATATGATCATTTAATATTTCAATAAATGAAATTGCATTTTGATGTATCTGTTATAAAGAAATTAGTATTTAGATATCCATTAATCCTATAATAGTCAATGAACAAATTGTAGAATTGTTCAAACCATTTAGAAATTGAAGTGAAAGCAATGGGGGAAAATCCCTTCTTTTTCAGTTAATAATTGTAGGCAGGTGCTACAGTAGTGTGGAGGTGTTCAGTTTTTGTTGGGTTTAGGATGTAGATGGTATCGCCATATATTTTTGGAATGATTGCTGGACTATGTCCTTTTAAGACTTGTATTGATTTCATCTAATTCACCCGATGGGACTTCATATTACCACCCTGGGTGGCATTTCGTGTATAGGATGACTTTATTGTAAACGAATATATTCACTTACTGGTGTAGAGAAATTTCAAAATGTTTTCGCCATAGATTTTTGAATTAATTTGGGGGCTAATTCTAAAGTCATCATGGTCAACATGGATTTCTCAATTCTTGGCTTGTTCTCTTGATGCTTGTCTTTCTTAGGGGTTTGTGTAGCCTATAGGTGACTCTTCCTATGTAAGAAGTTTACGGGATCTTGATTTTTTTTGTGATTGAGAGTATCCGGAAGATTGGATGGGTGCAAAAGGTTCTATTTCTTGCATTATATAGGTTGCAAGGTGCTTCAGCTAGCTAAGGTTTTTGTTTCCTTCACTAGCCCTTGGAACTTTGATATTCTAGGTAAAACTTCCTATCATTATATCGGCTATGACATTAAATAAAGGGAGGGTAAGCAGTTTCAACTCTCCCTTGAATTTTCTCACTCGTGTCCCTTACCATTTTGGGACACTTCATTCATTTGTCTTTAAGCACTCCAAAAGCATACTAAAGCATGCAAGAAAGGCTTTCAGAAGAAATGCCCACAACCACATTGGTACGCTTGACTGACCTTCTTCGTTTTACTACTTCATTCAGGTCCAAATATTGATTTCAATCGCGCAAGCTAGTTATTGAGCAAGAAGTTAGTCTATTTCCATCCTACTTGTTTCTTCTTCTCTGCAATACACACTAAGAATTTATCTAATCTCAGGGCAGCCAATCTGTTTCTTTCAAACCATTCTTCATCTTTCTCTTTTGGTATAGTATAGTGCCGATAGGAGTAGTCAGTGCCAGTTTCGCTAGATCCAGTATTAATAGGGCCAGTTTCATTCCCTGGAGATTGAGTTGGAGATGGAGTTTCCGGGGGTTTTTTATGAAGTTGGCAAGGTATCTAGTTTCAAAACCAGTGAGTAAGGAAGCGGGTGAGCTTTCAGGTCTGGGAGTTCAGGGCCTACTAACCTAGTTCAACAAGAGAAGGAAAGTCAACTAGAGAAGTCAAGCCAAGGGGAGTTCTCTGCCAGCCAAGTTCGCAAGTCAGGAAACAGGCATTGTCTAGTATCAATGATTGATTTGCTAATCCATTAGCAAAATCAAAACAGTTGAAATGTAGTACAACATTCATCTATGGGTACTCTTATAAGGTTAAAATAAGTCAAAGTTTTGCAAGTTGTCATCATATTAATAGCATGTGCCTTACTCATTCTGAGAACCAACATAAGACAAAGAAGTAAAAACATACATATTATTTGATGCCAAAACTTATGAGAGACAATACTACGAGAGAATTCTTGTAGTTTTGACTTTTTCTCATTAATTGGGGCAATTGTTCCTCAGCCACTTAATTTTGATTTTTGCACAATTGAATAATTTTTATCAAAGATCTTTTTTCCATTAACTATCTATCAGTTAACATTGCAACATAAGGAAGGAGCATCTTTGACTCTTCTAGGTATTGACATGGCAGCTGATCTTTCAATCTTGACAGTATGTTTGGATAGGGGAATTTGAAGGGAAAAAAAGAGAAGGGAAAGGGAGAGAAACTTTTTCTCTTGTTTGGATACAACATAGGGGAAGGGAAGGGAATTGGAAGGATCCATTTCCAATTCTCTCTTAATAAACCAAATCCTGCCAGTGTTGGAAAGATTTGGAAGGAAAAAGTAAGGTCACTCTTCCTCCCCGTTCCCTCCCCCTTCTTTTCCCTCCACCATTATATTGCTATTGAAACATAGTGTTAATGTTATATTGGTTATCTATAAAGCACAAAAGCCTCTAGTACATGAGGCTTTCCGATTTTTTAAACGTTTTGTGCCCGAAACCCCCATCGTGTCGGTGCTATTGACTCCAGGAAATGGCTGAGGCCATATGTTTCCTCGTTTCATAAACTTTTTTTGTTTCTGAAACATCAGTCATTTTTGTGCTACATTGGTGGTCATAATCCCTTTTAGTTAACTTGTGTAGCAATGTGCGTGTACATCTTGCTCCCATTGGAGAGCCTAATACAGGTCCTTCTTTTCATTTTCTTCATTCCCTTTCCCTCTCCCTCTTATAATTTTTTCCGGTTTCCTTGTATCGCCGTTTGGTTAATCTATAGCTGAGAGCTTATTGATTGCTGTAAATTACTAAATTATGACAAAAACATGTGTCATCTAAACAAATCTATGTCGTGTCATATTTTTATTTCTAGCAGGTCATGGAGTGTCTTGTACAACTAGTCAGTAAAGAACCCCACATCGTTGAGGATAATGAGACAGTATTATTAGCATGTGATACAGTAATAAACTTCTTGTTGAAGGTAAGAAGGGAACACCACAATCAGATCTTTATTTGGGATTTTACATTGAAAGGTACTTATTTGTGGTTTCTTTTTTTATCTGGCTTGCCCTGTAGAAGGAGCACATCGAAGTTCAGCTGGATGAATACGTGTTTCTCCATGTCTTGAAGGCATTGGCCTACTGGACAGGTACTGATTTTGGAAGTCGGATTCTCTTATTGTCATTGGTAATTTGATTAAAATTTTGTATGTCTGGAAACACCTATATATTGCTCCTTTTGTATGATGTCCTAAATTAGGTATAGGATGCTGAGCTTGACTTTGTTTTTCGTTGAAAATTCCTAAATATGTCCATATTGAATTCCTCTGGTTCACCTAAATCACTCGAATTATAATTTGAAGAAAAAACAAGCAAAATAATAATTTGAAGAAAAACAAGCAAAATAATACTCACTTTGTCCCTCGATAGACTTTTTTACGTTTTCCAATGCACCTTTTGTATCATTAACATCTTCAATTACATATTCGTAAAAATTATAAACGCTTGATTTTCGTAATGTACACAATGAGACGAATCAAACAAGACCACGCAAGACTGCTTTTTCTTATATATTGGACTAAAATTTGAAAGATTTTATTTACTTATGAATAGTGTCAAAATTAGAGATGAGAAGTCTTGGGGGACGGAGGGAGTAATTTGATAATGATAATTGTCAAAGAAGAGAGAAACAATGGAAGAGGGGCAGGAAAGAGTGAATCGCCTCCAATTTCGTTATTTTTGTTGTGTTTGAAGAATGATGAAGACTTATGCCCATAAAATAAAAAGGTTTTGCAACAAGTACCCCCGAGTTTTCAGAAAATTCAACAGGTACCCTCGTACTTTTCAAAATTCACCGGGTACCCCCAAGTTTCATGGCAATACATCAAAATGTTTTTAATAACTAACGGTGGTCAACTCCGTTAGTCATTAACCCTAACCCCTCACCCTTCAACCGCCGTTAGTCATTAAGGGCATTTTAATGTATTACCATGAAACTCGGAGGTACTTGGTGAAAAAAAGGGAAAAAAAAGATTACCGTCTTTTCTCTAATCTCTACTATGAAGTAGTACTATCAATATGAGTATTAAGTGTTTTGGCAGTTTTAGTTTATGCTTTGGTTTATAAAAGTGCAATCAGCCAAAAAAAAAAATTCGTTCAATAACCAGCCAACAAAGATGAATATGTGTTTGTTCTGTTGTCCTTCGGTTGGAGACTAGGCGAAGTGCACCTTTGGATGGGGTAGGGCCTAGGGGAAGCTCAGAAAATCTCATAGGATAACCTAACGGTGGTAGTTTAGCTTTTGGAAGAATAGGCTGATAAGATGGAGAATGGGCCCACAATCAAATTTTAACCCGCTCATGTTGCAAGTAATATGGGTCCACTGAAAAACAATACCTCCAAATGTTGGGACATCCGCTGGATAATTGATAGTTGAGGCCTTTTAAAATTTGCAGCCATAGTTAGGACTTGGGACGCCTGGCATCAATTTGTGGCCATACTATGTCACAATTTTATATTTTACATGACAAAGTTGACCTGGAGTCTCGACCTTATTACTAAAACCTGAAGTGGCCCAATCACTGAACCTAATAACTGAAACCAGTCAAGTCACAGATCGGGCCTGATCTAACCCGTGGTGGGTCTTTTTTTATTTAAATCCTGTAATAATTTAAGTCGAACCAAATTTGACCCTGAGGCAATCCTAGTGACAGCCCATATCCTAAATGACCAAAATCAAATACAAACCTAAACATATGATCTTGATTGGAACTGAGGCTAACCAGAGATCTAAACCAATCTTGAGCTAAGTAACTCACAATTAGTATTTTTATTTTCTTTTGGGAAATTCCACTTGGTACCACTGTACTTTGGGCTTTTCCATCTGGTACCCAATTTTTTTTGGATTCTATAGGATACCACTGTAGTTTGGACCTATTCTTTACCGTCACATTATGTTAAACAAACGTTAGTTTGGGGGTTACATAGGGTTAGGGTTTGTCTAAGTTTGCATAATTAAGGTTTTGGGAGTCATTTATGTCCTTAACGACCAAACTCAAGGTCCAATTTGGTAAAAATAAACAAATAGGCCTTTCCTAACACGTAAAACGATTTTCTAATCATTTTTCTGCAATTTCAACTTCAATTTTGGCCCATAAGAGCTGAAATGTCTCCCATAACTGAACAATTCTCGATGCACAAGGCACGTAAACGAGACAAACTACCAACCATATTTAACCCAAAACTAATGTTTTATTTAACGGAGTGTTACCGTAGAGAATGAATCCAAACTATAGTGGTACCATGTAGAATCCAAAAAACAATAGGGTGCCAAATGGAAAAGCCCAAAGTACGATCCTTATTCTTACTATGTGCATAATTTTGAGTTATTGACATCTAGATTGAAACAGAATAACGTTATATACACTCTATTTTTCTTTGTTTTACTTCTTTATTTAAGGTCAAACTTTATAATTTGACCACATATATTTACTAATAACATGTGCGTTTTTGTTAGATTTATTTTGATGTGTTAATTCAAAATATGTTTTTTTTTAAAATATATCTTCTTTGCATGTAAGTAAATATATTAATGGTCAAAGTCTCAAAGGTGTATATAAAGTAGAACAAATAAAAAGAACAGGGAGTGAAACAATTGAGAAGTTGTATAATAACTAATTTGGGAAATTAACAATTATGATTAAATTGCCATTATTTACCTATACATGACATTGTGAATTCAAGTATTTGTTTTTCTTTGGAGTTTTGAAAACTTAAAATTTTTAAATCATACAAGATACTTGGACAAAAAAATTGTTGGACCTCTATGACTTGAAGAACAAAGATGGATATATATGCTACCCGCACATATGTAGATTGAAATTTTTTTCCAGTACAGGCTTACACGAAACTCGCTTTTGCTATCCAGGCCTCTTTTAAAACGTGATCCCAATTTCTCTTGATTTGAATTCTATGTCGAGTAAAACTCAAACGGCAAACCTCAGAACAAAAAAACTCGCGAGTCATATATTTGCCTGCCTGGCATCCTTTTACCATTTTCAACATTGATCTGACATCCTGACCTGATTCATATAAGCATGGCATAAGCTGACCCATATACAAGTAATACAACTTGACTGGAAAATGGAAATAGCACAAACTTAGAGTATATCTGAACCTGTATATTACCTGAATCTGATTCTAACTTGAATGACACACAAATTATTTGAAATGACGCAATCCGAAATAGCCCTACAAAGTGAAGAAATGTGACCTGAAAATGATAGTTGCTGACAAGCTCGGGCTATTTGTGCTGATGATATTGATATGTAAATGCTGGAGAAACATGGTTCAGGAATGGAGATTGTAGGAACGAAAACTGGTAACTAAATTGATACACTTAACTGACCACCGTGGTGTGAGAAGATCACTGCCCTAAAGTTGAATTTGCCCCGCAACAACACACGGACTCACATCAATCAACCTCCAGGGATACACGGTTTCTGCGTTTCCGGTGTTGACAGAAAAACAGATTGCGAACGATCTTGAATATTGCCCAGAATAATGGAGGAGAAAAGAGAGAGAAGAAGTGAATGTGTTTCTGTGTCCCTAGAGAATCCCAGAACACTGGTATATATAGGGAGAAGAAAACCAGACGAGATCAGAACGTGGCTGAAATCGTGGGAAAAACGGTCACATAATGGGAAGAGTAATGGCCGTAAATTAGGAGAGAGTTTAGGGGAGAAAACGGCATTAAAAGAGAGATTAAGGGAAAAAACGGTAACTTAAGACTGATAAAAAACGGTCATAAAATGCCAACATATTTCTGACCCAAAACTATAGTTAAGTTAAGTTTATTCCCCAAAGCCCAAAGCCCAAGGCCCTGGCCTTGTCCAGGCGGGCGGCGACGCACGTGTGGTATCCATACATCACCACATACCCACTAAAAGCCTCATTGCTATTTAAGTCAAAGAGTAAAGGAAGAGTAATGGTTATAAACCTTACTCTTCCCTTATATTCTTTCAATGTGGGACAAAAGGAAAAATTAACTCTTCATATTCTTTTGAAGCAAACTTAAAATTTCTACTAAAAACTCCAACAATCCCCCACATGATTCAAAAGAAGAAAACAGAAAGAAACGGGGCTGAAAAAGATGATCTGGGCAATAGATACTAGGTTTTGAAGTATACTTGAATTGACACTCAGTGTATACAAATATGTCTTACTGTCATAATAGGTAGATTTCTCTTTGAACCTTTCACGAGGTTAGCAAACCATAGATGCGCACTCAACCTTTTTCAAATCAAGAAACGTTCTCGCAATTGTAATATCAGTGCCCCACAATTAACGTGGATTCTCATGAATGCTCTAGAGAGCCTAAGCCTTTTGACTCTCATAGGGGATTGGGCGTAACCCCCACATTCACATAGGTAAGTTCATCAATTTGTACTGTCACAAACCACCTTAAGTAAGGCTATGAACTTATTAAGAGCTATAAGCTCAACCTCACACATATAACAGTATAATAAAACAAAATACTACATCACTTTTATTACTAGGAATGGTAGTAGTATCAACAACGTGAGTTCTTTTGTGATTTCGTTTGACTCTTTGAACATAGGAATTCCTAAGAAGGGTATCCACCACAATTCACTCCACAATAGGCTTTAAACCCATTCCTTGTGCTGACTCCAGCACCATTTTTCTACAAAGGCCTTTGGTAAGAGGATCAGCAATATTCCTCTCTGACTTTACATACTCGAGTGACAACACATTATTTTTAACTAAATTTCTAACTACGACATGCCTTAAGCGAATATGCCTTCTCTTGCCGTTATAGGCTTGATTATTCGCTACCCCAATTGCTGCTTGCGAGTCACACCGCATAGAAACTGATGGAGCTGGCTTCCCCCACAATGGAATATCAGCAAGCAAACTCCTTATCCATTCAGCTTCTTGACCTGCCAATTCTAAAGCAATAAATTCAGATTCCATGGTAGATTTGGCAATACATGTTTGCTTTGATGATTTCCATGATATAGCTCCACCAGCAAGAGTAAAAACATGACCACTAGTAGATTGAATTTCATCATTATCCGACACCCAATTGGCATCACAAAATCCTTAAAGGACACAAGGTGTCCTTTGATAATGTAAACCCCAATTGATAGTACCTTTTAGATACTTCAACAATCTAATCAAGGCAACCCAATGCTCTCGATTAGGACTGTGAGTATACCTGCTCAATCTACTAACAGCATAAGCTATATCAGGTCTAGTATAATTCATCAAGAACATTACACTACCAATTATTTTTGCATATTGTTCTTGGGATATACTATCACCCTTATTCTTTTTCAAATGAATACTAGAATCATATGGGGTTTTCACGGGAATGCAATCAAATTGATCAAACTTCTTTAATATTTTCTCAACATAATGAGATTGATTTAAAGATATCCCATATGACGTTCTAGTAATCTTTATTCCAAGAATAACATCAGCCTCTCCTAAATCCTTCATCTCAAAACAAGAATTTAGGAAACTCTTAGTTGCATTTACTACGTCTATATTGGTCCCAAATATTAACATATCATCCACATATAGACATATGAAAACACAACCAAGCTCATCAAATTTGGAATAAACACAAGCATCAGAATCATTTACCAAAAAATCATTTGAAGTAATAGTTTGATGAAATTTATCATACCATTGTTTTGGTGCTTGTTTTAAACCATACAAAGATCTAATAAGCTTGCATACCTTGTCCTCTTGACCAGGAACCTCACATCCTTCTGGTTGCTTTATATAGATCTCCTCATTTAACTCACCATTCAAAAATGCAGTTTTCATATCCATTTGATGCACAATCAAATCATGAATAGATGCAAGTGCAATTAATGCTCTAATGGTGGCTACCTTAGTCACAGGAGAATAAGTATCAAAAAAGTCTAAACCGTGTTTTTGGCGATGCCCTCCAACTACAAGTCTAGCCTTATACTTGTCTAAAGACCCATCAGGCTTACATTTCTTTGTAAAGATCCATCTACTACTTAGGGCCTTACAACCTCTAGGAAGGTCTGACAAAATCCAAGTATTATTACCCATGATAGACTCGATTTCACTGTTAATAACCTCTAACCAAAAACTTGAGTCTACATATCTTATGGCCTCAGCATAGGTTCTCGGGTTCTCTTCCAATACAAGCACATTAACATCTTCAGCTAGAAAGGTAGTAATAAAATCAGGTCCGAAACTAGACTCAATTCTAGCTTTCTTACTCCTTCTAGGTTCTAAGGTCTCACTAGATGATGCAATGTCATGATGCACAGAAGATGAAGATGCAATAGGCAAGCATGATGGTACACTAACTTTCATAGGAAAAACATGCTCAAAGAATTCAACATCTCTTGACTCTCTAATAGGACCAAAACCAGAAGCATCCTTAAGAATGAGCCTATATGCAGCACTGTTAGAAGCATAACCAATAAAAATACCATCTACAGTCTTAGGTCCAATCTTACTCCTTTGAAAGTCAGGAAGTCCAATCTTACCCAAACACCCCCACACTTTGAGGTAACCCAAATTAGGCTTGAAGCCTTTCCACAATTCATAGGGAGTCTTATCTAACTTCTTATGGGGAACTCTGTTAAGAACATAGCAAGCAGATAAAATAGCCTCACCCCACATGTTAGTAGGCATACCTGAACTAATAAGCATTGCATTCATCATATCCTTAAGAGTCCTATTTTTCCGCTCAGCTATTCCATTTTGTTCGGGTGTATAGGGAGCTGTAACCTCATGAATGTTAGACTCACAAAATTTCTTAAGGGAAACTCCATCATATTCCCCACCCCTATCTGATCTCACCCTCTTAATCTTAAGGTCCAATTGGTTCTCAACTTCGGCTTTATAAATTAGAAATTTCTCTTCAGCCTCATCCTTAGAACTCAATAAATAAACCTTAGTATAATGTGAGAAGCAAGTCATCAACAAATGTAATATAATACTTCTTTCCTCCCCTACTCATGGAATTCTTAAAGTCACCTAAGTCACTATGGACTAACTCTAATAAAGTAGAGGAACGGGATACATTTTTATTGAATGCTTTCTTAGGGTGCTTAGCTTCTACACATACTTCACATTTCTCAAAAGATATATTGCTAAAGTCAGGAATAAGACTAAGTTGTTTAAGCCTTTTAACAGATGCAACATTCACATGACCTAGTCTAGAATGCCATAAAGAAACAGACTCAGCAATATAAACGGAAGCATTAGAGTTCTTATTATCAATAACAACATCCACAACAAAAAGTCCAGCATTACAAAAGCCTTTACGTACCCACAAAAACACCATTTCTGGTTAATACAAGTTTATGAGTTTCAAAAGCTAACTTAATCCCAGCTTTGTTTAAAAGAGAACCAGAAATGAGGTTTCTGCGGGTGTCGGGAACATGCAAAACATTCTGCAAAGCAATGGTTTTCCCGAAAGTTAATTTCAGGAAAACCTTTCCTTTGCCTAGAACACTCATAGTGCTTGAATTGCCCATGAAGACGCATTCTCCTTCTGAAACATTGATGTAGTCCTGGAACATCTCCTTGTTGGCGTAGATGTGACGGGTTGCACCAGTATCAACGATCCATTCAGCAACGTTGCTTACCAGATTGACCTCAGACACCACAGCAGCAATAATGTCGTCTTCAGCAAGGTTGGCTTGAGCTTTGTTGTCTTTTGCTTTGTTTGGAGCTTCCTTTCTTTGACGGCAATCCTTGGCAGAATGCCCATACTTACCACAAACGAAGCAATTTCCCTTAAACTGACCTTTTCCCTTGAAGTTGTTATAATTCTGCCTTGTACGATGAAACTGATTTGGACCCTTACCTTTTGGTCCTTTACCTGCAACAGCTTTATTTTGCACAAGATTAGCAGAAGAGGAAGAATGATCAACTGATTTCCCTTTGATGTGAATACGGTTCTGCTCCTCAATCTTAATGTGGGAAACTAATTCCTGAAGGTAAAGTCTTTCTGCCTATGTTTTAAGGAGGTAATTTCTCAAGTAAACAATTGGCTTGGAACATATCAGGAATAGTCATACCCTCAGCCACAATATCAGCACACAAATGTTCATACTCATGAACTTGATCTAGTACAGGTTTATCATCAGACATAGAAAACTTCAACCAATGACTACAAGCATATTTCTTTGTCCCAAAATCATCAGTACCATACTTAGCATTCAAAGCATCCCAAATATCCTTAGCATTTTTGGACTTACTATAAATCATGTAAAGGGCAGAAGTCATATAATGCAGTAACATCCCACGACAAGTCTTATTATCTTTAACAAAATCCCTACCAGAATTCTCAGGAACAGCATTAGCAGACAAACAATAATCTACCTCAATTTGACCCAAAAAAACTCCATCTTATCAGACCACATTTTATAATTTTTCCCATCAAACGGATCTAACTTAGACATATCAGGAATAAATGGATTGGTAATTGGCACAGCATTAACACGCACAGGTTCATCAGTTTTTTCACCAGCCATAGTTCCGTAAAACAGATTAAACAGAAAATTCAACTTTAGAATGTAGGAATGAAAACTGGTAACTAAATTGATACACTTAACTGACCACCGTGGCGTGAGAAGATCACTGCCCTAAAGTTGAATTTGCCCCGCACCAACACACGGACTCACAGCAATCAACCTCCAGGGATACACGGTTTCTGCGTTGACAGAAAAACAGATTGAGAACGATCTTGAATATTGCCCAGAATAATGGAGGAGAAAAGAGAGAGAGAAGAAGTGAATGTGTTTATGTGTCCCTAGAGAATCCCAAGGCCCAAGGCCGTGGCCCGGTCCGGGCGGGCGGCGTGCGTGTGGTATCCATACATCACCACATACCCACTAAAAGCCTCATTGCTGTTTAACTCAAAGGGTAGAGGAAGAGTAATGGTTATAAACCTTACTCTTCCCTTATATTCTTTCAATGTGGGACAAAAGGAAAAATTGACTCTTCATATTCTTTTGAAGCAAACTTAAAGTTTCTACTAAAAACTCCAACAGAGATATCCCAAAAATCATTGATCACCAATTCTAATTTATTTTCTAGATCAATCTATCTTTTTAATTTTTGAGGCTCATGGCAGAGAGGGTTTTTTTACCGGTTGGGTTCTGCCAGTGAACCAGTGCTCTCTCTGCCTAACCCTTTTGGCATGTGGGTGCAATACTGTTTGAATTTAGCAAGATAGAAATTTAAAAAGATGCAAGTTCTGGTTTACATTTTAGATGCAATGGATACTTTCCACAAATCAGTTCTTAACACTGAATGTGCTCAGCCACTGTGTATTCTTATAAGCCTAATATGTCTGTGGTGGGCAGCACGAACTGTGATCATGATGGCATCAACCATTTGTTCACTTATCTTTGACAATACTTCACAGAAGGCCCTGCTGAAATGTCCAGAGATTGATATAGGCACTCTCCCTAGATTATCTCAGCTCATTGCAAGAAGCTTGGTTATAGGAACACAGGTAAAAAGTTATGCATTCTACAATATGGTGAAACATGTAAATATGAGGATAAACATTTTTGGTTCTCATTGCCCTACACACGTGCATGCACGAACTCTTAGACAGTGAAGTTGGCAGAGAAAGGGTCTTTGGGGGGGGGGTCAAAAGCCTCTTTATTTGACAATTGGTGATAGAGTTTCTGTTTGACAATCTACTATAAATAGCCTCTCTATGATTGTAGAAGTAAGGTGTATTCGTTCGATCCCCTCTACTCGTCCAGGCAACATGAGTGAGTGGGAGCCTCTTTCAGGCATCGGGACATTGTTGATCTGAAAGTTTCTCAAGAAGTATAACACCAAGTCAGTTTCAAGTGATTCCTGCTGTATTATATAATCTATGCTCGGCCTGAGTAGTGTATTTGTGAAGTCAACATAGTGGCACTGTTGTGAATAGAGAGTGAAGGCATCGTATTTTAAGTATTCCGCTTTCAGATATGATATTGTTAGAATGATTCAAATATTAGTTGCATTATTTTAGGGTGTTAGTTTCCTAAGAGTAAGTTAAGTTCAATAAGTTTGTTAGTTAATCAACAGGTTAGTGGGTTAGTGGCAGGATATTAGGAGAACGTTATTATGCTTCATGTTATTAGTGGGTTTAGTTATGGGATAATTCTTTCTGTTTTTATGTTTTCCTTTGTTACTGCTAATGTTATATAAGCGTGTGTTTTGTTTCTTGATGAGTTAGTGGAAAATACAACCTTCGTTATCATTTCTTCCACCACTATTCATTTCTTTCTATCTCTTAGTTATATATTCAACATGGTATCAGAGCTTCGGGTTTCGATCCATTCTTGTTCTATCTGTTTAAGTGAGTTGAGAGTAGTTTTATTTTTTAACAAAAAAAGGAAAAAAAAAAAGAAAAGTTTGTGTGAGAGAAAGAAACAAGCACCGTAGCTTTGTTTCCATTGTGAGAAATTTTTTTGAGTGACTTATCATTTGGTGAATGGCATGATGAAGGAAGTTGTCGTCATGGTCGAGGTCGTTGATTTTCATGGTCGAGATTGTGGTTATGAAAGTGCAAGTAGTCGTGGTCGCAGTCGCGGTCGTGGTCGTGAAGAAAGTGGTGGTCGTGGTCAATTCGAAGGACAAAGTTCATCCATGAGTAGCATCCAATGCTACTATTGCAAGAGGTATGGTCACAAAGAAGATAGGTGTTGGGATAAGCAAAGGGATGAGCAAGTGAAAGAACAAACTAATTATGCTGAAAAGGTTGAAGAAGAAGAGAATAGGCTCTTCTAACCTCGTGTGTCGCGGGTGTGTCGTGAAAGTTGTGGTTGAGGTACCTTGAGTGTCGAGAATTAAAGCGTGTCGAGTTCGAGTCGAAGTCCGTCGTCGTGTGGTCGTGTTCGTGGTAGCTGTTTGTGGCAATAGTTGAATTTGTGGCGTGAGAATTTGAATCAAAGGGGAGTGTTGGAATGATTCAAATATTAGTTGCATTATTTTAGGGTGTTAGTTTCCTAAGAGTAAGTTAAGTTCAATAAGTTTGTTAGTTAATCAACAGGTTAGTGGGTTAGTGGCAGGATATTAGGAGAACGTTATTATGCTTCATGTTATTAGTGGGTTTAGTTATGGGATAATTCTTTCTGTTTTTATGTTTTCCTTTGTTACTGCTAATGTTATATAAGCGTGTGTTTTGTTTCTTGATGAGTTAGTGGAAAATACAACCTTCGTTATCATTTCTTCCACCACTATTCATTTCTTTCTATCTCTTAGTTATATATTCAACAGATATAGCTTGTAGGAATGCCCTAGCTTGTCTGATTATTACATTGGATTCGGTTGCATTCTGAATTCCATATAATATACTCATCATTGCAAGGTGTAAATTCGATATACTCATCGTTGCGAGGTGTTATGGGTCATTGTAGTGCACAAGTGTAGTTGTGCGTCTTTTTCTCCCCTCTACCTCAAGATGAATAGATGAATTGCTAGCTCACAGAGCTTGCAAACCTCAAGACTCAAGAGTGTGCAATTTATATTATAAATTGAGTGTACATGCACTCATCGTTGCAAGCACTAGTTGAATAACATTGTTTTGTTGACGTCCAATTTTATCAGGATTGGGATCCTACTTTGGATCGTAAGGGTTGGTAGGATCGAATCGGCAGGATCGAATATAGGGTAAATTAGTGATAATTATGCTATAATGTTGTAAAAAAAAAGACCCGTGTTAGAAATTTACACATTAATAATGACGTTTTTCATTCCCAAATGGTGATAGTATTTCAATACTCTAAGTTGAAGTTACATGTGATCAAAATCTAATAGGAGAAAGATAATATTTGGAATTATTTTGTGAAATTTTATGATAGAATTGGATCCTAAAATCGTAGGATCGTGTTATGATCCTACATGTGAATTTGGGTACTTGGGTAGGATCGAAAGATCCTATTAAATTAAGATTTTATGTGGGATCGGGATCAAAAAGGTCATTCAGGATCGTAGAATCGTAGGATCATAAGATCACGATCGGGATTTTAATAACAATACGGCCGTCTCTAATGGACTTATTGCTGCAGTCTAGGTAGTATCGCAACAAATCAAGCCGCATCAATAGGTACTAAAGCTATTGCTGCGGTTATGGAACCGCAACAATAGATGAGGTTGGGAGGATAAATTCGCAAATCGCTAAGATATGGAGGAGATAAAGGGGAATCGACGACATCGTTATGGATCAGGGTCGTTGGTCTGAGAGGACGAATTCGCACGTCGCTGAGACACGGAGGAGAGGTGAATCAAAAGGTGTCCAGCGAAGCGTTGATGAGCCATTGGGAGGACGAGTTGTGAGTCATTTCTTCCAGTCTTTGCCGAAATCACGAGGAAAGAGAAAGAAGTGAGAAGATCGCCGGAATCTGAGAGTTGGTTTGATAGGACGAAATCGCAAGGAGAGAGATAAGTGGGGGAGATCTGGACCATTGTTTAGAGGAGAGAGAATGAGGGAGATAAAGTCAGACTGAAAGAAAAGAAAGCAAAAAGTTGAAGACATAGGTTTGGTTGGTTTACACCTACTGTTGCGGTTTCTTCCACAACCACAACAATAGGTCGGCACCGTGATTTTTTTTTTAATCTCACCCCATATGTTGACGTGTTTCGTTAAAACCACAACAATTCAATAGCCGCAATAAGATAAAAATCTACTGGTGAATGTGTTATGCGTCATTGTAGTGCACAAGTGCAGTTGTGCATCTTTTTCTCCCCGTCGTTGCAAGGTGTTAGCTCATAGCATTTGCAAATCTCAAGAGTTTGCAGTTTATCAGGTATTTCTACACCCAAGTCTATATCTTTGCTCATTGCTAATTCGTACGGCTCCAGTTAGACAAAAAAAAAAAAAAAAAAAGAGAAATGAGCATCAATATAGCATTATATGGGTGTATGATGTAGGTTTTGTTTGTCAAGAGTTAAAGCTAAGTTGTAGTCTTGTAGATCTCATTACAAATTCAAGCACAAAGTTCCTTAATCAATTAATATACTTCCACCATTCTGAAATAAATATTAGATTTCTCTATTTTGTTTGGGAGTTTCTTAACATAATTGTTACATTTATTTCAAAATAGAGGAAGTATTGATTTTATTTTATACTCTCTTCGTTCTCTTTTGCTCTTCTTAGTTTAACTTTTTTTATCTCTTAAAAAGATTTCAAATATGAAGAATAAAAGAGAACAGGAGTATTTCATTTACCATCTATTGGCATTAAAACAAAATCATTATGTTTCTAATTTGTCGCTCATACTACACCCCACTCTCAAAGTGTCTGCCTACAAACCCAGGTCCGGTTAACCCGCGAGAGGTTTCGATCTAGTAGGTCCCTTCATCTTACCATGGGGTTCCCAATGGGGGCCTCAAAAAATATTGAGGCCTCTAAAACCCTTTGCACTCATCTTATTGTGTACTTGGATACAAGAATACTATTTGTAAATTCGGAATTGGATGACACCAATATTTTGGATACAGTTTTTTAAATCTGATTAAATACAACTCTATTTTTTTTTTTTTTTTTTTTGATAAGGAGAGAAAGCTAGGAGGTGTCTACACAAGAAACACCCCCTAAAACACCCCAAAGGGTGGTTACAATAAGCATCAAGTACAGAAAAAACGAAGAAAAAAGGAGCACTAAGGAACTCGAGCACATGTTCCGCCGCGGCCACACGCCATCACCCCAGGCCCAAATCGACGTCGAACCCTTCGCGGGGGGCAAGACGAACATCACCGATAATGAATAAGCTCCCCCATCTTCACGAGAGAAGCACAATAACTTGAGGCTATCAGATCAACCTTTAACCAACTAAACAACAATAACTAAAAAAAAACAGGAAAATTAAAAAAAAAAAAAACATGAAAAGGAAATAGAACCCAGCAACAAGAACAAGTAAAATAACTCATAAAAATAAGACTGATGCGGACAAGCAAAGCACCACTAAAACCACGGTCGAGCCACCTTCGCCGGAGCTGCCACCGAGCACCGGCGAACCAGACCAGCGAAACCAACCCCCACAACGAGCGCTAGCGGTGCTAAAACCAACCAATTTTCTTGGAGGAGCTTTCTGGATCATCATCCACCATCGCCTTGGAAGACGCGAAGACGAAGACGACGACTTTGTTGAAGACAAGAGAGCCGCGCGAACCCCGACCACCGCAAAATGAACCACCGAAAGATGGAAAGCGGACCAACGCGAGGAAATCGCCGGCAAATCGAAAGCCCACCAAAGACGAAAAGAGAAAGGAGAAAAGGAGAGACTAGAAGAAAGTGTCCGACTGAGGACAAGAAGAAATGGCCAAAAGGGACTAGATAGCCATGGAAGAGGATGGAAGAAGCTAGATCTGAGGGAAGAGAGGAAGAAAAGAGCAGCGGCTGAGAAAAATTCTAAAATTTGGGACGTAGGGTTTCTGAAATTGGGGCTTAGGGTTCTAGAGAGAAGGGAGAGCCCTTCTCTCTAGAACCTGTTTTATAAGTCTTTGATTAAATACAACTCTATGATTAAGAAATAGACCTCTTGAAACATCTCTGATTAAAAAAAGAAATTAATGCCAAAACTACCTATACTACTACAAAGCAACTTTCAACATCTCATGAGCAGCTCCAACTCATCTCGTCTCCTCCGAGCTCAACTACCATGACACCATGTTAAGCTTATTCGTTATGACTGGCAATGAGTTCCCCTTTACTATCCCATGGTCGATTCTCGAACGACTTCCCCATCATACTCCGCTTCTCATTTATGGTTCCATCTTCAAACTTGTACTCTGTAAAGTAGTCTAAAAACGTTTTGCTACCTAGTTCATCAACTCCATTGAATAGGAAGCTTCTAAGCACATTCTGTGAAATAGTTTGTCATTGAAAATAAGGGCTTAACTGAAGTTATACAGAAGTATTTCTAGAGAAAGCAAGTCATAGTTGAAGAACCATACTCTGGCTTCTGCTTCTCCGACCAATCTCTTCAGCACTGAATGCCCTGGATCCTATGTTGCAAATGTGATTTGAGTTATTTTGACATGTTAAAGTCCATCCAATATGTAGATACTATTTTTTTTTTTGGTAAACAAAGAATATGTAGATACTATGAATTACATATTATGATAAATTGGTGAACTTGTGCCCACAACTACTTTTGATCCGTTTGGTAAGCTGGTAATAAATAGTGGTATTGGTGATGGCTTATATGTATACTTTTGTAAAGAATGTCTCAAGCCAATACCATGGTAATAGAACTTATCCTCACACGTGTTTCTATTACTTTTTAATACTACCTCTAAGATGGTAGTACATACATAGTGATGGAAATTTACGAATAAGTGGTATTTGAAGCGGGACAAACGTTACCATAGACATTGGAATGAAATCTTCTTCACAATAAATTTACTACTTTTACCGCCTATGAAACAAGCCATTAAAGTGTGTTTGGTTCATAGGAAAAAAAATTGAACTGTTTTTTTCTAGAAAAAAATGCTTCATCTGTTCGCAATAAGTAGTCCGTAACCCTCATAATTAAGGGTATGTTTCTTTTAGTTTGGCAAAAAGAACCTTGAAATAGTCGTGTTAATTTCACCACATCCTTAACACTCAATTAGAAGAGGCATAATAGCAAATCTAATCATAAACCATTACAATTTTAGGTAATTTCGGACAGGAGTATTATTTACTTTAACATCATTTTCCATTACTTGGGCGATGAAGAGTAGGGAAGGAGGAAAGATTAAGCACGCATGGAATCTGTGGCATTCTTTCCATATATTGAGAAAACAGTTTCTACGCAACTATGTTTAGTTCATGAACAACATTTTAAGAATCAATCGAAGTCGCAAAACAAAAGCTCAATAAAATATGATATTAGGTGGAAAACAAAAGAAGACAAAAAATCACCTTTTCTACTCTTCATGTTAGATATTTATGTTGTGCTTCACTACTTAGCTTAATTTGACCAGCAGCAGTCTCCTCCACTGTTGTTCCATTAAGTCAAGCCATGTCTGCAAATGCAACACCGCATTTAAGAATTTTAGTACTGGTATTCTACTGAATGAATTCATTAATTTGGGATATAGAAACCAAAATACATTTTCTACTCTTTCCTCAAAACATGTTTTTACTATTATTCACCATCAGAAAAGATCTCCATTTTCCAATTTATCAATGTTAGAATATATGGGAATATTTTCTGTATCTCTGTATTTTAGGCATAATCTTTGTATATTGTTATGTTTGGTAGGCATATAGTCAGTTCCCTAATCCTAGCTAATTAGTTCCTTACTCTTAGCCTAACTTACGTTGGACACTCTTGTATATAAGCTAATTATGCTTATGAATGTAATCAAGGAATCATCTTCTTTCATGGTATCAGAGCTAAGAGTAAGGAACTAATTAGCTAGGATTAGGGAACTGACTATATGCCTACCAAACATAACAATATACAAAGATTATGCCTAAAATACAGAGATACAGAAAATATTCCCATATATTCTAACAATCAAAAGGTACAAGTAACTTTGAAGGTTGGATGACAAAGGAGATCCTGATACATTACTCATCAACACCACCAAAGCGAAAGCAACTACAGTCCCTAAGCTCTGCTGCATGTATTTTAGTATTCGAGCTTCAACTACATCTTGAAAGCAAAAACTGTGAAAGCATATCCAATTATATGAACTACTCATGATAAAAGCTAAGGAAAAGATTTGTTATACGGTGATATGGTGATCTTTTATTATTTCCATTTCCGGCATCAAATCAGCGATAGCATTAAGCAAATCAACAAAGAAATAATTGTCTCTTGTGAGACATCAATGCATTTTAATCAAAAGGGCAAATTGGTATGCACCTTGTAATAATCGTTGAATGCGTCAAATAGAATGTCGTGCTTGTCTTGGCTTGAAGTAAATCTCGTCCAAATTACTATTGGTGAGAAAAAACCTCAAAGATTCACCGGTAAGTTTTCCTCCCCAAGGTACAAGCTGCATATCAGGCCCGTTTTGGAGTTGTCGGTGGCCCATGGGCGAACTATAAAATGGGGCTGTAGTTAATAACCGATAATAAAATTCAATTTCTAGAGTATCTAATGAGTAAAAAAAAATATTGTAAATGACACTTTTTATTACCTTAAAAGACAATCAAATAAAAAAATCATCATATTTCTTACAAAATTTAGTGAAATTACCCTAACGTTCTTGTGTGATTGGTAGAATCTCCTTGAACAGTTGAGTTCTTGAAGTATCAAACCAGTGAAAAAAACAACTCATGAACCAAATTTCCAAAGTAAAGGATGAGAAAAATAACATATGAGTAATTGAGATGTGAAGAGGAGGAGTGTTTATAGATAAATCTGAAGCTTTTAATCTCGTTGGTAATTGAACATTTGAGAAGATCGTTCATAAGACAAATCAGCGTCAAGTTGTTTGTCGATATTCGCCAAAATTTTTGCAACTGGATTATAATTGTAGAATAAAATGGAAAATAAGTTTTAGAATTGAATTAGAAAAGAAGCGGGAGAATTGAATAAGTATGGAAACAACCAAAAATTGGAAAAGAAGTGGATTGAAGAAGGTTGTAGATTCAACGCTATTCTCGGCAATCGGCAATGTGGTGGTATTTTCTTCTTTTTTTTTTAAACTTTTCCTTTTCTCTCTTTCGCCTTTATTAACTTGGGCTTTGTATTTTGGGGCCCTGTGCACATGCCCCTCTCGCCCATGCCCAAATACGGCCCTGCTGCATATAATCTGAACAAAAATCAGTGAATTTTAGAATGGGTTAGGCGATGATAGAATGAAGACTTAATTTTGCAACGTAGGAGAAGTAGAAAACTTACTTCAGCATACTTAATGCTGAGAGGCATTACACCTCTGTAGTACTTCTCTTTGTATTCTCTATTAGTGATGACATCATGCAAAGGATTAAGATCCCTGTTTGTAATCAAGACAAAATACTAAGATATGACAAGCATATAATAGAAAAAGGATAAGCATAAAAAACATATGTTCTGAAGGTGTTCAAAGGAAATCAAAGCAACAAGAGAATATTAATCAGCGAAGTACCACAGAAACATGCACACAAGTGAAGCAACAATATGACCACAGAACGGAATACAACTTACAATACAATAATGTTCATTGATGAACGGTGAAAAAGTTGGCACAAAACATATATAGGCAAGTCGAAAACAACTTTTGGGAAGAAACCAAAGACCAATATCTGCAACATAATATTTGACGGTTAAACAGCAAATATAGATGGTATTCCTAAAATTTATAGAACTTAAAAAAAAAGGTGTGCATCGTGGAAGTAGTTAAGCCATGAAAGCCGATTATCTGGTTAGCACAGTGTAACTTTAACTTCATTTAAAGCTAATCCGTGTCAGGTAGTAACAATAAGCACATTAATCATTGGCTAACCATTATAGATCTTGACCACTATGTCTAGTAGAATTACGAGCTCTAGTTAAATCGGAAGGTGATTTCATGCAGCCATCATAGTGTAAGAAAAAACAGTCTCACCTCCATGTCTTCAGTGAAAATAAAGATTTAACAGTGTACTAGGAGAAATAAAATCAAGAACTATACAGAGAGCTGATCAAGAATGACATCTATTCTTTCTTTTCTTTTTCTTCCCCCTCCTGGGCACAGGGAAGAACTACTTTCTTTTAAGGTAGAGAGTTTCAAGCAATCCCCATACAGTATCAATGTATGAGAAGGATCGCAATTCATAATCTAAGAGAAATCCCAACAGCAAAATAAAGTCCTATGAGCCAAAAACGACAAGTACTTAAAACAAGGTTATCAAGTAACTGTTCCATATCTCAGTCAAAAACATTTCCAGGAAGCTCCTTCAGCTTCTATGAGGAGCACCTAAGAAACATTCTGAACCAGCACAGCAGCACTAACTTCCTTTTGATCCAATACCAACATGTTCCTTTCCACCCTGATAGTACATCTAAACTGCCAAATGCACCAAAGATCACAGCTGCAGATAATTTCCCTTTGCATAATTCTTGAAGCCATTTCAAGATATCAGGAAGATATGCAAAACTTGCTCATAAACTCGATTTGGACCTTTTTCATCCCTCAAATCCAAGAACAAAACCCATTATATTGCTCCTCGACACAACAACCATATTTGCCAAACTACTACAATGCCCACGCACTTGTGGAGGATCGTAAGTATCACCAGCGTTCGACCACAATCGAAATTTATCGTTATCTTATAAAAAATAAGTCCAACATCCCTGTATCATTGTGCAGAATCTGCTCACAGAAGAAATTATTGGAAATACGCTATTTTATCGTTTTGTGAATGGCACTTACACACACAGGATTAAGAACCATGCCAATTTTAGTGAATATCAATTCTTTTTAGAAATATCTGCCTTCCAAATAAAAAACGTTCAGAAAATGATACATGATCGTTAAATCCTACTAGCTAGAACATCAGCTTGTTCAAGAAAAAGTTTGCCTTTCAAATAAAATACGTTCAAAATAATGATTTATGATCATTAAATCCTACTAGAACATCATCTTGTTTGAAATACATTTTCCCTCGACCACAAATAAAGGATACATGATAGGTATTCCTTACTAGACATCATCTTGTTTGAGGAGCATTTGTCTTCCACATACATAAATGTTCTTTCTAAGGCAATGAACACTGGAGAGCTCAAGTGACGATGACATCTTAGTAGAAAGAGGTTTACCTATTAAATTGGTAACTGTGTCAAAAAAATTCAATGGATGTAGAACTGGCATACTGACACAATTTCATAAAGTTTTGATGTTCTTAAAGAGCTTGATAACAATTTTACTCTTGCATATGGTCAACTATACACATGTATATGTCTTATGGGGGAAAAAGAACAGGAGAAGTACCTGAAGTGAATCACCCCCATCAATGTGCATCGTAGGAAGCTGCCTAATCTTAGAAGCTTCAAAAGATAGAAATTTGAGCTCGGATTTTCCATCTATAGCTTGAGTATGGATGAACTTATCCTGTTGAGACTCAAAAAATAATTGGATAAATGGAAATTAATAAAAAGGAAATAGTTAAGATCCAAGAAGTCTATTACAGCAACATAGATGAATCAGAAAGTAAATGAAATGAAATTCATTTAAAAGAACAAAAGAAAAGAAAGGATACTCCAGCCTCCATGATCCAACACCATCAGAGCATGCATAGCAAAAGATGCTTAGCAGACAAACTGGTGCAAATTTTCTTCCAGGATGACACACAATATGAAATAATTCGTCTGATGCTTGACCTAGATTTAACTGAGATGAATAAACAACTAACCTCAAGGACTCAACTCAAGATATAGACTAAGCATTGAAACAACAAAAATGAAAATTACCATCAACTCATCAGAGACTACAATGAGATACCTCAATACATTTGTATATTCCCATTTACTTAACTAATCCCACCTGAACAACACAACAAGCATCTCATATCACCTCCAACTAAAACGACAAACCATTTCAAGGCTCAAATGTCCAATAACTAAACTCTCTATACAAAGGACAACACAGCCAACCGTCAACTATCCCTCACCTTCCTCTTCCCCTCCCTTCCATCCTCTCCCCTCTATTTCCCTATTCTCTTAATTCTCTAATTTTATCAAGGAAGCAAACAATGGAAATGAAGTTCGAAAACTTATTTTTATTGGAAGCAATATTCATTTTAAATGTTAATGTTTGATCCAAACACAAACAACTTTCCTGGTTGGACTTCTCTACAATTTAAAAAACAAAGTTCATATTAAACAATAAGATGAGTTGTACAAATACCAACATACATGCCAAAGCTTCTACCATCAAGTCTTCAATAATATAAACGTATTAAATTCCTAGTAAAATTTCTAATAGACAAGGAAAAATGAAAGATTTCACTCATTTATCTTTGTTTACTCTCTTTAACTTATTACCTTTTTTTTTTTGCCACATAGATGATTTCTTATGACAGTTCATGTTAGCTGTCCCCAAATCATTTTGGGACTAAGGCTTTGTTGTTATTGCATAGTGAAAAAGAAAGTCCAATACTATATTTTCCTCTTCTATTTTCTGCACTTCTTTCTAAAATTGTAATAATATAAGTTCTTATTTCGAGTGGCTAATTGAGAGACCCAATGAAGTGAATATACTCCCTCCATTTCTTTTTAATTTACTCACTTCACTTTGGGGGAGAACCAAGGAGGAAGTACAGAAGTATGAGAGAGAAATTGAAAAGATGGAGAGAGAAACTAAAAAGTGAGTTAAAATATTAAAAAATGGATGACATGAGTGGGAAGAGAGGAGAAAGTAGATGTGACATGTTACCAAGAATGGAAAAAGCAACAGTGTGTAGTTTAAAAAGAAACAGACCAAGAAGTGTGTAGATTAAAAAGAAACGGAGGGAGTACATAATACACCCATGTTAGTGTTTGATCTAAAGAAGATAGCATACTTTCTCAGGAAAACAACCCAACATAAACAGAATCACAAGTACATTACATTCAAGCTCTGTGCTTTTCACCTCACAAAAAAAAAAAAAAAAAACTCTAACTTCAGGAGAACTAAGCTCTAAATGAGAACTACCCAATTCAATATACAACTACATTAAGTAGTTCAGATGAGTTCTAAAAAAGTTCAGATAAGTGAATCTCATGTCAAAATAACACACCCATCATTACTTTTCTTCCATAATCATGTCACAGTTTTTACATACCATTTGAATTGTTAAACTTCACCATAATTATTGTACCGGTTAGTTTTTCACTTATTCACTGGTTGGTTATTATTAAGGGTTTTTTGTCAGAAAGAACCTAATAAAATACAAGTTTGGTAAGGAAGGACCTAATAATTTTTTTTTTGTCTAAAAGGACCTATTAAAATACTTTCAATTGTTAACGGGAACCAGTTTATGAATTTCAGGCCAAAATTACCATATTTCGGCGTTGACTTTTTGCAATTGGGACACCACAACTATATTTGACAGGAATTTTATTGCTTGAAGATGATTTCACAAACATTTTCCTTCAAGTTCTAAAAAAATAGAGTTTTTTGGCCTGAAATTCACAAACTGGTTCCTCTTAACAATCGGAAGTATTTTAATAGGTTCTTTTAGACAAAATTTTTTTTATTAGGTCATTCCCTACGAATCTTGTATTTTATTAGGTTCTTTCTGACAAAAAACCCTATTATTAATGGAAGTATAGAAGATGCCGAGTGCGCAGTATGCCAGTAGGGTGCTCCATAAGAGGGAAACATATTGAAAGCTAAGCTTTATTCCAATAAGTTTAGTAAATTAAATAAAACAACAACATTGCTTAAAAAAATCAGAAACCTAATTCAAGCAAATACAGTGGAGTCACTCAGTGTTCAAGCTCTGAATGCGGCGATTGAATTTGTCAATTTGAACGACCAAAGGAGTAACAATATACAAGACCAAGTACAAGGTGAGAGCAACAGCAATAAGAAGAGCATAACGCTGAGTTTCCATAAATAACTGCTTCTGATCATGTCGCTTAATAACATCCAACGGGTACAAATGCAAGATAATCAGATACCTCTTGTAATCAAAGTATGTATCCATGAGGAGGAACAAGGCAAAGGATAGAATTGAGATAAAGGGCTTCAAAAAGTAGCGAGCTATGGCTATCAAATTTAAACCTTTGCGAACCTTGTCGAAATCGGGGAGGGTTAACAGCAGGACCAGGATTGCTTCTACAACTATGATAGCATAACTTAGAATTACAAACCACTCTAATGCCATTGATGAGATGAATTGCTTGTTGCTTCAATTCAAGTCAGGATTTTAAATCAATTTATAACTTCTACGTTGTATGGCGTGGCATATAACATCACGATTCCTCTAAAAGACTGCCCAATACACTCCGGCCCATGCCCCTATTCACACTTGTCTTCATTTTTGTTCATATCAAACCTAACCTAGGTAGAACTAGGAAAACATATCCTAAACCAAATATAATATTAATTATCTCCGCAAATAAACACTTCTAGATATATGTCTAGGTAAACACTAAACTCCTCTAAATAGATAGATCCTAAATCTATCCTAAGGGAAAAAATATAAAACTACTCTCTCTCTCAGGATTGTGAAGCAAAAAAAAAAAAGTGATGACAGTAGACTTTTACCTACTGATGGTAACGTATGTGGTAATAGCAGAGACCACCATTATTGTGTTGTTTACGCTTCTATCATCGAACCACATTAAGTCTCTATTAGCTTCCTTCATCTCTATGCTCCTTAAACCCTTTTTGTTTATTATCCCTTTTTCCGTTTATCAGTTTCTCAGTGGTATATTATATCCCTCCCTCCTTTTCCTGTTTTTCACTTTTTCTTTTTATGTTTTTCTTTTACTTTTTTAATTTATTTATCTTTATTGTAGATAATTACTGGAAGAATGAGTGGCCAAGATCTCGGTGTACTTCTGATACCTCCTGTGCTATTGAGACGAGTGTGCTTCAGGAATTGGTAAATTAGTTTTCTTTGGTTTTTATATTCAAATTCTTTTTATTGATTAATTTTGGGTTGGAGTATAATTTGATCTCGTTGTTTTCGTGTAACATGTGTTGTTGCGCAACGTTGTACTGTTGAATTTGTTTGAATTATCTTGCACGATGCAAATATGCAATATAGGTTATATAGTAAGCACTCTGATTAGGTTCTTCAAATCGTGTTATCGGTTTTAAAACTATTACAAAAAATTAATATAATATTGCTATGTTTGCTGTGATTCAATCACTGACACATGCTTAATACAATAATATTAGTGATCCTTTGACTGCGTGGTATTTATTATTTCCTCCGTTGTTTATTAATTGCAACATTTTGACTTTTCTACCATTCACAATTCGCACTTTGACGGTATATGATGATCTATACACAAAGATAAACATAATCATATGAGATCTTATTTGAATCGTCTCAAAGTGTAGTTTTTTAATATATCATTTGCATAATATTCACAAATACATAACTAAAGTTATTTTTGGTTAAAATTGTGCCTCGACAAGTGTAAAAATGCAGATGTTGCAATTAAAAAAAAAAGGAGGAAGTATAATCTATGTCAAAGATATATAGGCCATTAAGATAAGTCAAAAATTGATAAAAATATCAAATTTGTCGCGTAATAAGACTTTGTCTTTGCCCCCACTTAACCAACAGATAAGTAAAAGAAAAATTTGAATGGAGCATACCCTTAGTACACCTAAAACTTATGGAAGAACTCGAACTTTAATATAAGCTATCACTTATCTCTAAGGACATTTACTTTTAAAAGTTATCATTAAAGACCTATGGTTAAGTTCTTGGGTTAATAAAAGGAAAATAAAAATATTTTTTCTTTAAAACAAAAAAACTATTGCTAAATTATTGTAGTAAGGAGACATTGTATATTTCAAAATACTAGTGAATTTGTGATAGAATATATGTAGTGTATAGATTTCCTATAAGTTGTTAAAACATTGATTATTATTTGAATATAGCAATTGTACAACTGAGTTCTTTAATTGTAGCCTATGATTACAAATGCCTTGTGTATATCATTAACGTTGTCAATCTATGCAAATCAAGGAATATCGTTTTTTTCAAGTTGTTTATCTTTGAATTAATTTCTTGACATTCCATTTTAATAGAAGAAGACGAGAAGTAGAAGATGACAATGAAGAAAAGGACTTACCTTGTAAATATGGCTACATTAACATGGTTGGCACAATTATTACATGTTTGAAATATTTATATTAAAACCTTTTAAACTCTAATTGCTTTTAACTTGCAAATTCTATTGTCCCAATAAAATTTTATAGTGCAGAGGATATAGTTTGGTTGTTATTAAGGAAACGATGGAGGATAGGTCAAGTGGCGGAGCAATAAATTTGAGGTGGTGGCTGATTTTATTTAATTTAGGGTTGGTGGTGGTGGAATGACATACAAAAGAGAAAATTTAGCAATTGTTTTTTTGTTTTAAAGAAAAAGTATTTTTATTTTCCTTTTATTTTTAGTAGTATTAACCCAAGAACTTAACCATAGGTCCTTAACGATAACTTTTGAAAGTTCAGGTCCTTAGTGATAACTTATATCAAAGTTCGAGTCCTTCCATTACTTTTAACTCGTAAGAAAATGCGCCCTTAATGTAATTAGGTATAATTAGGTTTAAATACAAGATAAAATCGCATCTGATTAAGTCCAATCACATTTAGTTCATATAAGTGTAGGTGAAGAGAACACACTCTAATTGATGTGATCTTATCATGAATTCTAAATAAAATATATTTATTTAGATGTGTTTAAATTAACTACACTTTGTCTTATTCCTTTCTTAAGCTCGAATCTTCTCTTTGAACCAATTTCGTCTTTTCAATCACTATCAAACTGGTATCATGTCGTTTTTCATTACCCTTTCTATACTCCATACGAAAACTATATGGTAGCTTAACTGTGACATTCTTTTGAAACAAACAAAAAAAAAGAATGGTTTTGCTAAGCTTAGAAGTTAGAATGATAGTAGAGGAAACGAATTTTGTATTCATTACTTTTCCTGTATTAAGATCCTTTGGTTAATTATCTGCTTAATTAAGTTAGAAGGACCAGATCCTTTGGAGTACAGCGAGACAAGTACGTGATAGACCCTCTAAAATGATTAAAACACTCACAGACGACGAGTATCCAAAAATCCCCTATATGAAAATAGAAAAGTATAAAAACCCTAAAAGAATTTAGGATAAATAATACAATAAAACTCTAGCTATAAAACAATCTCACATTTGAGTAATAAAAAGGAGGAATAGTGAATTAGAGAGAGTGTAAATATGTACTCCCTCCGTCCCATAATATAGTGTTTGTTTCTTTTTCACACGGTCTCCAAGACGTAACTTTGACCTTTAATATCTTCAGTTTCGTATTAATAAAAAATATAAAAAGTTGATATTATGAAACTACACATTGAGACGAATCTAACAAGATCCCACATGAATATGTTTTTTTATATATACAAATGAGAATATTCGGTCAAAGATTTTAAAGTTTGACCCACCAAAAATGGAGTAGGCACTATATTGGAGTAATATAGAAAGACTTGTAACGTGGAAAGGCTTATGCAATGGCTTCTTGTATTTTGATGTGTTGCCTTGGTTGATGATTTAGTGATGTCCAACTTCAATAATTATAGCTTGCAGTGGCGGTTAGTTGAAGTCGGCTAAAAGATGTCTACTTGAGTCTAGTTTTCTCTTGCTTTGCGGCCATACTTTGGAAACTTCACGACATTTCCGTTATTTTCTTCTCACATAAATAATGGGTTTCTAGATAAATCATGACAAATTGAACCAAGTTTTAGACGGCAAGTTAGAAATTTGGCCCGAGTGATAAATTCGGTGTCAGTTATAATTATTAAATATATTATTATTCATAAACTTCATAATTGATTTTATTAGTTTTTAGTAATTTTTTGTCTAGTGTAATATTTGAAAATAAACGTTATGACATGATAAGTGCAATATTTGAAAATGAACGTTACGACATGATAAGTTATTTTTTTAAAAGAACTGCTAAGGAATTTGAGATAAAAATAACAATTTCAATGGAATAGAAGTAAGATAATGTTATTACCTTAATAAAAGTGTTAGAGATCAAAAGGTTTGTTTATGTCTTCATAGTTACATATAATTATAAGAGTTTATTATGTTTTACTTTGAAACATTAAACATTGATATTGTAATATATTGGTGGTTAAACTCTCACCTTTCATTTCAAAGGTCATGTATTTGATTTCTTTGATATGAACGCCTTTTAATATATTTGTATAGATTATTAGTATAATAGTATGGGCCAATTAAGAATTTGAGCCACCAAACCCAAATGAAAAGGGAGATTAGAATGATATTGCTTCAAAAGACATTTTGGAGCATAAAAAAGTATATGGAACGAAAGATGAGAAAAAGAACAATTTTAAACTAAACTAAACTAGCTCTCAAGACCTTTTTATAACCAAGTACAATAATTATGTTCGCTGTCAAAATGTCGGCATCAACGGTTTGAGCTGCACACTTAGGTTAATTGTATGTTTGTGGCTCTTGGAATTTTAGGGGAAGGAGAGAAAAGAGAAAGTGTGGTAAACATTGTTATAAGTAAGGTCGATAAAAGTTGATCCAACCTAAACTTAACTCAATATTTTCTAACTCAATATTTTCGAATATGGGTTGAGATTTTCGACCCGAAATAAAAATGGATTGATCCAACCCGACCTAAAACCTCAACGGGTTAGATTTAGGGTGACTTTTTTAACCCGAACAACCTGATTTAGAAATTGGGTTAAGTTCAGGTTGGTTCAATCTAGAATCAACCCGATTTTTATAACTTATGTCTCTTATTTTCTAATTGTAAACTTGATTTGGGTCAAGGCCGTTTATTAATCTGAAGCAAGTGGCTAATTTATGACTTTAAAGTTTGAATTTTTTATTTACTTGGCATTTAAAATTAGGATTTGCAATACTTTACTTTTATAATGTATTAATATTGCAATTATAAAATATAATCAGGTCATATTGTGTTGGTTTCAGGTCAATCCGAAACCTGACAGGTTGGATTGAGGTTATGGTTTTTGACCTGAAACTAAAATCAGGCCGGGTTTGGGTTAGGGGTAACTGAACCGAAAAAAAAGTCGGGTCAACCTAAACCCAACCCAACCTGATTGCTACTCCCGTTAAAAGCTAGTCAAAATATGCCTCTGAAATTGCTGCTAGATTGCTTATCTATCTGTTTTGGACTTTTTACTGCTCACTAGAAGCGTTTTTAGGGTACAGAAGAAACCCATAGAATGAAAGCATAAAAAGAAATGTTTACATTTTGGAAAATGGCGTATTCTGGTTTAAGTTAAATGTGCTAAGAATTTATCTTTTGTGAGAATTTGGTTGCAGAATTATTCATGCCCAACTCCAGCTAGGCTTTAATTTTACTATGAATTTTAAGTGCTTGTTTGGTTATAAGTAGGAAGTTATTAGGAAATCCTAATGCTCATGAAAATATATTTCCTAGGAAATGCTAAATTTTGTTTGGTTGGATATGGGAACTTCTAATTCCCATTGGAATTTTCACTTACCTAGGGGGGACTAGATAAGTTATTTGCTACATTTTGTAGGAAGTTAATTCCCATGGGAATTTGTATTTCCTACATTATTGTCAACCAAACAAATGCACATGCACATGAATATACTTTCTAAGAAATACAACTTCCCATGAATTTATATGGCAACCAAACAATACCTTAAAATTTAAATATGTATCTATTTGGATGACAGGCGTGCAAAGCTCAGAGGAATTTAATTTTAGGTGCCACAGCCTGTTTTCTCTACTGGTATGTCTTCAGCATTCGAATATTACTGTTAGGCATCTGTTGCTAACTAAATTATATGTGGGCTAATTTTGAATTTTGGAACGAAGTGTAGGTGCATCTATCGTGTGTGCAACTATTACAAGTATATTCAGAACCGTGAGGAAGTTGAGAAGGGGTGCAAGAAGCTGTAAATTTTCTGAGCATAACCTATATCTCTATGATTTTCCCGACATTTTAAGGGTGGATAACAAGATGAACCATGTTGGGTTGGTAGATATATTTTTTATCTGTTCAAACCAGTCAATGGTGCTATAGTTACATACAATATCATTTACAGGAGGATAACTAACTTTATTCATTGTATCTAACCGTCTTATGTTATGCATATACTTTCTCCTTTTCGTTTTAAATGCAATAAATTTACTTTCACATACAACGAGACATTATTTTGATCATAAATATTTATAGTTACATATAGATAAAATTACATATTATGAAAGTGGGTCACGAGACGAATCTAACAAGATTTCACTTGACTATATTTTTCATCATGTACAAATCACAAATCTTTAGTCAAAGTGATAAGTTTGAATAGTGGAAAAGTCCAATTGTTGCATTTAAAAGAAAATGGAGGAAGTATTTTATTTTTATTTTACCACCTTATGTTTATGTAAGTATTATCTTTTACAAACTTTTTTAATTCACAACCCGTTAACATATTATAAGCAAATTTTTATTAGGGTTGTCCCATACATAAACTGACCTATACTTTTCTCCCAAACATTTGAATTGACCTATCTTCCCATAAAGCTTCAAAAGCATTGGGTCGATTCCTAATCAAAACACCATATCCAATTGAGAATTGTGTGGAATAGACGATATAGAGTTTGAGGCTAATATAGGTAAGTTCAACCTTTCCCAACAAAATGCAGCAGGATAAGGAGGTTAAGTACAATTTCTTTT
Organism: Beta lomatogona; assembly: GCA_947646795.1. Classification (NCBI taxonomy): domain Eukaryota; kingdom Viridiplantae; phylum Streptophyta; class Magnoliopsida; order Caryophyllales; family Amaranthaceae; genus Beta; species Beta lomatogona. Next base: position 5,501,428 of record CANSNZ010000927.1, on the reverse strand, counting down.
TAGAAATATAATAGACGAACATTAATTTTCAATTAAATAAATTGTTTGCATGGCGATGGTGGCGACGCAATTGTAGTGTGGCTGAAACGCTGAAAGGGGGCTGGTGGGGAAGTGCTGGTGGCTTCCTGGGTGCTGGATCATTGAGACTTGAGCAGTTGAGCCTACATGGATTTACGTCGCTGTTTGCTGCATCCCTTACTTGTGGCTAAATTTGTCGTGGCCCGTTTGAGTGTTGAGTCATGGGCTCGATAGGGCCACAAGCTCAGTTAGGCTACGCTCAATTTATTTATATGAAAGTCTTGGGTGTAACTGTTACACCATAGCTTATAGTGTAAAAGTTACCTCACACCGTCACACGTCCGAGATTGAAGGTTGAGGGGGCGTTTGGTTGAGAGGTGTTAAGAAAGGGAAAGGGTTTCCAAACTTAGGTTTCCCTTACTTGATGTTTGGTTGATGATTTTTCCATCTTTTCCTTTCTAACTTTGACCCCTCTTTCTCTCTCTCTTTAATCCTTCAACACTTCCTCATCGCTAAGCTTACAACTTGCCTTCACTTTCTTCAATGACAAAACTCTCTGAATGAGAAATTCGAATAATTAGGTAATCGAGACAAAAAGAAGATGAAGTTTGGATGAACGAATTGAAAGAGAAGATGAATTCGAATGAAATTATGTCAGAACTAAGCAAATCAAACTCGAAGGAATGCTTTCAGATTCAATCAAATTTGCTTCGAACTACCAAGAAGATGTCGCGAATCAACAAATCGCAACAATAATCTTGGAAAATCGTCAGAAGATTCCCCGGAGATGGCAACAGCTAGGATTTTGCGGTGGTTGTGGAGGAGAGAGAAAGTATTTGGTGGTAGAGCAGAGGGTGAATCTCGAGGAAAGAGAAAGTTCGAAAATTCGCAGAGCCTAAATTGGAGTTAAAATGTGAAGAATTGATAATTTTAGGGATTTAAATGTGAGATTTGGGAAGAACATGAGTTTGGAGAGTGATAACGATTTAGAGCACGTTTGGTTCGTGATTTTTGGGCTCCAAGAAACGGAATCAATTACCAATTCCCTTTCTTTTTGTTTGGTTCAACCCCTCATCAATCCATTACCATTACTTGGTGGTAATGGACTCCCCCAATTTGTTACCCTTCCCTCCCCCTCAAGTAACAAAATACATTATTTGGTGGTAATGGTTACCATTCCATTTCCATTCCATGGCTTGAACCAAACACCTAATAAAGCTAACCATTTTTGTTACCATTCCCCTCCTCTATTTGTTTCCATTCCCTTTCCATTCCATACCTTAAACCAAACGACCCCTTAATCTATGCTGGTAAATCATGTACCGTAATCGAAGTTTAGTCCGTCGAATCTGTCTCACCGTGACGGAGGAAGTAACAAGGAGGTGCCAGGGTGGGTAAGTCAGGTGGTATGGTGTCGAAGTGGGGTGGGTCAGGTGGTGGGGGTGATTGTTGATGAAGGAGGAGAGAGAAAGGGGGGGGTCATTGTGGTTAGATACTTAGTGGAGAGAGAGAGTGTGAGAATTTTTAACACGACATGAACCAAAATTCAAATGATATAAAAAATATACTAATAATTATATAAAATAACATGAACCTTAGGTTACAATCTAGGATTTCACTTATAAATTTCAAGTAAAAAACATACAAATTTTGCTGACAAATGACATAAAAGTGAGTAATTATGATATTATTTCTCTTATGATTGATATTAGTTTGTGTAACAATGATTTGGACTGTGCAGATTTTGATTGGAACTGGAATTAGATGCAGACTGAATCCGGTCTCTGATCCATAAAAATTTGTGATTCCTGGTTTCAAGTACGGTTCGGTCCAAACCCGAAATTTTCTGGTCCGAAATGGTGGACCGAAATTTCTTTATTTTAGTTAAAAAAAGTTTAAGGTTTAAGAAAAGTTTAAAAGTTAGAAAGCTAAAAACCTAATCTAATTATCGCCTTTAGAATTATTAATTTTTTATGTATCAAATTTATAAATAGGTAAAAATCTAAGCAAATAAGATTTTTATTTATATACAGATTTTAGTCCAAGCGGTCCAAAACCGAACCGTACCGGAAAATCTCGATCCATAAAATTTCTAGAGTTGAAAATGAAATAGGGGAAAGTTTGGCGAAATATGAATAAAAGTGAGTAATAATGATATCGTTTTTCTTATGAATGATATTATTTTGTGTAATAATGATAAAGTATTTAAAAAGCTGAAAAATAATAATAAGATAAGAGAAAATGATACAAGTTGCTTAAAAACGACATAAAAGTGAGCATTAATGATATCATTTCTCCTATTGATGATATCGGTTTTATAGAATAATAATAATGTATATAAAGAGATGACAAATGATAATAAAATACGAGAAAATGATACAAGTTTGTTAATAAATGACACAAAAGTGAGTGATAATGATCAGTACGTGTAATAGTGATAAAATATATAAAAAGTTGACAAATGACAATGAAATAGGAGAAATGATAAAAGTTTGCTAAAAAATGACATAGAAGTGACTAATAATGATATTTGTATGTGTAATAATGATAAGATATATAAAGAGTTGACAAATGATAATGAAGTAGGGGAAAATGACATCAAACAGCTCCAAAATGATATAAACTTGTATCATTTTCCCCTATTTTATGTCATTTTATCAACTCCTTATATACCATATCATTATTGCTCATTTCTATGTCAGTTTTACTCACTTTATGTCATTTTTTTCTGCAAACTTGTATCATTTTTCCTTAGGTTATTATTATTTTTTAACTTTCTATATATCATATCATTATTATTCATGGATGCCTATGTCATTTTCCAGCAAACATGTATCATTTTCTCCTAATATTATTATTATTATTAACTATTTATAAATATTCCCTCTGTTTTTTTTTGTTCTTCCTACTTTAAATGTGCACGTTTGCTAATGCACTTCTTTGACCTTAAATATCTTTCATTACATATTAGTAAAAATTATAACAATTGAATATTAACAAAGTAATCATTAATACGAATCAAACAAGACCCCACATGACTATATTTTTTAATGTATATGGAAAAGAATTTAGAAGATTATGTCTAATTATAAATAGTGTCAAGATTCCAAGTAGGAAAAAAAAAAAACAAAGGGAGTATCATCATTCTTACTTATTTCTATGTCATTTTTCAGCAAACTTATATCATATCCCCTGCTTTATTATTATTTATCAACTTTTTCTATACTATATCATTATTACTCATTTATATGCCATTTTTATGTCATGTTTCAACAAACTTGTATTATTTTCCCCCATTTTATTATTATTTGTCAACTCCATATGCAACATATAAATGTTTCTCATTTTTGTGTCATTTTACTCATTTTTATGTCATTTTCAGCAAACATGTATCACTTCGCCGTACTTCACTATTGTTTTTCAACTCTTTATATACTCTATCATTATTACTTATTTTTATGTCATTTTTCAGCAAATCTATATCGTTTTCCCTATTTTATTATTATTGGTCAACTCCTTATACATATCATTGTTTCTCAATTCTGTGTCATTTTTACTCATTTTTATGTGTTTATCAGCAAACATGTATCATTTCGCCGTAGTTCATTGTTATTTTTCAACTCTTTATATACCATATCATTATTATCCATTTTATGTCATTTTTACTCATTTCTATGTCATTTTTCAGCAAACTTGTATCATTTTTTTTCTATATTATTATTTGTCAACTCATTCGGTACCATATTATTATTGCTCATTTTTTTGTCATTTTTACTGATATGTATGTCATTTTCAGCAAAATTATAATATATACTTCCTCCGTTTCATTTTACTTGCTACACTTCTCAATTCACGGACTCCTAGGCAATTTTTGGAGAAGAGAGAGGTAGAGAGTAAAAAGGAAAGAGACCCATGTGAGAGGAGAGAGATAGAGAGAGTTTATTGCCCAAAAAGGAAGTGTAGCAAGTAATATGAAACTTCCCTATATGGAAAGTGTAGCGAGTAATTTGAAACGGAGGAAGTATATATTTTTTAATAAAGGAAAGAAACAACTAGGGTGGCTCCCAAGAAATGGGATCCCTAGAGCATTCTTGCGAATGATTACAGCAAAAGGGAAATCAAGAACATCAAACCAATAAGTAAGATTAGGTGTCGTGTAACCACGATAAGCCATCCAATCCGCATCAACATTAGCCTCTCGAAAAGCTTGACGAATCTGGAAATCCTCAAACTGCTTCAAATCTTCACCTGCATCTAAAATAAGAGTGTTAATAGACCAAGGAATCTTCCAAATATTTTTAATAGACTGGATAACCGCGAAATTGTCACCCTCAATAATAAGATTTATAATGCCCAAAAAAATAGCCCCTCTAATCCCTTCTCTTAGGCCCCTAGCTTCAGCATCAAGAATAGAAGCCGACGAATCTAAAGCACCAACACCACATAACAAAACTTTTCCTTCTGAATCACGAATAACAAATCCAAAAGAGGCTTGACCATTTGGAAGCTTTGAGCCATCAAAGTTGACTTTATAATAATTGATAGGAGGAGGGCACCAACTAACTTGATCCCTAATCTTAAACTTACCAGAAGACACACCACCCTTCTGAATAGACTGCAGAGAGAAATGGGCATCAATATCATCGACTGTGGCTCCATGAATCCTAATCTTATGCATATAAGCTCTAATCATAGCACTCACTTTAGTTGGAGAACAATTTTCTTGACGGAAAATCACACCATTACGGTTATACCAACTGAACCACCAGGTAATTACAAAAATCTAAATTTGGGATATCAAAAAACAAGATTTCAGATTTAACAATTGATCAATGAAGGACAAGTCATTCCTAATAATAGGAGGAACACTTCAATTCATATGGCTATTGAGATCCTCAAACACATCTATAACAAAAGGACAACTATAAAAAAGATGAGACGAATCCTCAGAGTGATAATTACAAAAGACACACTCCATAGGAAGGAAAACATGACTTAATTCCAACCTTTTCTTTGTAGGAAGACCATTTTGGCAAATTTTTCAAATAAAAAATTTAATTTTTGTGGGAACTTTCAATTTCCAAATCCAATGAAAATTGTAGGCTCAGACGACTGCGAGTTTAGACCTTCAATAAGAATAACACCTAACTTAACTGAATAATTTCCATCAGGGGAGAGGCCTTAAAACATTTTGTCAGGAATTTGATTACTAGGAATAAACAAATTAGTCACTACATTAGAGATATCTAGAGGGATAAACTACGTGAGAAGTGATTTATCCCAGTGACGATCTTGATTAATGAAGTAACTAACTTTAATACTTTCAGACCCACTAACAACAAGGCAAATATCCGCAATGGGATAGCTAAAAACCCAATTATCATACCAGAAGGAAATGTTCTCACCATTCCCCACATTCCATCTTAGGCCCTTCTTACAGGAGTTTCTTAAACCCATAAGTTTTCTCCATTGCTAGGATACATTAGCTTTGACTTTATAAGAAAACAAATCATCATCCTTTAAATACTTTTTCTTAACTAGATTAACCCATAAATTTCAGGAGAATCTAAAATCTTACAAAAGAAGCTTAAACTGGAGGGCAATGTTAGTAGTCTTAGCTTTTCTAAGCCCCAACCTTCCAACTTTTTTAGGTCTACAAATCTTATCCCACCCAATCAAGTTTGGAGACTTAGCATCTGAGGTTTTATTCCAAAAGAAATTTCTATAACATTTGTAAAGGGAAGAAAGAACTGTAGGAGGCAAAGAAAAACTTTGCATTTGATAATTAGCTTTCGTGGCTAAATTAGATTGGATAAGAATGGTCCTACCTGCCTGAGATAAATAGTTAGCTTTCCATTTGGTCAATTGAAAAGACACATTTTCTTGAATATCAACAAACCTAGCATTTGTTACTTTAGAATCAATTATTGGACAACCAAGATATCTACCTAAAGAGAAAGATTCCTCCATTTGTAGAATATTAGCAAAATTAGCATAAACCAGTTCTGAAATGTTTTGCGTACATTGGAATGCAAACTTGTGAAAATTATCAAGTTGACCTGACATAGAACAATACTTATCTAAAATATTTTTAATAGTATAACAACTATCCTCATTAGCTTTAGCAAACACCATAGTATCATCTGGAAAAGTTAAAAAAGGAATTTTTACTCTTGAATGTCCTAATTTAACACCTATGGATTTAGATCCAACTGAACTAGCTTGCTGCAGTTGACAAACTAAAATTTCAACACATAAAATAAAGATATAAGGAGATAAGGGGTCTCCTTGACGAATTCCTCTTGACAGTACAAAAGTTTCACCAGGAATACCATTAACTAAAGCTGAAAAAGAGACTGTAGAAATACATTGTCTTAGCCACTCTATCCAACGAGAGCAGAAACCCAATTTCTCAAACGTAGTAAATATGAACTCCCACTCTAAACGATCATACGCTTTTTCCATATCCAATTTCAAAGCTATCCAGCCTTCCATCCCTTTTTTATTTTTAAAAGAATGGAAATCTTCATGTGCTAGGAGAATATTATCTTGAATTAATCTTTCAGGGACAAAAGCTCCCTATAGAGGATGAATAATCTTTCCCATAACAACTTTTAATCTATTGGCCATGACTTTAAAAATAATCTTATAAATTGTAGAACAAAGACTAATAGGTCTGAAATGGTTAGGATTAGAAGGATTATCAGTTTTTGGTATTAAGGTAATAAAGGTGTGATTAATCTCCTTTAATATCTTACCAGAATAGAAAAAGGCTTTAATAGCTCTGAAAACCGATCTACCAACTAAAGACCAATATCTTAAAAAAAAAAAAAAGATGGATACCCATCTGGCCCATGCGCTTTATCAGGCGCCAAGTCAAATGTTGCAATTTTTACTTCATCAAAAGTAACATCCATACATAGATATAAGTTATCTTCCTCCGAAATACGTTCATCGAGTAAGTCAAAACCTTGTTGACATCAAATGAACATGAAGGATTAGCCGGAAAGCGTTGTTTAAATGCAGTGGTAATACATTCTTCAATACGGCTAGGATGAGTAAATAAAATAATTTTGAGGATCTTGAATTGAGTTAATTAAATTACGATTTCTTCTAATAGAGGCACAAGAGTGGTAATACTTAGTATTAGCATCATTAAGTTTATTATGGTTTGATTTGGCTTTAACCTTCCAATGCAGATCTTGAAAATGTAATAACTTAGTTTGCTTTACTAGCAATCTATTTTGAGAAGCTATTAGATGTGTGCAATTCTCATTATCTACTAAATCACTTTGAATAGCCTTTAGCTTTCCTTCCACAAGCCTAAGTTGTCTAAAAATATTTCCAAACCGAGTTGTTGACCATATTTTTGTTTTTTTTTTTTAAGAAGCTTACACTTTCTAGTGAAACAATACAACCTTGAAATTGAGTACACCAAGTTTTTTTTATCAAGCAATCAAGTTGTCCATAACTTGTTAAATCTAAAAGGAGGAGCTTTCCTACACTTACTCAAATTTATAGAAATTGAAACTTGACAATGGTCGGACGAAGTGAAGTTATGGTGATAGACTTTTGAATTTGGAAATAGACTCAACCAATCAATACTAACAATTCCTTTATCTAAACGTTCCAAAATATTATTAATTAGGGCCATGAGCTTTTTTCCGCCAAGTATAAGAATTACCTTCAAAAGGCAATTCTATACACTCAACTGAATCAAATAACAAATTCATATAAGCTAAACGAGATAATCTAAATTCCGATCCAACCAACTTATCAAGATGAGAACTAAGTTCATTGAAATCACCCAATATAATAAATGGGCTACTTAACAATCTAAGATAAGCAACCAAATCTTCCCAAATAATCTGTTTAAGGGCATGACTAGGAGGAGCATAGAGAAAAATAGTAACAAAACTACAATTCATAGATAAAATACTTGTATTACATGCCATAATCTATCAGATTTATGAATAACCAACAAATTATAAGGATTACTAGCATTGTCTTTCCACATCAACCAAATTCCACCAGCCATACCAAAAGTTGGAAGGAAGTCAAAATGATGAAACCCACAATGCCTAATACTCCCCTCAAAGGGAGGGGATAACACCTTAGTTTCATACAACATCAGTATATGAATATTATCATGGTTACAAAAATCTTTGACCTCCTCCATAGCAAGATGCCTTCTACACCCTCTTATGTTCCAAAAACTGATATTCATAATACATATGCAGATGGAAGGCAAGACTTAGCTAAGCTCTGCCCCTCATCAGACCCGAACATGAGGGTTAATAATCCCTCCCATGTTTTGAATTGTTCCTTCTTAATAGGAAATGGATGAAATAACAACACGATGATGAGGAGTCGAAACACCTTATTTGCATAGCTAGAGAAATCAATGTTCCCCAAGCATACATAACAAAACATGAAATAATGATAACCGCATGATTTAATTGATATAACAATAATTTTCTCCAAACTGACATGACATGGCTTGAAGAAAAAATTCAGATTAGCACGACCTCCAACAGTGAAAACCATCCACAGGATCTTAAAAAATAGAATTACGTAATGACTTGCAGACAAACTGTATATATATTCATTGAAAATTGAATAATAACTTGTAAAAAATCATTGCATTTTTCTTTAACATAGATCTGTTGCACAAAACAACCAAGGCCTTCTATTGGCACAGGTTGAGAAAAACATTCTTCTCCATTCCAATAGCTTATGGGGCCTAGAATGGAGTGAAAAATTCCAATCCAATAGCTTCTGTAGCATATATTGGAGTTCTTGAAAAAATGAAAACCTGAGAAAAATACCAACAAAATCCAATCCAATAACTTCGGAAGTCTAAATTGGAATTCATTGGGTTTACAATAACATGAATAGCCAATCCAATAACAGAGATTGACACATTAAAATAACCATAATTTGTAGCTAAAACAATCATAGATTGATAGCTGATTAATAACCAAATCGAAAAGAGGAGAATGACAAAATACTTTAAATACCAAGCAAAATCAATTAAGATACCCCATAAGAGAATCCTGGTAACCCTCCTAGCTTCCATTTTTATGAATATAACACAAACCTTAAAAATTTTGATAATCAAGAGACTTCTACTTTCCTTAAAAATAAGAAAAGAAACCTCTAATAATATCTGAATTACACCAAAGCATATTAAACAGAGCAAATTTAATGTTCCTACACAAAACCATATGTGAATGAAGTTGGACTTTATTATGACAGTGATTCGTAAAGTGGAAAAATTCCACCTAAATTTGTGGAATAAAATGCAGTGATAACTAAACTTATGAGCTTCATATGAATAAGGTAAGTTCTTGTTTAAGAGGACCATTTTTTTCTTTAGTAGATCAAGAGCCGAAAAGTACTTGAAGAGATTTCTATTTTTTTTCAAATGACATAAAAACAATCTGATTAGCAGTAAAGATTGAGACTAATAAAACAAATTTTAGCAAATATTACCTCACAATGCACCGTAGAGTGCAGAGAAATCACCAGCGGAAGATGAATCGCACTGGACATCGAAAAAACAGAACCACGCACAGCCGAAGATTGAGCCGCACCAAATCGAACCTTCAATCAAAATAGCAGCACAAACCCTATTAACCCTAGCCAGGTAACCTAGTTTGAATTTGAATGGGAGAAAAATGAAACCTTTAATCCAATCTAAAGACTGGATCGAAACTCCAATATACAAAACAGAAGAAATGAACTGAAATTCATCAATGAGATGAGACAAATTACTCTCTGAGATTGATAATTGAACTCGAGAAACAGAGAAGAATTTTATCCGACTTGCGAACACAATTTGGGGAAAAAAATTGTGCTGAATTAAAGACAAATTTGAGAATTGGATTCCAATAATCACTACTAAGACCAATAATAGGTCGTTGATGAAACAAAACAAGAAGGTTTTGGCAATCTATTCAAATTAGTAGGTGCACACGTCCGTATGATGAGGAAGGTGCGCAAGATGAACATCAAGTACTAGGTTATGAATATAAAGACCAATATTAATGAACATATACTAACAGAGATGTACATATGTTCATTTGGCTTGTAGCCATGTACATGTGTTCATTTGACTTGTTATTCATGTACATTTGGCTTGTTAGTATATGTTCATTGGTACATCTCTGTTAGTATATGTTCATTGGTACTGATCTTTATGTTAATAACCTAGTGCTTGATGTTTATCGTACCCACATTCCTTACCATACGGACGTGTACACCATCTACGGATTGGGCAATTTGTGATGCGAAGTAACTCAAGTGGGGGATTTTTGGTTGGCTAGGGTTTCTATATTGAGATGAATTGGGGCTTTTTTTCTTTTGGCTTTTCTCTTTCTCTCTCTAACTCTTTCTCTCTCATGGTTTCTTTTTTCAGCAAAATTATATCATTTCTCAATTTTATTATTATTATTTGTAAAATCCTTATATACCTTATCAATATAAGTTATAACTCATTTATATGTCATTTTACACACTTTTATGGCATTTTTATTTTTATATTTTATTTTTTTTGGCAATGTCTAAAATGACATAAAAGTAACAACTAAATCATATTGAACTCAAACTAATACTCCCTCCGTTTTTTTTACTTGCTACATTGTTGCTTTGGAATTGAAGCCACTAACTTTGACCAATTATTTTGATTATTTTATAAGTAAAAATAAAGTCATGTGTGGTCTTGTTCTCGACGTGTAGATTCATAATATCAAATTTTCGTAATTTTTACATAAACGAAATAAGAGATATTAAAGGTTAAATAACGTCTTGAAAACCGTGCACAACAATGTAGCAAGTAAAAAAAACAGAGGGAGTAACATAGAAGTGTAACCTAAAATGACATAAAATGATAACTAATATAAACTAGTGCCACACAATCAAGCATTAACCAAATAATGATTTCATTTCGCAGAGAAGCAAAATCAAGAACTCAAAACCAAGTTTCTTCATTTAACTCTCCATATTTCTCAAAATTTTCCTTTCGGAAATTCTTTATTTCACGCCTTCAACCACAGCCACCATACTCACTAAACATGAGACACCAAAATTAAACATCTCTCATAACATACTAGTTTTTTGACCAGTGCAAATTGCACAGGATGTTTTTTGTTTTATAAATTTAAGTTTTTAAGAAGTTTATAACTAGAGGAAAAAAGCCCAAGGGCTGCGGTCAAAAAGGGCCCAAGGGCTGCGTTTTTTTACCGCAGCCATTGGACTAGCAGCCCTTGGCATTTAGGAAAACCGCAGCCCTTAGCGAGTTAAGGGTTGCGGTCAGGGCAAAAACCACAGCCCTTGGTGGGTTAAGGGCTACGGTTAAGGGCCAAAACCGCAGCCCTTGGTGAGTTAAGGGCTGCGGTTAAGAGGGCTGCGGTTTTGGCCCTTAACCGCAACCTTTAACTCACCAAGGGCTGCGGTTTTTACCCGAACCGCAGCCCTTGTGACCCAAAAAAAATTAAAATTTTTTTTTTTTTTTTGTATTTTTTTGTCCTAAATGTTCCCAAACAGTTATATATATATAAAAGTATCATTTTTCATTACAAATTATGTTTTTTACACAAATATAGAGAAAATAATAACTGAATTACACAAAGAACTTCCCTAGATGACAAATAAAACCAAAATCTCCGCAACAAACGGCAAGTTGGAGCTACCAGCTGCCATGGGTCTGCTCTCTGTATTCCATATCAGTATCACTTCAGCATGAGACATCCAGATCAGTATGTAACTGAGATGTCAAATTTCAAAGAAACTGAAAGAATGTTGCTCTTCTATGATTAGAAATCAAACTAATTCTATCTTTAATACGCCAAAAAAAAACAGTGGAACTCTAGAACTCACATATAAGAAATGTAAGATAGACTAAAACAACTAGCTCAAATAAAGAAATGTCCAATCATCTCAGAGGAGCACATAATAGTACAATATTAGGCCAACACACGATTATACATGTCAAGCCCTAGCCATCGAGCTTAACTCTATAAACAGTTTAACATCCTCCACCAGGGTAATAAAGGAGAATTGGAGAAGTGAAAGTCAGAAAAAACATCTCCAGCTAGGTTTGACAACATAAAGATGGCAACTACCATAAAGTCCATATGCATACCATGACTCTAGGATTTTCTGAAATGTACTGGCAGTAGCAGCATTATCACCTAAATGAGCAAGAAGTCTACCCTGCCGGCTTAAGAAAAAGAGTACAAGTTAGTAAGAAATCAGATACAAGAAAATCGGGGGAAAAAAGGAGCTTAAGAGAAAGGAATTGGCAGACATTACATAAACAACCACAGGTTATCATGTAGGGTAAAATTACACATCGTACTTTCAGAAATAGTTAATTTATAACAGTCAGCAAAGGGTCATAAGATAACTTTAAGAGGAAATTTATTCAGCCATGCTCTCAGTCTTAATACACAAGAATCATGAATTATTTGCTCACAACTAACCTGCCAAAGAGCCATACAAACAGCAGTAATTAGCTGAAAGCATGAATTAATTATCATTAACTTGTTGATAAGGACTATACAGCAAGTGATTTATTTGTTGGCTTTCAAAGTGAATCAAAAATCCTATATAGAAGTTAGAAGGGTCATTAAGGCATGCCAAAGCAAGATTAATCAAAGACCGCAGGAAATCAAAAGGCAGAACTAGGTCTAAAATTTTGGAAGCCTTCATTACAAAAATAGATACAGCTGCAACATAATATTTCCTGTATATAGAAGGATTCAAATTTTTCAGAAATTTTCATCTCATAGTCTCATACCCCTCCAAAAGGACCTTATTAGTTTATATATTTCTGTCTTGTTTTTCCTTCTCTCGCATAATTTTCAGAATTCATCTTCGGTTGGGGGAGTGCAGCGGGGGCAGCGGTGAGGGGGGAGTGCAGCGGGGGGAGTGCGGCGGGGGGCGGGTCGGGGGGGAGTGCAGCGGGGAGGGGGGGCATGGGCGGGGACGGGGGGAGGAGATAGTTCAAGTCACCATTGCCAAAGGAGTTAGTTTTATTGGCTTTTTTCTTTTTTGGTTTTTTAGTTTTATTTTGTTAATTTTTGTTGTGATTAATTATCAATTACTAGAAAAAGTGAACACAATATTATTATTAACTTGTTAGTGTTGGTTCAAAACTCTTTTACCAACAGTATCTTATAATCCTAGTTTAATTACAAATTCGTGTCCATAATCAAATCATGCGAATCACAATAGTATCAAGAATTCGTGACAATGAGCTACTCAAGAATTAATTTTACAATAGCATAGAGATTTAGATAGATAGATAAAGCAATTAAAGTCTTAAACAACAACTTAACCATGGATCAAACAATTAAAGCCCTAAAAACAATCACTTAGATGCATATTAGGCCAAGAAATCCCACAAATATCAATAACTAACTAAATTCACCAACTTTAAGCATGAAGTAAGCAATGATGGCAAAAAACAATTAAACAAAACCAGCACCATGATCTCAAAGGGGGCAACAATTAAGCGAGAGTATGTAGCGAATTAGGTAACACAAAATTTGTTGCTATACAATATTATATGAAACTAGAAAAACCAATGAAGGGAAAAACAAAATGTAAAACCTATTGAAATAAGGTACCTTAGGATGAAGAGTTCTGCAGCCTCCACATCCAGGAGAGAAAAAATCAACGACAACTAATGTGTCTCCTGCTGTTAGTAAAGAATCGACTAGGTCTTCTGTAGAAATTATCTCTCATATTTGGCTGGAGTCCTTTCTCCCACCATTTATGTGCTTTGCCGATGCTCATACCCATCTGCATTTATCACAAGGAAATACTAAATACTACTATAACAGAAAAGAAATTCCTTCACTTATCTAAGCAAATTCATATGAATGCAGGAAACCACGTTACCACAATAAACAAAGAACAAAAAAAAGGGGAGGTCCCTCCCTACAAGATACAAGAATCTATATTCCATACACTATATACTACATACAATTCATCAGTCATTGGTTCCTTTTTTGTGACAGTTAAGCTCATTGTGGTCTTTAGATCACAGGAAATCTACAACAGCCAATAAGAACGCAAAATATAAAAAACACCAATAGCAATCACCCAGACCGAGATCAATAAATCCCGAAAATTCAGATTGATCATACCAATAGCAATCTACAAGCATTGGGGTGATGAAGAAGTTGTACAGTGCTTACAATCGATTCAAGAATACCACTAGCCACTTACGCATTACATTCTAATCAAGCATCCAATCAATAAATCACGAAAATTCAGATTGATCATACCATTAATACCGTTCATTGCAGTCTTAACAACCGGCTGAGCTGCCACATCATAAACTTCCTCCGTGGTCGCATTCAGCCCGAAAACCTTATCTGTCATTACCAAATTCAATCATAAAAACCATACATTATAACAATTAAAATCGCAATTCATCAAGTACATTAAATAATTTAAATTCTTAACCTAAAATCACAAAAAGATAAAATTACCAAATGCATAAGCAGCTGCGGGACTAAACTCGCTTCGAACCGTCTTATCACCATCTGGATACCACGAAATATCATCTCATCTCTGATACTCTCTCTCACTAAAATCAAACCACCAAAAGTAATCAAATTAAATAAAGATCTAATTCACTAAAATCAAATTAAACATTCACATTCTGATTCCCTGTCTCTTAAAGGTGCTAACACACAATCTCACAAATGAAAGAAACAAACTTTCGCCAATTTTTTTTAAAAAAAATCTCAGCAGAACAAAAAAGCAGCATGACCCAACATTTTAAACATTCATTTACCCATGAAAAACACAATAGAAGTTAAAAAAATCAATGCACATCAATCAAACAATAGAAAATCCCAATACCCCGACATGATTTTCAGCTAACCCAATAAAAAAAAAACAATAATAGCATTCATCTTTTATCAATAGAAGCTCAATAAACCAATAAATATAAAAATATCAATGACATCAATATACATATAGCTCCATTATCAAAGGCGATGTATCCGTTTCACAATTTGGCTGCAAAAGAAATACACAAACGATATTGATTAACCCAAACATCCATGAAGTTTAATCTCAAGTCTCACGAGTCACTCTTCAATTGTCATGACTCTGATTTATGTTATGGCAAACAAAAAGACAAAAAACGTATAGAAATAACATATCTCATCAAAAATCTCCAACTAAACAATCAATAAAAAAAAATGACTACCCAAAAATCTCCAACTAAAAAAAATTAAAAATTTCATAAAATTAACTAGGTAGACAATAAAATCAATCGAAAAACAAAGTTAACCCTGAAAATAAATTTGATGATTAGGGTTTTCTCCTTACCATGGAGATCGGCGCACGGCGGAAAACCACTGAACAACACAGCAGCGTTGCGCACAAGGAAGAAGATGAGAGTAGGGGAGAGAAAATCAAAGCGGCGGTAGAACAGGAGCACCCAATAGCACATGACCGCGAGCACGACTTCGTCGGAGTACCAGTAGAGCTGCGAAGAGAAAGAGGGTCGGGTATTGGGGTGAGACCTGAGAGGGGGAGAATCGGGGAGAGAGAGAAGAGAGTTAGGGTTTTGGGAAAAGTTTCAGGTTGAGTGAGATGGGTTTTGGGTAGAAATCTGTGGTTCGACATAGGAGGAGAGAGGGAGAGATAAGGGGAAGCAAGAGAGGAGATGGGAGGGGAGAGAGAGAGAAAAAAGGGGAGGGAGACAAGCTAACGCGGGTATGAGGGGGGAAGGGAGGGAATTTATATAGGGCAAATAGAGTATTAAGGCCCAAAGGGCTACGGTTAGCCCAAAACCGCAGCCCTTCACTATTAAGGGCTGCGGTTTTGGGCTAACCGCAGCCCTTGCACCGCAGTCCTTGTGTTTTTTTCCACTATATTAACCTAAAATCATGGTAAGTTTTTAAAAAATTTAACCAAAATCATGGTGGTGAATATTAACTTGTGATTTAAAATTTTATAATATAATCATGCATTGAGAACTTTTAAAACTGACTTATGACCCGTGTATTCAGCGGCTTATGTAGTTAATATTAACTTGATTATTTTACTTTTTCTACTTCTTCTTTTATTAGAGGCTCAGATAAAATCATAATTCGCACCACCACTTGCACTCAGCCATACACCCGCTTTCTCTCCCACTTATGGCAGTTTCGCTCACCCTTTATCTCTCTTGCCATCTTGCACCACTAATTTTCTTCTACAAAATCATATATATAGTTTAGATCACAATCTATATTAAATTGTCAAATGAGATTCTCTGTAGAAAATTACTTGAGTACTTACAGCTTGTACCCACATTACCATTGGCTCCAGTCATGCCAAAAACCACGCCCATGGTTCTGTAGAATTGATGATTTAGAAGTTAACTACGTCCATGGTTTTAGACCCATGCAAGTTACATTGGGTACTTTTTTGTTTTACAATTTTAAGATATTATGATATTTCCCGTAAAATTATGGTGAAAATATGTAACCCATGAATCTATGAAAGTGATGATTTGAAAGTTAAGAATAAAAAATAAAAACATATATATAAGTATGAAAATGTAAATTTTAGTTTGCTTTTTATCTATAAAGAACACCCCATCTACATGGTTTCAAAAGCATAGTGATCATCTATATAAAATCAATGGTTGAATGATTATATTTACTACTTTAAAGAAAAAAAAAATTAACTCACTTCATTTTCTAATGTACATGGTCTTGAATGCACACATTTGATAATTAATTTTTTTTAATATACCTAACAAATGAATTTATGCACATCTTATATGATATCTTAACATATATGGAGTATTAAGATAAAATTATAGGGAAATTTGTTGAGGTACCCTTGATATTTGGCTTAATTCTCAAAATACCCTTATTGAATTTTGAAGTTCAAAGTTTAAGTTTCAAGGGTACCTTAGGAAATTAATGCACCTGAATTTCGGTGTATGATAAGGGTATTTTGAGCCCAAACACAAAGTTCAGGGGTATCTGAGAAATCCCCAAATGTGATGGGTAATTTGAGAATTACGTCAAACCTCAGGGGTTTCTGAGGAAATTTCCCAAAATTATATTAAAAACATCAAATTCAAACCTTGAAACAAAAGAAGTGAATGGATTTATAGAGAATAAAGAAATATATTACATATTAGTATCAATGTCATTGACTATTGTTAATGCTTTTAAACTTTGAGAACTCCTTGAAAATAAATCTATCTAAATTTTAAAACTAATAATTTTTTATTAAAATTTTATGATCATGTATTGAGAATAAATAAACTGGTTTATAACTCATGAATTGTACGTTTATGACTTATGACTTATTTATAATAAATAGTATTATGGCTATGACTTTTCTATGATTGACACTTAGATAAAATACGTACATTGAATCTGTATGTTATTCCATTTTCTCTTGCAAATTGAGATCCTCTGGAAATAAAGTTACTTTAGTTATGACTACACCTACGTTACCACTGGTCTTGATGCCACAAAGTACACTAATATATAAAAATAATGATATAGAAGCCAAGAATATAAAAGTGATCAAATCCATATATATAAATTTGAGAAATAAAACTTAAAACTGTTATTTATAAATAAAGCACTCCTAGGTATAACATTCCTAAAAAATGGGTGGTTGTGTATAGGAAATTAATGGATAAATGGTTATTTTTCTTATTTAGAGAAAAAGTGACTCGCTCCATTCCAATGTTATTCTCTTTGTTTTTTCGAGGTCCTAAATGCATACATTTTTTCATTAGTTTTTTTACTAATTATACCTAACAAATGGATCCAGGCATACCTTACACAATATTTGAACACATACTAAATATTAAGATGATATTATATCAAATATTTTAAAATTTGACATTGGATAAAAGAAGTGAATGCAACCTTGGAGAAGGAATAAAGAATTTTTTACATGTAATTATCAATGTCGCATTACCGATCGCTAGTGCTTGCAAATTTTGAGAATTCCATTTGGTAAATTCTTGATGATTCTAAAATTATTTGCTTGTGATATAAAAGTTTATAATATAGTAATAAGAATATAAAATTGGATAAAAACCCTTACGTTGCGCGCTTATGACTTATAATTATATTTTTTAAACAAAAAATAATGACATTTAAAGTCAAAGAACTGTAGTGGAAAACATGCACAAACAAAAAAGGAAGAAAAAAGGAAATGGAAAGAATACTTTACATAGTTTTTAAACAATTACCTTGAATTCGCTCAAAATCATGATATAGTTAATGCTAACAGTAATTATGTATTAAAAACTTTATTTACAATATGATGCCATAGTAACCTTATTTACTTTTAATATGTATACAAAGACATTGTAAACAAAATCTTAAGCGATTATATATGAAACATGCATATGATTCTAAATTTCAACTATTTTCGAAGTATTATGGTTTGGCAATTAAAAAAATTAAAATATTATAAGAAAAACTAACCACAATAATCAGAACTATGATCGTCTACTTTTAGTGATTTCCACTATGAATTATTTTAAAATATTCCAAATTATGGGACAATGAATATTCCTTCTTTCTTACATTGAATTTGGCTCGTCCCTGATCAATTATAAGACATATTGACATTATAACTAAGAAATACAAAAATTAGTCATAGTAGTAGCAAAAAAAAAATTTGCTGGACTGGTGCCCGGTGGTAGCCTGTCAAACCAGGTTGTGATCAAAAGTAAAGAATATGATTCAGTTAATGTCGAAAAAGGTGCTTAGCCGCTTAGGTGAATGCCATAGACTTGCCAGATTTGCCAAACTTGATGTCAGAGATTTCCTATTTTCTCTTTTCTTTTAGTTTATTATTTCTCCAAAATTGTAGCTCCATATATTCTCTAGAAATATTTTCTGACATTTTAGTATAAATTATTATTAACTAATATGTTAAGCCTCAATCGTCATATAAATTACGACATAATTTTGACTAATATAAAATCCTAGGTACTAAAGGCAAGATTTCATGTACAATAATATAATTAAGATTACTACTTTGTGAGATTTAGTTTATAATTATATAAGTAGAAAGTCACATTCTTTTCTAATGCCTAACATAGATTAAGTCTAATTTATTGTTAATTTTGCTCCTGATTTCAAATATTGTTATACAGTATTTATGAAAATATGATAAATATCTTATTGAATTACCCATTTAATTACACTCGCTTGTTTATACGTTATTCTATCATCACTTCAAAATTATTATTATGAGTTCACTAATGTTACCCAAATTATCTCCTTATTTCTCTCCTAATTTATCTAAAGTTTCTGCCGATCTCTATAATTATACGAAATATATAGAATATCGAAAAGTATTTATATTCCAAGGAACGTATTATAAAATCTTAAATTTATATGAAATGTATTAAAAAGTATTTAAATAAATTTTTATATTTTAAAATCTTAAATTCATCGAAAAGTATTTATATGAAATAGTTATATCGTAGATAAAATGTTGCTGATATTAAGTCGTGGGGGTCAAATATTAAGTCGTAATTATTTTTTTAAAAAAATGTTACAATAAGAAAATTATGACTTAATAGTATTAATCCATTCGGCTTAATATTAGTAACACTAATTGGAATATACTTAGCACTTACCATCACATGAATTGGAATTTTTTGACCCATACAACTTAATATTGTTAAAATAAAACTTTCATGTTCAATTTGCATTGATCCAAAAGCAAGCTAGTCAGTTATGTAAGATGATAAATTTGAATGTACTAACACTTGCGATTTCATGTACAACAATAACTTTGAGTAC
Source organism: Beta lomatogona (assembly GCA_947646795.1). Lineage (NCBI taxonomy): Eukaryota > Viridiplantae > Streptophyta > Magnoliopsida > Caryophyllales > Amaranthaceae > Beta > Beta lomatogona. The sequence goes on along the minus strand of CANSNZ010000927.1, from coordinate 5,481,599 downwards.
AATGCTTCGTTTTAAATGTTAACATTATCATTTGACAATTGGAGTTCAACCACACTCACTCTCTCCCTATCATACTTTGCTAAACCATTATACTCTGCTAACCCTCCTCACTTTCCTCTTCAACATCTATAGAACTCTTTAACCTAACTAACCCAAACTCCCAATAATCCAAAATCTTTCTATCTCATTCTTATTTATCCTTTTAAAAAATATCATGGAGATTTCAAGAAATAAATCAAGATATTTATTGCAATAATGGTGAAAAAATTTCGACGACATCAAGTACTGCAAACGTGATGCTTCTGGAGTTCTGGATTGAAGATGATGATTGCAAATTCATCATTATAATGAAAGATCTTATTTTATATTTCTCTTTTCTTTATGATAATAATATGTCTTCTCCCATTATAGAACATACACTATTATTTTTTCTAGATCTAAAAACTTTTACTTATGTTGAATGATTGTTTTTAAAATTCTTATCATATGCTTTTTTTTTTAATTTCTCAATTATATACTCCAATGATTGATTGATATGATTATAAGTTATAACAAATAAAAAGAAGCTACAAAAAGAAGTTGCTGCTTCTGCGGATGGGGTGCCACCCAGTCTCATGAGTCATGCCGCTTGAGTAACTGTGCTACTGGCATTTCTCGACTCTCCGTTTGTCGGACCACCATCATCTCACTGCACTGATGAATCGTCGTTGTTCTTCTCTATCCTGATGAAATCTTTATTGATGGAATAGCATATGGGCATTATATAGCAGTAAGGATTTGGACTTTTTTATTTTTACTTTTTTGAAGAAAAGTGAAGAATCAATCTTTGATAGCCGAAAATCAAGGGATAAATCTTCAAGTTATGGAAAGTTTTAAATGGATTTGATACAATTCCTCTAATCAAGGGATAAAAAAAGGAAGAATTTTTTTACAGTTGATTTGCTGCGTTAATTGATTAGCAAGGAAGAATGCAAGAGAATCATATGTGGCATTCAATTTGCACACCTACACGTGGCATGTAGATCCATTATCTCACCATTTTGTCGTGCAATTTGAGGCTTTGGTGTACTTGTGATTAGTTGTGAATGCCATGTGGCAGAATTTTTCTTCTTTTATTAGAATACTAGGCTTTGGACCCGTGCATAATGCACGGGAACTATTAAGTTTAATAAGAATGTTTATATATCAGCTACATTGAAAACATATAAACGATTCATTACATCTATTCGATCAAATTCTTTTTTGTATGATAAAAAGGCGTCTTTATATTTATTATAAAGTTGTTTTGCAGATACATAACTTATATGTTTTGAAGATTTCTTTATATGCTACATTAATCGTAGTATTAGACATCCCATGTTCTTCCTCATAAATTTTTAGTACCATTAGGCATCTTTTACTCGTGACTCTAGAAATGGTTACGTAAAATTGGCCATGCCTGCTAACTGGTCTCGGGAAGCCCACTATGCGAAAGAGATTGTCCTTGATTTTTAATACTGCCAAAGGAAACTGCCTTTTGTTGAAACATCATAGGAAATTTTGTTTCATCTGACGGAATATCATACGGGGTATAAATACCTTACTCCCCGTTGCTACCTAAAATGACCACAACTTGGATGATTCGGTTTTTTACATGCTTGATTACCAACCTAGTATTGTTACATAAACCAGATGTTGGCCGGGTCAATATTCCTCAGTAGCATCGCTGGTGTACCAACCTTCAGTCTTATACTGTGATTCAATAGTCCGGAACATCTAATGGTATTTAGGAATTCAAAGGAGTAGATTTTCATGATATGCACTTCTAAGTTGCATTTTTCCTTAGAAATTGCATTTTTAAACTTAAATATACTCTATTAATTCCCCGGGTAATTCAGACAACACATGATCATTCACAATCTCCACTATCTTATGAGTCGAAGCAAGAATATCTATCATTTGAAAATACTTAAGTTCCTCTAAATGATCCTCTATGTGGCCGAATATATGTTTTCCACTATAGCTGATATAAGATTATTTACACCATCTATAAAATTGACAATGAGTATATATATATAGTACTCCTGCGATGATATTTACTCTCTTGTTACAGATAAATAATTTACAAATCATCCTAAGTTCAATTATGATAAGGATGATGAACAAAATTTCAAACTACATATTGATCAACTGGTTGCAATACAAAATTTTAAATCCTTATTTTACGTTACTATTTACAATATAAAATTAGTCAGTACCCCGTTTTGATTTTCATGTTATATTGTAAACCCTTAAAAGGTTATTGTTGTGGATGAATTTCAAGCTTTCTTTAGTATTTAGTGCTATGCTCCCATTTATATCTTCATTTATTCTAAAAGTTTGATATATTTATACTTTTAAACTGCATAATAGATCAGAGTGATTAAAAAATTGATAAATATAATTTTTCCCTTGTTGGTTTTTGTTCCTCGTAATTTCTTTTATGGGTGTGATATTTTCGTACTTCCCACTATACTTTTCGCCTCCCAAAAATTACACTAAATGATACCAGTGGCCCACAGTTAACCCTTACTACTTTATTTATTCTCATAAGCAATCCGAAAGAACAGAAAAATATGAAAGTAGAATTTTAAAATATATCAAGCCAACACCAGTTTTGATATTAATTAAACTAAGTTAGAACATATAAATATGTAATATCGTATTATATATGTGTGTTTTGTAGGTTCTCCATATGATTTACGTAATCTGGCTATCCTTTTATATAAGAAAAAGTGAAAACAAAAGTAAATAGAAAAAATAATAACTTTAACAATTAAATAACTTTATCCAATCCTTTCAAAACAGTTTTACTCTATTTCTCTGTGAACATCCCCAAAAACATATTCATTTTTTCAATTCATCTTTCTCTCTAAAAAACCAAAAAGTGAAAAAACAACCAAACTTAGTGTTTATTTATTGGGAGTAAAACCGACTAATTTTGAATACTTACAATCCCTCTTTTGACATATAATGCTAGACAATTAGCTAATTTTGCTGATAAAACTATGTCGAATAGTATCCCTCTTGCTTTCTAGTCTAATACCCATGCGATGTATGGTTACAAATAGTTTTATTACTTTGTAGAAAATTATAAGATAAACAGTTAACTTCTTTCCAATATCAAATTCATCATTATATCGTATTTATCTTCTACGACTTAATATCGGCGACATATTATATATGATAATGCTCCTAATCTAACCTTTTCTCTCTTAAAAACGATAAATAAGCAAATTACCCTCATTCGATTTTAGATGGGATGAATACAAAGGAAGTCTTTTTCATTTTTACGATGCATACCCTTTCCTCATCAACTATGTCATGTCACTTCCTTTGGTTTAGCAATTTCAAAGTTTAATGTAAATTTAATTATAATGTCAATACCCATGGTATTGAAACTTCATTTCAAAACATGAGTTTTTCTTTATAAATTTCATTAGCATCCAATACTACCTTCCCAAATGGTAATATAATGCATTACCATTACCACCATTGATGACCACTAACCAAAATGGCCTTTAATATATTCCAAAACTGTGACTCTTCTCCCATTAAGAATCCTTCTCAACTTGGCATGCACTTTGACTGATTACTAACTTAAGTGAAGAAGAAAATCATAATTTAAACCATAATTTTTTTTGCCACTATATGTTTTTCCTTCATCCCGATGGGAATAAATAATAATTTGATTATTTAACGATGGCCAAATCACTATGGTCAAATCACAATGGTCAAAATTATATTTGTAAATTTTAGAATACTAACTAATATACTTGAAACTCTATGAAAAAAAAAGAACACAAAATGAAATGAACCACAAATGAAGAAAATAATAACATCGCACTTATTATTAGCATAGTAAATTATAGTTGTTGCATTGACTACTAGACTATCACATATTTTTTAGTCACTCGAACATTGCCCCATAAAAAGGTAATTAAGAACAAAAACATTTGAACCATGAAAAAAAAACTATCCAACACCATCAAATTCATAGTTTTTTCATCATATCCTGTATTTTATCTCGAGTTTTCTTGACTTTCACTAAAAATTTGCACTGGCAAAATCGTTTTCTCTCTAGATTTGTTGTTCTTATCAAATTGCCAACCCAACTTTTTGGCGAATATGAAGCAACAATCTACATGCAGTAAACTATAGCCATACTTTGATCTTTTCGTGCTTCTTCCAACGCGATCAAGTCTTATTTGCATCTCCAATTGTTAATTGGAAGGCAATACATTATGACTATTGTAAGTTCGGGTATCTTTTTATTACTTCAATTGTAAGTTATGAATTATTGATTCAAGATTTTCAAAGGTAATTATCAATAGACATGCACAAATGGTGGCCTATCCTTCGTAGCTTGTATCATCTGATTGATCTATTGGGATTTCATAATTTTCTTTATCACCCATCCAATTTCAAGTTCAAAATAGAGCTACATTATGAAGAAAAGGCTTTTATGAAAAGTTGTTGACTTTGCCTTCCTTATTAGCTTATATGAAAAGCTGTAATTTTTTTGTTAACATTATTTATTATTCGTTGTTGCTAAACAATCTGAATTTAAGACACTTTTTAAGTTACTCTTGCCTAGTATTATAATTTTTTTTTTGAAAAGTTAGTATTATAATTAAGTAGGAGTAAATAACATGAGAAACATTCCTAAAAAAAAAAGAGAAACAACAAACTCATTTTTTAACGTAGCTTAGTTGCAGCTCACTTCTAGGATATTCTAATGTCTTTCATCTTCCCACTCTTTTTCTCACCTCTACCAATTCATAATTATCATCCTTCATCACTTGATCTAGCTCTCCTCCACTTCCTTCTCTTTCATCGGAAATGAGGAATTTTACATGTATTTTGTGAAAATAGCAATTAACTTTTATCATATCCATAAATATTTGTGTTCTATATCCTGCTAAAGATGTTGAGCGAGATATAGTACACAAATTTTGCTTTTTTTTTTTTTTTTGTGAACAAAGATAACATAACATAATTCACAAATTTTGCTTGATCTGATTTACATGCAACAATTAGAAAACAGAATTACAGGTATGTTTTCACTCCTTCAATTCAAAAGTAAACTCGTTCATAAATCACAACTTCACATCACCAAAAAAATGAAAAAGAAAAGGTCAAAGAAAACAATAAACAAAAAGCTTAATATCCTCAGCAGATAATTCCGTAAAAAATTCAATCTCAAATTTTTTTTGACTTCGAATTCATGGCTTGCTATCTTCCTCTCTGTTGGTTGGTTCCCCAATTGTTGATGTTGCCGTATTGATGTACCTGTGTTTTTTTACTCCAATTGATCGAATTGTTGTTCATTTGGATGAATTACAGAGAAAATGAGCTAAAATTCGATCATGAAATTGAAGGTATTGAGGGTTTGAGAGGAGGGAGATGCAGTAAAACAAATATTGAGATTTAAAGATGTGTGAGTTGTTTCCTTTCATGACAATATTCAATTTGCTTCAATTAGGGATTATTTTGTGGAATTAATTTGTTTCCTTAAATGTATATTGCTAGATTTAAGTTTACCTTACACAGCCTAAATCTACACGATTTGCAATCTTTTTAAATCAAATCCAGTGACACGTGGCAAGTGAATGAGAGGCTTGGAAAAACCGAGAAGCAATGAGAGGGGATAAACAATACGGGGCTGCCACATAGGATAAAGTTTTCTTGCTTTAATATTATATATGACTAGTTTTTAACCCGTGCAAAAATGCACGGGAGGTTTAATGTAAATATGATTTAGACCCGTGTATAATGCGCAGGAAATGTTCTGTTTATTAAGTAATTGTTTTTGTTCCAAATTTATTGAGTCCATAATTATTAGAATCCATGCATTTAAAGTTGAAGAATTATAAAATGTAAAATTAAAAATCCTTTGTTACAACATTTTAAAGTTTAAAAATCTTATAATCGTTCGATTCTAATTTATAAGTACGTAAATGGAACAAAAAACACATCAAAAACAAGGGAATTTTTTGTTTTTATAAATTTAAGATTTTAGGATGTTTCTCCTAAAATCATGTTTTGAATATTAGCTCGTCATTTAAAGCTTTTATAATCATATCGTGTATTAAGAATATATTTTGAAACCGGCTTATGACCAGTGCATTAAGTGACTGGTGTAGCTAATGACATGGTAGAACATGTGACCAACTTTTCTTTTTTTTTGAAAAAAAAGGTTGACTGAAGAAGCTTTCGCTCTTCCCCGTGCCTCATTCAGAGGCTCATATAAAATCACAATCCACACCACTACTGGTACTCAATCGTGCAACTACTTCCGCTCCCCCTTTCTGCAGTCCTGCTCAACCCCTATCTCTTATTGTGTTGTACCACCATTGCACTGCACCAGACCACCTATTGGCCACCACTCACCAATCCACCACTACTTGCACCGGAAATTATGGCACGCATTATCTACAACATAATTTTGGTAGATTGTACAATTTAAGAGAGTGATTAAAAAAAATGAGAACTCAATGACCTATCACAAATTTCTCGTCATATTATTTTCGTTATATAACTTGTTTTATAGTCTTATAAGTTGAAAATTAATGTAAATTGAATTTTAATACTTCCTCCTTTTTTTTACATGTTACACTTTGATATTTACACTATTCACAAAGTTCACTTTGACCATCGTTTGTGATTTATATGTGAATAAAATATAGTCATGTGGGATATTGTTAGATTCGTCTTAATATGTATTTTTTTAATATGTACTTTTTATAATTTTACAAAAACAAAATTAGAGATATATATCCTCAAAGTTTTGCATTGGCATGTGTGAAAAGTGAAGTGTAACATGTAAAAAAAAATGGAGGAAGTACGTCCTTTGCTCTACAGCAATCCTAACTTTTCAATTTTTTTTGTCTCATGATAATACTATTTAATCTTTTATTGTGGGAATGATCCTTCTATTTAAAGTAATTTTTTCATAATGGGCTATATTAATTTTTAAAAATTGTATTCCCTTAAGAAGGTTTTTGAGCTAGTATATATTTTCGAAATTTTCACCTATAGTTACTGGAAAAAGTTGTTTATTTACATAAATGTATTAATAAAATGTTTAATTACAATTCTAATAGATATTGTCCTAAATTTTGGCAATTATTACTCTGAATTATATTTGAAATGTTTAACTAATTTTGTTACTAATTTATTTGATTTGAATTTGTTTTATCAAATTATTTCAACATAATAATGGAAAATTGAAGTAGTAGACATCACTTACCCTGTACACAAAACAAATGATCAAATTTATATAGTATCATGTAATTAGTTGCTTACAATAATATTAGTTATAGATCATCAATCAACCGAACAAAATATAAAAAACTTAGTTTATGCGCAATTGAAATTGGCAAGACATTCCCTCATCATTCTAGAACTTTGCCTAAAAGGCGAGTATAGCTAGTGCCTAACTTAGTATTTAGGGTATACACTCCCTGTTGTACTTCAATCTATGTGCCAAGGGAAATATATGCGAAAATTACTACATTATTAAAACTATAATTTCTAATTCGTAAATCATAATAATGTATTAGTAGTTAGTACTAAACCGGTTTTATATGAGAAGATATTAGAGAAATTACCCGTTTTTATGTTAAAATATATTGCTCTAAAAAACTTGAACATGAAATTACTTCATTGAATGTATAATGGTAATCTTACACTTGATTTTTATCGATATCTTACCCTTAAAAGATTGCCAGTTTTATCTGATATAACGCCTTACTAAAAATTGTGCTAGATATCTTATGCTTAAATATTGCCAGTAGTCTCAAAGATTCTAATAGATATCTCAACCTTAAAAAGTTATTGCCAATCATATTTATTATTGCACACAAAGATATTTATATCATAAGATATAGTGGAGGATAACGATGTGTATTAGCTTATTCTCATTACTTCCACATATTAAGATATAATGGCCTTATGTAATAATTAATTTTCTAAGTTATTAGATATCTATATTTTATTTTAGGAGTTAGCATTTTGATGGGAAAATTTTGAACCATAAACTGACACGTGTCAGTTTTAGTTCTAGCTGCTTGTGTTTGACTACTACTATAAGATATGTGTGTATGTGTGTACTTATAATCTCCAGCTTGACTGAAAAGAATTTTCTTAAGATCTTATATTTCATAAATTAAAGATTTTGTATTTGTGAATTAATTTTTTTAGTCTACCAACATCTCATATCATATTTTTTGTATAATTATATTTTGATGATTTATTGAACTTTATATAAGTATGAGTCATAGATCTATCTTGATATTTTAAAATGAGTCTTAATTAGGAGTATCTTGATATCATGATAATTTGAATCATATATACCTGTTTATAAGGAAGTGAAGAAAAATGCACCAAGAAAGAAAAATCAGAAAAAGGTTTGATCAAGAGAAAGATTAAAGTTGCCCCAAAATTAATTCATGTTAGTGATTAATGATAAATTTATCAAATTTACCTTAAAATATATAGAAGTTTTCCTTATATTAGTTAAATTAATATTAACCCTAAAATGATCAAAATTATTCTTCAATTATAAATTAACAGTTAATTATATGCTTGCGATGACCATCATATTGAATTCCCTACATATATAAAGACCGATATGTTATTTGAAGTTTCAATGGCTAAAATATAAAAAAAAATAAAGCGCAAACATTTTTACCCAATACAACTAATAAATCCATCTCCAATAATACAATATGTATAAACTATATGCAATCAACATTGTCATTAATGGCTGGAAAGTTGCTTCGGTGAAAGTAAACTTTAGAGAATAAAATAAATTCTAACAATCGTAACTTTTCATTAACAATTTCTAAAATTGAGGTGTTGAGGACTCATTCACAAATTTCTAGATTAGTCTTGGATTGGGAAAAATATGCTAGGTTGGTGTTTTGTCGACTTATCTATATTTTGTTGTTGACAATATATTTTTTCTACCTCTGACTTATTCTTGATTCATGTAAAGATAAAATTGGGAAATAAGAAGGAAAAAAAAAACAGGCACGTACACAACACTATCACTAATGCATGACTGATCAATCTACATTATAAATAAAATAAAGCAAACATAACGAAGACATGTAAAAGAGCTAATAATTAAATCAGAAATTATATAACATGACAGAGTATATCATATATAGACCTGGTTATTGGACAGGGTAGTCCTATGGCTACAGGGTTAGGGTCAAATTTATAGGTTATTATTAGACAGGATCATTATTAGACAGGGTTGTTATAGGGCCGATAAAATATCCCAATAATTTTGAAAAATAAATTAGATATCGTAAAAAAAAAAATTACATGTATGAATTCCTGTTCAATTACACACACTTTTGTTTCTTTCCGTTCATTATTTTTCTTACTCTACCATTATTGGCCCGTTATCGACCCACGACCAGTATTCCGACACTGTTAGCATTAAGTAATAATATAGCATTATTGGCTTCGTATCCTGATTAAAGTAAATGGGTAAAACCAAACCAACCGAACCTCTGTCTCTTTCTTGAGCTTCTTGACTGGTCTCAGTTATCCGATTATCCTCATCTATACGAAACCCAACAAAAAAGAGGGGAAAAAAATGGAGATTTTGATATTTTCACCGATCCAAACCCATCTTTCCCAGAAAATTAGGGGAATGTTACATTTCAAAGATCAATGAAGAACACACATAGATTTCTATCCATCAGTGCTCGCATTCTTGAGCTCAAGATCTAGAACTAATTTCCATTTATTGAGAGAGAAAAAGATACAACCTACTGTTTCTAATTCTGTATTTATTATTGAATGAATGAAAAAGATAAGCTAAGAATCTATATATATCTATTACAGAGATACAGAAATAAAACAAGAAAGCTTGTGAAGTAAGCTAAATAGTTGTGCTGAGCTGTCCTTCTGATAACTAACTCAAGATGGTTGAGTTAGTTGCTGTTGTTGCTTCTTATTATCACATCTGATATCACCAGCATTATATTCAACACGCCCACTCAAACTGGGCAAGGTATCAAACATGCCTAGTTTGGAAAGCAAATAATTGAACTGTTGAGATGGAAGAATCTTTGTGAAAACATCTGCTATCTGAGATGAAGTAGGCAGATATGTGAGCTGCAATAAACCTTCTAAAATTTTATCTCTTGTAAAATGCACATCAATTTCAATATGCTTCGTTCTCTCATGATGTACATGATTCTTTGCTATGTGTATAGAGCTTTGGTTGTCACAATGTAATGTCACAGGTTTGAGCTTTGAAACCCCAAGTTCTTCAAGCAATCTGACTAACCAAGTTACCTCAGAAGCTGCTGCAGACATGGCTCTATACTCTGCCCCTGATAAGCTTTTGGAAACTATACTTTGCTTTTTAGACTTCCAACTCATTGGTGACTTACCCAATAGTAATACATACCCTGAAATGGACCTTCTAGAGTCCAAGCATGCTCCCCAATCTGAATCTGAATATGCTTGTAAGGTTAATTGATCAGTAGCATGTAAAAGAATCCCTTGTCCCATAGTAGATGCCACATATTGCAACACATGAACGAGTGCTTGATAATGAGAGAAGAAATAGAAATATCATCAGGTATATCTGAAAAGAGGAAAACATATGGTATATCAAAGAAGGCGGGTTGTGTGTAATCTGTGGAGAGGGGTAAAAAGAATTGAAAATGAGAATTTTCGGTACAAGTGTGATGTGAAGAAAGATGGAAAGGAAAGTGGTGTTCATAGAACACCACATCTCTAGAAATGACAATTTGTAAAGTGTCTAAGTTGAGCATTTTGTAGGCTTTTTGTCCAGGTGGGTATCCTATGAAAACATGAGGTGTGGCTTTGGGTTCAAATTTAGATTTATGTTGTTTAGGAGTGGAAACAAAACCTAAGCAACCAAATGATCTGAAATGATCAAGAGAGGGAGGAGTACCAAAAAGCTTCTCATAGGGACTAACATGATTAAGAACATGCAATGGCATCCTATTGATAATATGCACAGCATATAGGACACATTCCCCCTAGAACTGAGTAGGTAATTTATCTTGGAAAAACAATGCCCTAGACACTTCCAACAAGTGTTCTACTACCCCCATTTTGTTGGGAAGTATCAACACAGCTTTTGTGATTTATAATCCCTTGTGCAAGATAGTATTGCTTAAGCTTTCCTTCACAAAGTTCAGGTGCGTTGTCAGTTCTAATGTACTTGACAGATGCCTGAAAGTGTGTAGTAATGTATTGCATAAATTGAGGTATAATGTCAATAACATCATACTTTTTATGCAACAAGAATACTCAGGTCATCCTTGTAAAATCATCTACAACTGTTAGAAAAAATCTGCAATCATTATGTGTGGCAATTTTATAGGCCCCCCAAACATCTACATGAAGCATGTGAAATGCAGCAGTGGATTTAATGAAACTAGATGGAAATGAAGATCTAGTTTGCTTAGCTGCAGAGCAGATTTGACACACACAATCCAAAATCACTTTATTATCAAACATAGGCAGAACATGATGCAATTGATTCATAGGAAGATGTCCTTGCCTAAGATGCCATAGTTTTGCCTTATTCACAATATCACTATTTACAGCAACATTAACCAAACCATTAGAAGAACCTGTTGGAGCAACCAGTGAAGAATCCAAGTAGTAGAGACCATTTTGCAGTTTACCAAGAAGCATTGGCCTGGGTGAAAGGCCCTGTAGAAAGCATGTATCATCAGTGAAAGTAGTTGTATAATCAAGTGTTTGACACATCTTAGGAATTGAGACAAGATTGAACTTGAACTCAGGGACATATAGGACATTTTCCAAAACAATTCCATTTTTCAGTGAAATTGTACCAGTGTGAGTAACCTTAACCTGCTTTCCATTAGGTATTGTGATGTTTTTATCATCACTTGCTAGTTTATGACAGTTTTCAAACATTGCTAAGTCAGAGCACATGTGGTCACTTGCACCACTATCTATAATCCAGCTTGAAACAGAAAGAGAGGTGAAACAAGAAGTACCTGCAACATGAGCAGATGGCTGACCAATATCTTCTTAATTGTTCTGTTTGTGTTGATTCATAAATTGCATGAACAGCTGGTATTGTTGATCTGTAGATGTGCTCTTCTCAGTATCTTTGACTAGAATGATTGCATCATTGTGATTCTCAGCTTGAACCACAACAACAGTTCTCTTCCCTTTGTAGTGTGCTGGATAACCAACCAGCTTGTAGCATTTTTGTTTTGTATGCCCAGGCATATTACAATGATCACAGTATAAATTGTTCCATCTTTTAAAATCTCCCCCATAATTTTTTCTCTCATAGTTCCCAAAGTGCCTTGACTTATTAGAATACTCACTAAATCTTCTTTTGGCAGCAAAAGCCATAACCTCTTCTAAGTTGTTGTGAACTTGTGAGAGTTGTTTGTGCTTCTCTTCTTGCATTAACAATCTATAGGCTTGGGATATAGCAGGTAAGGGAGACATCACCAATATACTACCCCTGATTACTTCATATCCTTCTTTCAACCTCATCAAGAACTCTATAAGCCTCATATCTTGTTGTGATTTCAGCAACTTCTTTGTTATGCTACAGCTGCAGTTCTTACATTCACACATAGGAATTGGTTCTATTGAGTCTAATTGATCCCAAAGCATTTTCATCTTTGTATAGTACTCGGAAATACTATCTTGTCCTTGCTTCACATCATGTAAAGCCTGCTTAATGGAGAACAGTTGAGTTCCTGAGGATTGGCCATATCTTTCCTCTAAATTGTTCCAAATCTCATGTGCAGTGCTGAAGTATAGAACACATCTAGCTATATTTGGATCTAAGACTCCTAGTAACCAAGAGATTAACATACTGTTACATCTCTCACAGGCTTTGAGTTTAGATTCATTATTACTAGGTTTAGGAATAGTGCCATCAACAAAACCTAGCTTGTTTTTAGCTGACAAACTGATCAGCATTGATCGTTTCCAATCTCCATAACTAGCTCCATTAAACTGAACAAGATCAATTTCATACCAGGATTGTCAGATGGATGGATGTAGAATGGAGAAGTTGGATTTTGAGAAACATCAGTCATTGTATTCGTCATTTTGAGAAGGAATGATGAAATAAATCGAAGGAAAAAGTTGAAGATTATGCGAATCTACTGAATAATTGATTTAAGAAAGAATCAAATGAAGAATCGAATCAAGAAGAAATCAAATGCAGAACTGAATCAAGAAAGAATCGAATGAAGAATCAAATCAAGAAGAAATCAAATGAAGAGTTGAATCAAGAAACATTCAATCAGGTTTATCACATTGTAATGACAAATCTGAACTTCAAAATTGATCAATCTGATCAACAATTCAAGAATCAAATCAATGTAGCGACAATTGATCATCAATTTCACGAAAACACAGAGATTTATTTCGCGTAATTTTGGAATGAAAAATCAGAGATGAAAAATACCTCTGCAGATGAAGAAATGAAGCGATTAATGACGCTTAATTTTGCAGAATCTTGACTGGGCTCTGATACCATGTTACATTTCAAAGATCAATGAAGAACACACACAGATTTCTATCCATCACTGCTCGCATTCTTGAGCTCAGGATCTAGAACTAATTTCCATTTATTTAGAGAGAAAAAGATACAACCTACTGTTTCTACTTCTGTATTTATTATTGAATGAATGAAAAAGATAAGCTAAGAATCTATTTACATCTATTACAGAAATACAAAAATAAAACAAGAAAGCTTGTGAAGTAAGCTAAATAGTTGTGCTGAGCTGTCCTTCTGATAACTAACTCAAGATGGTTGAGTTAGTTGTTGTTGTTGCTTCTTATTATCACATCTGATATCACCAACATTATATTCAACAGGGAAAATAGAGCAGATAATTCTTATTCAGAAAACGGCCAATTTGTTTTTTAAAACCTTGATTTTTCTACTTAAAGTATTAATCTTTGACCCATTTTTGTAAGCTAAGAGTTGAGTTGAGCATTTGTAGTGAGAGAAAATGAGAAAGCATGTATGGTAACTTCCATACCACCCACTTCAAGTACCATTCTCTCTCTTCATTTTCCCTGCTAATTTTTGTTGAAATTTTTCTCTCTCCTAAATGTTAGTTGAATTTTGTTGCAGGTTGTAGCTGTTGTTGTGCTTTTAGCACTTGGGGTTTGCTTTTTATGTTTTCTTTGCTCCAAATGCATGGAGCAATGGCGAAAATTCTCAATCGATTCATGGAACAGAAGTTGTTTGTGCATATGTGGACTTATAGCATTACAGGTGACAAATGTAATAGGGTATTGTCAAAATTTTAATTTTGGATTGCAATATTGCCATTAGTTTCGAAGTTTGAATTCTTAGAAATTATAATGGCAGTTTCAAACCGCCATGCATAAATCAAGCAATATTTTATAACTTAACAAATTTAGTTGATTGTAATTGATCAAATTTTGGAAGTTCTTTATTTGAACCTTGATTTCAGCCGAGTAAACATTGAGGCACACGACTAAAATGGTTCTTTGTGTCGACACATCAGCCAGATTATAGCATTGCAATACACGTGGTACAATTGTGTGTACATGATTATTATGGGCTTTACATGTGGACAAATGAATAGATAAACGACACATAGGCAAATATGACTTAGCTTTATATATATATGATTACTCACTAAACCACGACCTTCAACCACCGCCTTCAACCACCGCCACCATACTCTTCCAAATATCAATCAATTTCATCAACCACCTCCTCCTCCACAGTTGAATCGCCGAACCACGACAAACCTCCATGTAAGCGAAATCTGAAGTCGATGGAAATCCAAAGAAAATTCGATTTACATCATCTCGTCCTCAAGCTCCGACCATGGAAGCTTCTGGACGTAGTCGGTGCTTAATTTTTGCAACCCTAACCTCGAACGAGTCAGCACCGCGTTAAATCAAACCGCGAAAGTCCTCCTTTGCGAATACGATGAAGGCGTAACCCCTACCACTCTTCGCGGAGTCTCTTTGCTTCGTATGCTTTCTCGCGATCGTCCTGTTGTTGAAATTAAAGCAGAATTGGTGGCGAAGTGATTGTTGTTGAGCAGGAGAAGGAGAAGATTAGGGATTTGAGGTTGGTCTTATGGAGGTAGAAATTGGGGATGGAAAAGAATAGAGAAAATCGAGTTCAAGAATAGTTGGTGAATTAATGATGGTGATGAGTTTATGCAGTGAATTCATTGGAAATTTGCACGTGTGAGATGGGTTGTTACACCATAAGCAATGGTGTAACTTGTTACACCTAGGACTGACTCTTTATTTATAAACAAAAAATTGGTATATAATCCAATATTGCAAATTAACGATTTATATATAGATTAATTCCATATGTAAGTCATAATTGACTTGAAGTAATATAATGTCTATGATTTACCTTTAAATTGTTTGGTTTGGCTATTTAAATTATTAGGAAGCAATGTTTTGCTTGATGGCTATTTTGTTTACTTTTTTTTTTTTTTTTTGAAAGGAAAAGCTTAATAGTGCATTAATCCATGGACAAAGTGTCCGAGAGTATATAGGGATCAATCTCCACAGGGCAGTGATTCTCCCACACCTGTTCCACTCCAAAAGGCACTATCTTAGCTAGATGATGGGCAACAAAGGTTCCCCCTCTTCTAACATGGGACCAAATTACAGAAGAAAAATTAGAACTTAAAAACAAAATGTCCTCTAACACACTATCAAACTCAGATAAGTAAACTACAACTTTAGATAGGCGGTTAACAAGCAATTGACTATCCAATTCCAAGATGACATTCTCATAACCATGTCGCTGAGCAAGCTTGACACCAAGAAGGAGAGCTTTACTTTTCACAATTTTCGGGGGCCACCAAGCACGAACTCTTCGCGTTGCCGAGAATAGTACTTCTCCTTTATCATTTCGGGCAACAACCCCCATTCCAACCCACTCCTCTGCAATCAATGACGTGTCCAAGTTGAGTTTCACAATACCTTGAGGCGGGGGCACCATCGATTTGCACTTGGACTATGGCGAGGCACGTTACTCTTATACACCTTCTGAGCATAAGAATTATGCTCCATAACGACCCGTTCCACCCGAGCTAGGATGACCTCATTCGGTTCTGATTTGTCTTCAAACACCTTGGTGTTTCTTTCTCGCCATATACACCACATCAATACCGCAACCTTCTGCTTCATCTTGACATTTTTTCCCCTCCAATTAAGCAAAGTATCACACCAACTCTCCCCCAAACAGCTAGCAAGCTCGCTGCAACCTTCAACAAGCCACAACTTGCTAACCCAAGGACAGTCCACCAGAGCATGCACGCTGCTCTCCTCGGCTACAACACACCAAGGGCAGTGGGCCTCCTCCAGCATATGGCGATGTTTTAGAAGTGCTCATGTAGGTAAGCTATTCGAACAAAGGCGCCACATAAAATGCTTAACCTTAGGAGAGACCTCCAAGCCCCAAACTTCCATCCAAGCCTCATGAAAATGCTCCAAATCACCTCCTTTTCCAAGCATATATATGGTTTTCGTGGAGTACAACCCATCCTTAGAATCGCCCAAGTTAGAGAGTCATTAGGGGCTCTCCCTCTTAGAGGTATCGATAAAATGCGTTGTTGATCATGCTCATTAAAATGAAGATATATTAAGTCAAAATTTCAATCCATTCTCAAAGGGTCAATAATATCACTCACCATTGTAATGTCAACAATTCTCGGGCTTGTGATAAATCTTCCTTCCTCACCAACCACCCACGAGTCCTCCCATATATTTACCTACGAACCATCTCCAATGCGCCATATAACACCTTCCTTCACCAGAGCCTTAGCACTCCATATACTCCTCCAGGAATAGCTCCCTGCATACCCTAAAGACGCTTCAAGAAAGGACGTTTTAGGGTAATACTTAGCCTTCATCACACGTCCCATCAGAGAATCGGCATGCTGAACTAATCTCCAAACTTGTCTACCGAGCAATGCATCATTAAAAATTCTCTAATCTTTGAAACCCATACCCCCTAGAAATTTTGGAGTACGTATCTTCCTAACTCTTCCAATGAATCTTTCGATTCAGACCAGTTTGCCCCCCAAAAGAAGCGAGCCATGGCCGAATTAATTTTATCAATTGTCGAGCAGGGGAGCTTGTACACCCCCATCAAATATGTGGGGATAGCCTGAGTGACTGATTTGAGAAGAACCTCTTTCCCGGCTCGTGACAAAAGTTTCTCTTTCCATCCCTGTAATTTCTTCCAGATTCTATCTAATAGAGCTTCAAACATAACTTTATTTGAACTTCCCACAGCAATAGGGAGACCCAAATATTTGTTATGTCTGTCAACAGGTCTCATGTTCAGCACTCCCATCAACTCTTCTTGTAGATCAGCACTAACCATCTGCCAAAAGACACATCCGACTTTTCATAGTTAATTATCTGCCCGGATGCTTTTTCATACTGGTTGAGTATATCAACAATAGTTCTGCAATCCTGTCGGTTAGCTCTCGCAAAGAGAAGACTGTCATCTGCAAAAAAAAGGTGAGAAACTGCTAGGCCACTTCGACTAGCCTTAGCTCCATGAATTTTTCTCTCGTGCACTTTTTTCTGTAACATGTGAGAGAAAGCATCAACAACTAGAATAAACAGGTAAGGAGAAAGAGGATCTCCCTGTCCGAGCCCCCGAGAAGGAGTCACATCACCACACACTCTTCCATTCAAAATGAAAGAGTACGACACAGACGAGACACAAGCCATCATCAAATTCACCCATCTGCAATCAAACCCCATAGTAAGCAGTAATTTGCGCAGAAAGCCCCATTCCATTCTATCATATGCCTTGCTCATATCCAACTTCAAGGCAATAGTACCTCTGCTCCCCTTACTTCTTTTCTTCATTGTATGAAACAACTCAAGAGCAATAATGGCATTATCAGTGATAAGTCTTCCGGAACAAAGGCACTTTGATTTTCAGACACAACATGAGGAAGAATATTTTTCAGACACATCACCAGAGTCTTGGTAACAAGTTCATACAACACATTACATAAACTGATAGGTCTGAAATCAACCATAGAAGTTGGAGATTTCACTTTAGGGATTAGAGCAATATTTCTATTAACATGACTTGGGAAGATACACCATGTAAGATATCACTAATAAACTCAGTCACATCATTACCTACTATATGCCAGAAGCGCTGGTAAAAAATAGCATGCATACCATCAGGGTCAGGAGCCTTGCACGGATGTATTTGAAGCAAAGCAACATAAATCTCCTCCTTCGAATAGGGCTTTAAGAGAATCTCATTGTAATCCTCGGTGATGAAATGACCAACATGG
Source organism: Beta lomatogona (assembly GCA_947646795.1). Lineage (NCBI taxonomy): Eukaryota > Viridiplantae > Streptophyta > Magnoliopsida > Caryophyllales > Amaranthaceae > Beta > Beta lomatogona. Next base: position 5,463,231 of record CANSNZ010000927.1, on the reverse strand, counting down.
TCGAGAACTTCATTCAACTGAACCGGACTCGGGAGCGTGGAAGTAAAGAGATTTTTATAATAGTCACCAATCACCTCTTCCAATTTCTCATCTTCCTCCTGCCAAATCCCATCAAAATCAAAAAGACCTTCAATGCGATTTCCACGCTTCCGTTGGGAAGCTTTATGGTGGAAATAGCTTGTGTTCCGATCACCATCTCTAACCTCTAACACTCGGGACCTTAAGTACCAATAAGCTTCGTGTTTTCGGTTAAGATCATCAAGCAAACCTTCTAGCTGCACACACTCCTCACAACTCTCCCTCGAAATATCACGTTGTTGCGCCAATTCAATGATTTTTCCGCTTCTGCAATCTGCTTCCCCAAACAGTCAAATGTGCCTCTACTCCACATCTTCAATTTCTCACCCACCAAACTCAGCTTGTGCATCACCGATTCCCCTGCATTTTCACTCCACGCATCTCTCACAACCTGTTCACATGGATCATCAAATAGTCAAGCAGTTTCGAATTTGAATGCCCTTTGTTTCTGCCTTGTGCTATTCGAACTTGGCTGCAATTTAATCAATATTGGCTAGTGGTCCGAGTTATATTTCAACAAATGTTCAACAGTAGCTTACGGATAGAACTGACACCAAGAAGGAGATGCTATAAATCTGTCAAGCCTTTCCCGAACTCTTGTATCAACCGACTTCCCTCGTTCCCAAGTCCACCATTGTCCCGCAAAACCAAGATCTCTAAGAGCCCATCTACTCAAAACTTCTCGAAAATTCTCCATTTCCCTCCTCTCTCTATCTGAGCCTCCTTCCTTCTCTTCATAAGATAAAATCTCATTAAAATCACCTCCCAACAAAATCGGCATAGAAGCCTCCTCACAAAGACGATGAATGAGATCCCAAGTTCGATATTTGTTATTCGTATCCGCCCAACCATACACTCCAACAAACCTCCAAGATAAACCCCCTTTTGTAACATCCCCACATATATGGTGACTGAAAAAAGATACAAGCTCGAACTTGACTCTCTGTTCTTGCCAGTACAAACACAAACCTCCAAATCTTCCCGTACTAGCTACTCCATGAGCATTAGAGTAACCAATACGATCTTTCACGTTCTTAGCAGCGGCTTTACTTATCATAGTTTCAGAGACAAAAACTATATCAGGGGCACAAATAGTACTCCAACTACGGAGCCTCCGAACTGACCAGGGGTTGCCCATACCCCTGCAGTTCCAACACATTAGATTCATAATGCCCGGCAGAGTTGGCTTTCACCAACAACCGCCTCGACAGATTTTTCAGCACTGCCAACATCATGTTCAGCAACAACTTTATTCTTTTTTAAGCCCTTGTTCAAGTCCTCCGTGTCATCTATTATCATTTCATCAGCTAGCTTTCTCTTTAAACCTGTGCTGTTATTAATATCATTGTTCAAACAACAATCCTCCACACGAGCAGGGATGTTAATGTCATTTGTTTTCTTGAGGGAGGGGAGTCTTATTTTGCGTGCTTTTTTGGGTGACCCACAACTAGCATTATATAAATTCAGCACTAAAGGAAGTGTACTTACATGATTAGCATCCACATTTAAATCTGCTGCCACAACACTTTCTTGTATGACATCATTTTTCACCTCACTCGACACAAGCACTACTTCCTTCTCCATGTTGACTTGCGGTTGGCCATCCTCTTTAGAATTCTCACTCACACAAACAACAGCTTTACTCAGGGTTGAGAATTGAAGGTTACGAGCACAACTCTTGAAGAGTTTGACCTCCTCCTCCATCTTGATTCTGCCTCGACGGGGAGAAGCTCGAAGCCATGAACCCCAACGCTTCTCTTCGTCTCTTTCCTCCTCCGTTAACATTACACAGTCTCGCTCAATGTGCCCCAAAATTCCGCAGGCATAACAGAAGTTTGGGAGTCTTTCGTACTTCACTTCTATCATAACAACTTTGCCTTCTTTGCTACGAATCTGTTGAATGCGGTGCAAAGGCTTTGTTATATCCATCAAGATCTTGAGCCGTGCGGATTTGTCCCATGCTATGCCATCATGGTCCACTTCCAGCACAGTTCCTAGCCCTCCCCCAATCAGTTTTATGCGTCGTTCAGTCCTACTGTCTATAGGGAGGTTGTATAACCTAACCCAAAAGGGGCAGTGAGTCATGGATATATTCGAAGGCTGGGCAGTACCTTCGATTTCATTAAACAAAACAAGATTTTGATCAAAATTCCAGGGTCTCCCTGCCAAGAACTGTTCTTGTCTCTCAAGTTTGCAAATTAAACCACAAAAAGATCATTCTCAATCGATCTAAAAAGAGCGCCTTTCGAGATCGACCAGATTTGGTTTAGGGTTCGTTTCATAGCTTCAAAATTATACGAACAGACTGTCAAAACCTTGCCTACTAGAGATAGGTTAAGTCCCGCATCATCCTTGTCATATGGTTCATCTTCGAACGAAACAACACCTCCTTCTTCTTCTGTGATCCTCAAGTTTGCACACCGTAACGCAATTTCGTCAGCCATGGGGCTGATAAAGATCCCAGGTGGGATGAAAGACTCGAAATTGAGACTTGTTGACGGAGTTCCAAGACTGTCGCTCGAACCCTAAAAATCGCCTAGGGAAGAGACTATTGCAATTTAAAACCAATCTTGACTTTGGATGTATAGAAAATGACCAAGCTACTTTGTTTACTTGATTTATTCACTAGTGGAAAAAACTTCAACCGCTGCGGTCAAAACTGGGCTTACCACTGCGGTTTTGGGCCGCATCGGTTGGACACGCAGCGGTAGCCAAATTTTAACTGTTGCGGTTCCGGGCGCAGCAATCAATCATTTACCGCTGCGGTTTTGACCCAAAACCGCAGCAGTAAATGATTAACTGCTGCGATTTTGACCCAAAACCGCAGCGGTAAATGATTAACTGCTGCGGTTTTGACCCAAAACCGCAGCTATTGACCACCCCAAAAACCAAAAAAGAAAATTAATTTTTTTTTGCATTTTTTCATTATTAATCAATATAAAATCAATAATATATATCAATACTCATTTTATTAAGCATATTATGCTCAATTGAAGCATAAGCATAAACAATTAGAATAATAAAAATAGTAACCATTATAATTTGGAAAAATTGATGGGAATAATCCCACCTTTTGGTGGTCTTCTTAAAACAGTCCCAGCTTTGGATTAACTCAATAAAATCCCACCTTTTACCTTATCTTCTTATTTTGGACCTTTACCTGTTGGTAACCTGCAATTGTAAGTTAATGAGTCACGTGGCAATGACTGGACTCACGTGTTTTATTTTCCCATTATATTTGAGTGCAATCCCCCATTTTTCCTCAACCCCAATCTTCTCCATCTTCTCTCTTTACTTTGTATTATGGCTGGGGGTTTTCTTGAAAGGAATTCAGGATCAACTATAAACATCATTCCAATTATTTTGAGTTGTCAATTGTTCCTGTGAAGATTTTCAGTTTAATTATCCCAAATTGGGTTGAGAATTATAGAAACACAAAAAAAACCCAATCTTCTCGTTCTTGCATCCCATCGCTCTCTGAAAACTTCTCCCTCCTCGGGTCATTTGTTTGGGTGGTGGACTTTGCTGCCATTTATGCCAATAGTGCTCCTGTCGGCATTCCGTCATCTCTCCTACGCCGGTGTGCGCTTCCGTTGCTCGTCCCTGTTCTTTTCTCTCTCCTCTACTTTCGTTTTCAGGTTGCTCAATTATCACCAACATGCATTGCTGTTTTGCTCCTTGATTATTCATAAGGTTGTAGTTCTCGAAAAGTAAATCAATTTAGGCACAATAAATAACCTCAATCGGAGCCCGGAGTTAGGAGTTACTCCTTTCATGAGTTTATAGTTTGTTGTTGCCTTTGTTACGGCGCATCGGGGTGGTTGTGTTGATGTTGCGGCCTTCATTCTGCTATGTTTCTTGTTCTTATCTGGTTTATTTGGAAAATAAATTCAGGCCTTGAAGGCTTAAATTGTATTAATTAAGGGTAGGTATACATATCTCCACACAAACGTTTCTAAGCTCAATTTAGTTGGTTCACAGAGTGTTGTGAATAGAAATAGATAGGTTTATCAAATTGGATATATGTTATAAGTTATGTAGCTGATAATAAGACTATAATTGCATTGAAGATGAATAATAGGAATTTAAGTTCTTGTTGGTGAAGGTAACTCAAGAATCATGGATTAGTTTCATGGGGAAATCTAAAACACAAGCACGCAAGATTGGAAACTAAATTAACCCACAACACAAAATTTGGGTGAAGTTTTTAAAAAAAAACAAAAAATTAGATGTAATGTGAAACCAAAAGGAAAAAATCACACTTGTTTATCCCTTTCGCAATTTGCTACCTTGGGTGAAGTTCTCTCTCCTCCATCTCCTACCGTTAAGAAGAAATAAAAAAAAATTAACCGGTTTCCAACAGGTAACAAGTGAAACAGGACCATTTTAAGAAGATAAGGCAAAAGGTGGGATTTTATTGAGTTAGTCCAAAGGTAGGACTGTTTTAAGAAGACAGCCCAAAGGTGGGATTATTCCCATCAATTTTTCCTTATAATTTTAACATCATACTCAACTATAACGAGATACATGCCCCATTGAATTAATAATCTCTGGCTCTTCAGGAGATGCAAGACTGATTATTGGAGTTGCACCGTCACCTGAATATATATCAGGCCAGTATACAATAGCTCGACTTCTTTGATTGCAAAATATGACTCCAACTCTGAGGTCAACTGCTTTACTAAACTGCTACTTTGGTGATCATTGTCCCAATTGATGAGACAAAGCAACCAAGTATCACCAACTACTGGAAGATCAAGAACAACACATCTCTTCGAAGCAGCAGGTGATAGGAAACTCCATAGAAAAAGTTTACTTCCGCAAATCATCCAAGACAACCCAGTTTCCTTGTCCATCCCACCAGAAATGCACGCTTCACCTGCCACAACAATCCCAACAGTGTCCTACTCAGAAATACATATCAACCTCACAAAAGGCAGCCAGAAAAGACAAGGTTCTTGTAAATGAAAAGACAAACTCATATCATTAACCTGGGACCGAATTCCGCAGGATACTTGTATGTCCATCATGAACAGCTTGTGGAAAATCTCCAACATACACAGGCTGTGGTAGATCTCCATTTTCCTGCTTTTCACTTTTCTTTGCCGAAGGGATTCTGCCAATAATCACACAACGATTAGTTTAAATTGGTACTATTAGGGTAGAAAGAGTATGGAAGAAACTCAATTGAGAGGTTTAAGTGAAGATACTGTCACCAAAAAAAAAAATTAATTTTGTATTCAACTAATTACTCTAAAGAATCAAAATAACCCAAAAAAATCTAATTCCCTTTGGGAAGTTATTCTAACTGGAGATAAAGACATACATATACTTTAACAACTATTTCTAGTCTTATTGTTTGCTTGGCAAGCAACAATCAACCAAAAAGCAATGCAAAAGAATAAAAGAACTCCAGTCTCGCAATACATTAGAAAGAGACATCTCAAGTGCCCCATGAACAAGAGGTCAAAGATGAAAGAAAGCTAATGAACCCATAAAGTAACTACAGAAGACTCCTAACCAAAGAAATTCCTATAATTCCTCTCCAACCAAAGCACCAACAACATGGCAAAAAAGTTACAGGAAAAAAAACATCCTGCCAGAAAAATGACCATGAAAAATGAAAGGCACAATGCAGTATATCCCAATCAAACCAATAACCTCTGCCAATAGACTTGAACAAAACATTACAATTATGATTATTCTTTGGCCCTCGTGACCTCTTTCTCCACATTTCCCATCAATTTTCATCACCTACCACATCTTCATCTCTCACTCTTTATTCTTTTAAAATCTAATCTTGTATCTATTTAACATAATTATTGACCTCAAGACAGCATATCCTATTAGTGCACCCTAATTTGCTGATCACATCCGCCATCTGCACTGTAGATTGATACATGCAAATTAGTGCATTGATACACTTTTGATCCAGCTTAACAAAACTAGACAGCAAACTAAGTTTCAGTACCCATGCCGCGTACTGTGAATTAGCTTAGGTAAGAGTATCCTAGCAATGATGTGTATTTGTAAGATGACATTAACCAATATTCATATCAAATTATCAATGTATGGACATATTAGACCACATTGTACATGGTTTTTTCATTATCTATGAGTAGAAAACAATAATTTCTTGATACATCAGGCTCGCGCTACTTAACAAAGCTCTAGACTCCAAAGCAACCCAAAATGAAAACAGAAATGGGGTAAAACAAAGATTTAAAGACAAACTTCAAAGAAAGTCAACATGGGAATAAAAGAGAAACAGTTTCAATAACTACAAACCTCTTTAGGTTTCAGTTCTTGAGCCTTTATCTTGACCATTTCACACTCCCAGAGAAATTCTTCCTGATGTGTCGGTAATAACAGTCCTTACTCCAAATATATACTCACAACATAAAAAAAAAAAAAAGTAATTAGCAAGTCAAAAATGCAGTATGTGACAATAAACCTCACACCGCTCCTGAAAGAACCTCCCTAGAACTAAAGAACACTCCACAAGCCACCTTGCCTAGGTCAGAGCAAAAACAGACAACAAAAGTCAATGATAAAATAAGATTAGAGTGAGATGCATATCGACCGGATGCCAACTATTTATACAAAGAGGGATCTGCAATTGTAATTTAGCAATGGAGTTCTAAAAAAAGCATTCCACTAATCCAACGATTTTGTATGTTTTAAATTAAATCACAGATGCAACCACATTCACAATAGCGGTCGCAATCTCGCGGAAGAAGCTAGTGCAGAGTGAATATTTTGACATAGTATGATCAAACTTATCATACGACTGGGTTATATGTTTTGTGAATGAAAATTAATTAAAACCTTGAATGGCTTCTTGCCCTTTGTATCGTAAAAATAATATAAACAGGCACAACTGATCTCATATACAATACCAACTCGAAATCCCACATCACATTCTTCTCCGTTTCATGACACTCGTACATCAATTTGATTCTTGTATTCATAATCATAACATAGACTTGCCTTTGATTCAACCAAATTGTGATTGTTAATATTGCTGCCTTTATTGGCCTAAAAAATTTTGAAACATGGACAATTTCTTCTTGAAGGACATCATATAAACAGAACATTTATGCATCAATTGGAGTCCAAAAGGGTATCTAGGGATGTATAGCGTTCATTTAATGGTTATCTATCAAGTATAGTTAGAGAAGATATTTCAAGTCTACAAACACATTCAGATGAATTTTAGGCAGCAAGCAAATTAATCGACATCTATTAGAAGACAAAATGTAAGAGCAACAAGTTTTTAACATACATCAAAATGCGCTCATCGAGGGCTCCTTGCTTGGATTTTTCGCCTCTATTAATCTGCAACAACAACAATTAAAACACGAAAAATTGAATTGAAGAGTGAAATCGAAGAAGAAAAGAGGGTTAGGGTTAAGATTTCGTACAAATACTTTAGATTTCGCTGAGGAGGGAGGATGAGAGAGGGAAGGGGGAGATTAGGGTTTAGTCTCCCCCTTGATATGGACGACGAGACTCCGCAACTGGTGGTGAGGAGGTGGCGACGAGATGAGATTCGGTGGCGACGAGGAGTGATTGGGCGAAGGACGCAAGAGAAGACGAAATCTTCCAGCATCAATCGAGAAAATTCGAAGGGAATTACCAAAAAAAAAAATTTGAAAATTACCCATTAATATTACCAAAATCGACGACCCACTTCAAGATCATGAAAGCTCATCTTTTTTCTTCTTCTTCCTCGCAATTCACCTTTTTTTCGGTGGTGGTGTGATTCGTCGGTGAACTGATGGAGTGATGGTGGGTTAGAGGAGAATGAGGGATAGAGGGGGGAGATGAGGGAGAGTGTGTGGTGGCGAATTTGGGCTGTCGTGGCTGTTGGGTTGTGGGAGGGAGAAGGGAGGAATTAGGGTTTGCTGAGAGGCGTGTGAGGAGGGAGGAGGGAGGAAGGAGGAAGGAGAAGATCAGAAGTGGGACTGAGGGAGTGATGACTGATGAGTGAGGGTTTTGTCGGTTTGGGCAACATTAACCGCTGCGGACCTGCGGTTACGAGAACCGCAACGCAGGAAACTTGAATTAACAAAACTTAGGGCCCGTTCGGTATTACTGTGGTTTTCTGTTTTTTGGTTTTTTGATTTTCAAAGTCATATGATATATGTCCTATAGTGAATAAAAAATTAGTCAAATTTATTGGGAACATGATGATTTTGAAAACTGACAACTAAAAAGTGAAAACTACTTTTTCTGGTTTCCTGTTTTTGGTTTTTAGTTTTCAAAAAAACTGAAAACTGAAAACAAAAAACGATAACGAACGGGCCCTTAAACTATACTGCATTTAAGTAAACTTGAATTAACAAAACTTTTCATTTGAGTAATTCCCCTTATCACCCCCTCAAGTGATCCCCTTTCACTTACCTTTAAAAAAAAGGAAAAGTTATAAAAAATAATCCCAAGTTTTGGCCATCTTCCCAAATTAATCCCAACTTTAGATTATTTTTAAATAATTTCAAGTTTGTTAGTAGTCTTTCCTTATTGGTCCCTACTGAAAAAAAGTCGGTTTAAAACTCGTTTTAAAAGTCAACACGTCGCGTGAAACATTTTCGTTTGCCTATCATTCAAATAGTGGAGTGGTGATGAAGGCGATTAGGGGTGATTTTTTTAAATAAAATGGTGTATTATCAACTTTTTAAAATTGGTTCAAAGGGTTATAGATCATTTGGACCAATGTGGGAAGATGACTCCCAAATTTCGGATTATTCAAAAATAATTTCAACTTGAGATTAACATGGGAAGACGCCTGAAACTTGGGATTATTTTTTACAATTTTTCCTATAAAAAAAAGACGTTAGTTAATAAATTAATTCCCAAGGCATTCTTCCTACCCAAGTAATTCTCACTAAGTACTTTTCTTGAAGCTTAAGACACTAGTAATCTTAGTTAATTACAAGAATTACACATTTCACATGAAATATGTTCCAACTCAGAGAGAGTTTTTGCATTATTTTTTTTATAACAATTGTAACACTTTGTCGATATACAATCATAATATAAACAAAACAGTGTTTTAAGATGCACAAACTATCGTCTCGACAGAAAATGTTTAAATAAACTAAATAAAAATGAAGTTCAAAACACAAAGTAAACAAATCTCAATTCACAAAAAGGCTGAACAATCACATAATCCCAAAAATAACAAACATAAAATAATAACATAATAAAATGTCTCAGAATCCTAAATATCATCTCGCTCACGGCCTACTCACGCCTCATAATCACCTGCAAAATCTTCAACAAACATCCACAATCAGTAAGGAGTAACTAACAACTCTCTTAACCCAATTTGAATCCATATAAGAGATTTAACAATCAAGTCATATAACAACAATATAAGAATAAATGTTAACCAACAATCCTCGTGCCAAGACCCTATGTTTTATTTAAAACAGAACGGAGGAAGTATTTTATTTTTGTAAATGTATATGAACCATTAAAATATGGATTATCTAACTACAATAATACAAACTTTGGCAGGTTCGCCCGCAATAATGCAAACTTTCGATTATTATTTAATATATCAAACTTTATGCTGAAATTCCTAGAGTAGGTCAACTTGACCTGAAACCTATAAAACATGTTATAATTGTAACAGGCGGTCCATCCCGACCAGCTTACAGAGGATTAATGCACAGCGGAATTAAAGAATCTAATCGAGCTAACCAACTGCTACCATCAAACCCACTGAACTATAGCAGATAATGTGGAAACTAACATCCCAACTCTATTTAATTTGAATTAACTATTACAACGCTTTGATTCTCATACTCTATCCTAATAAATTCCTCTGGAAAATTCGACAAAGTTTCCTTTGAAAATAGAACACCCCTAAAGCGGGAAATCATTTAAACCTATCCAGAACAATCTGAGTTACATAAAATATTCCCAATTCCAACACCCAACAGCCTCAACGCTTTCGGGGAGCAACACCAAGAGAGAATCAAGCGCATTAACGCCTTTTAAATATAATAATGTAAAACAACTAATTGACGACTAACTATTACATGAGCGACCTCGCTTCGAAAACAAATATAATATTACAATCACACTTCTAGCATTCCGAAGCCTTCGACTATAATCAATAATCTCCAAGTCTTGAACCTGCAGCAAATAAGACACTGCCACCTACCAAGTGACAGGCCACATAAATGACAAAACAAAACGTACACACATCAGCAAAGCTGAGTACTACCCATAATACACATTTAAAACATGCTTTGGTGTTCCTTTACTTCAAAACCATTCAACAACAATAACAATTATTAATAACAATAGCAACTGCTACACATGCTTTAAATTTGTCAACCAATACCCTTAGTGACTTCACAGTTCCTCACGGAACAATAATAACAACAACCATGCTTTTAACTTGTCAACCAATACCCTTGGTGACTTCACGATTCCTCATGTAACAATCATAACAGCAAACATGCTTTAAACTTGTCATCCAATACTCTTGGAGACCTCACGGTTCCTCGCGGAACAATCTTTATTCCTTTCAATCAATTCTTTTAGAAACCTTCATATACTTTATGTTATTTTAAGACAATCATTTGGCAATAGGTAAGGGAACAACGCGAAGGTAGCAACACCATATTGCAGACACATCGCTTATCGGGGAACATCTTCCCACCAGATAAAAGGCCTACCGTAGTCTTTAGTGTATACACCCCTTGAAGCAACCCACCAGAGGTAATACTTCCAAGGCGACTCTCATTATACTCCACCAGCGGGTTTCCCCTTAAGACACTCCACCACAGAGTAATCCTTTAGGTCCTTAGGGTCGACCACCAAAGAAGCCCTAAGCCTTTCGTCATGTGTTCATAACCTATGAAGGGCCCACCACAAGCGATCCTCATCGGCTCCTTCTAACCATTGCCATTCTTTCACTTTACATGATTAGTTCTTTAATCACTTTCATTTCCAACAATTCAACTCGATATCAACTTAACAAATAAAACCATGAACCACAAGACAAATACGCAATCCAATAAAACAAGGTTCATGCTATAACATAACTTGAATTCCAAATTTACATAATCAATAACGAACTATTTACATATCAAACTCGTAATTACGTGGAGCGACTCTACCTCATATCTAATTATAAAAACCACTCAACCAAATAACAAAGGCTTCTTTTAAGTTACTCACAAACTTATACTTACTTACGTAGTTAAATTCACGTGCTAACTTACTTAAGTAAACACTAAACATACCATCTGACTTTATTATATTACTCCCGCTACAGATATTAAACTCAAATTTCTTTCTAGACAAACCTCGATAATCAAATCCATGATTAATTAAACTATTTTGAACACTCTTCATGTTATTAACAATGATTAGTTAATCCTTTTTCTAACTTCATGTGAGCAAACTAATTAAGTAAATTCACTTTTAAAGTCTAGTCACATAACTATTCTCCATAACACCATTGAACAATATTGTACTTTAGAAGATTAAACTACATGAAAGTTGTTTACTAAACTATTTGACTTTACTTTATAAGAATTACCAAAAAATAAATGTATTACTTCCCTTTTAGGAACACTATATAATATTCCAACTTTACTATGTTAATCTAGAGGTGTCAAAAACTGGGCCGACCCACGGGTGAACCCGCATGCGACCCAGACCCAACCTGTTCCGAGCCGAGAGTGGTCGGTTGGAAAGCCGACCCATTCCGACCCAGTGTTCACCCGTGCCCAGTTTAACCCGTGGAATTAGTAACCCAACCTGAGTTTGGCCGACCCAGTTGTACCCGTACCCGGTTGCACCCGTGAATAACGACCCGGACCCAACCTCGTTTCCGACCCAAAATGACCCGCACCCAACTTCACCCGCCAATGACCCAGCTTAAACCCACCCGGTTATCACCCAACCCAGCTTATCACCCAACCCAAGCCACCCAACCCGGTTGTGACCCAACCCAGCCTATCACCGACTCGCTTCGACCCAACTCGGCTATCACCGACCCGGTTGTGACCCAACCCACTATCACCGACCTGGCGGTTGTGACCCAACCCCGCTAGCACCGACCCGGTTGTGACCCAACCCAGCTATCACCGACCCAGTTTCGACCCAACCCCGTTAGCACCCGACCCAACTAAACCCGACTCAATGCCATTCCGACCCAACACCATTTATTTGTTTTTGGGGTGCAAGACCGAAGACGTATAAGATTACCATTTATTTCAAGTTTTATCTTTCTTTTATTTTTTTCAAAAATCGATGGAACACATTTTTTGATTTTTTCTGACAAGTACATTAATATTTGGAGTAGTTCTCGATTAGGCGGAGGCCGGAGATGAAACACATAGTTTCTGTTGTTAGACATGCATTTAAGCCATGACTTCCGTACACCATAGGGCATAATCCATAAGGTATCTTAATTCTTAACCTCCAACTTTTTCTTAATTTATGTAAATAGTTGAATTGAATTAATCATTATGTACATTTTCAGCCCATTTATATTTGGAACGTGTTAGAACGTGTTTGAACAAGTGTGTTTGAACGTGTTCATTATGTACATTTTCAGCCCATTTTCAGCCCATTTATATTATCCATAAGACTTACTTAATGTTTAAACGTGTTCGGTCCTTGTTACTTAATGTTTTAATGTCTAATAAAGAAATAGTGAAGACGTCTCTCTCTAACGATCAAACATTTGTTTTACTTAGTATTTAATAAATATTAGAAATAAAATAAATAAAATCAGACTTAAAGTATTAAATAAAAAAAATATATGAAATTAAAATTGAACAAAAACTGCCATTAATCATTCCAAGCTTCCAACATCTTTACAAAATCAGCAACCCTAATATAAAAGGGGAAACATCCATTACATCCAACAAGTTAGATTATCATTACTAATAAGCAAAAAAATTACATAATGATCATCATTTACATGGCCCAACAAAGCAGCAAAAAGTTAGTACAAAAAATTCCAATATCCTACCAAGGCAGCCACTAATACTCCCCTTCAATTCCAAAAAATTTCAAAAAGTTAGTACAAAAAGTTGGTATCTCATGACCTTCATCAATTTTGCACTTGATGTACCTGAAATTATAAACTCAAAAATTTCTAAATAAAAGAATATTAAAAATAAATACCAAAGACAGATTTTTGAGAGAAATAAGGCAGCAAAAAAGAATAAAATATCTAAAACATTTGGTATAAAAAAATAGCTCTCAGGTACAAATTTCACCTCATCATCGAGCACTCGACTCTAATTGACAACACAACTTAACACGACAAGAAAGCCAGCAAAGAGACACAAGCATCATCAATACCAACCAAGTATGTATCATGTTCAATTAAGGCAGCAACAGAAATGAGAGATGCATTGTGACACTAAGGGCAAAACAAGTGTGTAAAGTTAAATGTTGGCAAAAAAAGTCGCTAACAACCATAGGGCAAAGGTGGAAGACAAGAGAAAGAACAACTACAGCTCTCGGTACAAATTTCACCTCATCATCGAGCACTCGACTCTAATTGACAACATAACTTAACACAACAAGAAAGCCAAAGCAAAGTGACACAAGCATCAACAATACCAACCAAGTATGTATCATGTTCAATGAAGGCAAAGAACAAAAATTAAGAGATGCATTGTGACACTAAGGGCAAAACAAGTGTGTAAAGTTAAATGTAGGCAAAAAAAGTCGCTAACAACCATAGGGCAAAGGTGGAAGACAAGGGAAAGAACAACTACAGCTCTCGAGTACAAATTTCACCTCATCATCGAGCACTCGACTCTAATTGACAACACAACTTAACACAACAAGAAAGCCAAAGAAAGTGACACAAGCATCAACAATACCAAGCAAGTATGTATCATGTTCAATGAAGGCAAGCAACAAAAATTTAGAGATGCATTGTGACACTAAGGGCAAAACAAGTTGTGTAAAGTTAAATGTAGGCAAAAAAAGTCGCTAACCATAGGACTCCAATTATCTTTGCGCAAGGGACATTAATTTATTAAGCAAAAGGATATTGAACAACTAAACCAAACCCAAAATACACCATCAACAATGGGCCAAAACAAAAACCAAAGAAACCACCATCACCAAAACAACCATCAATAATAGGCCAAAACAAAAACCAAAGAAACCACCATCACCAAAACAACCATCAACAATAGGCCAAAACAAAAACCAGCAACAAACCATCACCAAAACAGCCATCGCAATAGGCCAAAACAAAAACCAAAGAACAAACCATCACCAAAACAGCCATCAACAATAAGCCAAAACAAAAACCAAGAAACCACCATCACCAAAACAGCCATGAAGGCATGAACCATCAAACAAAAACATCACGGTTTAAGGGATTGAATCATAATCAATATCAAAAGGCTCAGTATCCTTAACAACCTCAAGAGACTCCTCATCCTTAGAATAACCAAATATCCAATTTTGGCAAGTCACTATAGCCTCAACATTTTTGGGCAACAAACGTGTGCGGTACTTTGTTAAAATTCTCGCCCCCATACTAAATGAAGACTCGGAAGCCACGGATGTAATGGGGATAGCCAAAACATCTCTAGCCATCCGAGCCACAATAGGATAAACGGTCACATGAGATTTCCAATAAGCCAAAACATCAAAGTGGTCATCTTGATCGGGAGGAACATGTGGGGCATTGAAATATGATTCCATATCATTTTCAACACCCCTACTAGCAAGCAACATTGGCACCAAAACTCTAAAAAACAAAGAAAGTAAATAGTATATCACTAAACTATTCCCAAACAAAGAATCACTAATAGATTAAAATGATACACATAATAGCCAACCTTTCCTAAATTGGCCTTCTTAAATGGACGGGCAAGTGACCTTGCAAAACTTGGAGTGGAGGACTCGAACCAGGTAGTCACGTAAGATGTAGTGGAAGAAGATTGTAGGTGAGAATAAACAAGTAGCATAGTGCATATACAACTCACTAAAAGCATCAACAGCTTCTTTAACCTTACCATTAAGATCTTCGGCAAATAAACAAGAGCATACAACTCATGAACAAAGTTTTTTTTGTAACGGGGATCAAGCATAATAGCAATAGTAAGAATTAGAGAATAATTTTGCCAATATTTGTTAAATTTTTGATACATAGGAGCCGCCATAAGACGAATAGAATCGGTTGGGTTTTCTTGAGCATAATACAAAAGACTTTCAATCAAAACAATATTCTCCACATATAAGTTAGCAAGTGGGGTAATCGGAACCAGAAAAAAAGACATGTAATATCATAAAACGGTTCAAGAAAATCACAAACATTTTGGACAGCTTTCCCATTCAAAATCACTTAAAGAAACATCTAAACCATGCTCAAGCAAACAATACCTATCTACAGCCTCCCTAGCTTCTAAACACCTACGAAGCATAAGAAAAGTAGAATTCCAACGAGTACGTACATCGCCAATTAACAAACCAGAAAAACCAAGTGTTGACATACTTAACACAATCATCAAACCTCTCTTTCCTAATGTTCGAATAAGAATCATATGAAACAACTTGTTGCAACTTTGTAACAGTTTTATCCATAAACTTAAAACCAGCTTGAACAATCAAATTCAATATATGGGCAAAGACATCTAATATGAAAAAATTTACCGTAACAAGGCAAAGATATTAGTCCTATTTAAGTCCCTAACCATTTCTTGAATCATAACATCATTGGCAGTAGCAATATCACAAGTTAAAGAAAACACTTTATCTCTAATATTCCACTCATCAAACAAATCAAGAGTAAACTTACCCAACTCCTTACCAAGTGTGGGAACCAGGAAAATGTCGAAAAACAAGAATTTTAGAACGTAGCACCCAAGAGTTATCAACATAATGAGCAGTCAAAACAAAGTGAAACTAACATTGTTAAGAAGCAGACCACAAATCACAAGTACAACAGATTTTTCCTTCTAAATTACCTATAGCTATTTTTAATTGAGTTTTAAGGGCAAAGAACTGATTAGTACAATGCTTAAGCATAGTATTCCTAGAAATATGTTTCACATTAGGATTCAAGTAAGAAAGTAATTCTCTATGCTTAGCATGCTCAACCATCAAAAAAGGATATCCATGACACATAATAGCTTCAAAGAAATATACGACAAAAAGTTTTTTGATCATAATGAACCCCAGGTTGAAGTTGCTTAACTTTTAAGTAAGGTTCACATTTTTCTAAGTGTTTATTTTGGTTATTAGTACCTTGTGTTCCCTCAAAGACGATAGGTTTTAACATTACGGTGCTTACATGTAGAAAAAATCTTACCATCTTCTCGTTTTAAACAAAGTAAAGTGCCGCCAAACCTTAGGCGTACGCCTCCCAAACAGGACGGGGTCATGGGTTTGGGGAGAAACAGTTTCCTCATCAACAGACAAAGAATTTGACCCAATAATAGAGTTGAGTGTCAATGGATGAACCGAAAAACAAGTCAAACGTATTGAATTCTAGGGTTAGGGTTCGGTAATGTGTGGGGTTAGATCGATTTAAGAGTCAAAGTCAAGTTTAATGGTTTAGGGCGGAGTTAAAGAATGTTCCGGATCTCCCATTAAAAAAACAGTCACATAATGAATTTATTATTCAATTCAATATAAAAGAATTTATTCAATTTAATATACAACTATAATTATTATAACAAAATAAATGTTCCGCATCTCACATTTAGGGTTTAGGGCAGGTTTAAGAATGTTTACAAAATGTATGTTCGATCTCACATAAAAAACAGTCACATTATGAATTAATTAATCAATTTAATATAAAAGAATTGGTTCAATTTAATATACAATTTTAATTATTTTACAAAATGTAAGTTCCATATCTCACATAAAAAAAAACAGTCATGTAATGAATTATTCAATTTAATACAAAATAATTGATTCAATTTAGTATACATTTATAATTATTTTTACAAAATCTATGTTGAAAATGTCACATAAAAAAACAGTCACATTATGAATTAATTAATCAATTTAATATAAAAGAATTGGTTCAATTTAATATACAGTCAGCGTTTAGGGTTTAGGGTTTTAGGGTTTAGGGTTTAGGGTTAGGGTTAGGGTTAGGGTTAGGGTTAGGGTTTAGGGTTTAGGGTTTAGGGTTTAGGGTTTAGGGTTTAGGGTTTAAGGTTTAGGGTTTAGGGTTTAGGGTTTAGGGTTTAGGGTTTAGGGTTTAGGGTTTAGGGTTTTATCCCCAACCCTAAACTCAAACCCTAAACAAAAACCCTAAACTCTAGACCCTAAACAGAAACCCTAAACTCAAACCCTAAACAAAAACCCTAAGCTCTAGACCCTAAACAGAAACCCTAAACACAAACCCTAAACAATCAAACCCTAAACAGTCAAGCCCTAAATAGTCAAGCCCTAAATAGTCAAGCCCTAAACCCTAGTCAAGGCCTAAATAGTCAAGCCCCAAAGGCTAAACAAAGCTCAAAAGACTGTCCAATATAAACAAGAACCCAGAAAAAAGCCCAAAACTTGCACCCAGAAAAAAGCCCAAAACTTGCACCCAGAAAACAGGAACATACATGAACTGATGAACAGAACTTATGAACCCAGAACAGAGAACACAAACCCTAGATCATTTTATTATTTAACATAAATAAATTTTATTAATTTTATTATTCAATTTAAGTAAAAGTGTAAAATCCGAGGCTAGATTCTAGAACACAAACCCTAGATGATTTTATTATTCAGATCTCACATTTTCCGTACATAAATAAAAGGCAAAATAATACAAAAAAAGATAGAAAAAAAATCTAGATCTCACATATTCCGTAAAAAACTGAAATAGCAAACATGGAAAAATAATCCCAAAATAATCTAGATCTGGACAAAAAAAACAAGTAAAGGTAAAAAAAAATATAGATCTCAAACAAATGTCACATGATATTCAAAAAATAGTATAGATATCAGATCTCACATAAAAAAACTTTAAAACATAGCCACATACTCACAATCTCACATATTCCATATAAAAATAAAAAGTAAAATAATACAAAAAAAAGATACAAAAATAAATCACTACGAAGAACTGAAGTTGAAAAAAAGTAAGAAACATGGAAAAAAGATCCCAAAATAATCTAGATCTGGACAAAAACAACAAGTAAAGTTAAAAAAAAGTATAGATCTCAAACACATGTCACATGATATTCGAAAATAGTATAGATATCGGATCCGTAACATACTCACATTCACAATTTCAAGTAAAATAATAAAAAAATCAAGATCTTCAAAAAAAACAAGTAAAATTAAAAACAAACATCATATTCCAAGAAATCGCAAAACCGGACCAAAGATATATTCCCACAATCACATGCAAGGGCAGATCTTCCTAAATCTACAAAAAAAAAGGAAAACGAGAACTCTAGGAAAAAGAAAACTTACCCGGTGGTTGCGACATAATTTTTTGCGAATAAATTTGCGTTTTTTTTTTTTTTTTCTTTATTTTGCTTCTTCTTGGACGAAAGCTTTGTTTTTTATGATCTTCACTTCTTAACAGCTTCAAGAATCGGCCCTTAAGTCTTCAACCCTTCGAGCCGTGTGAAACCCGAATAAGAGAGATTATTACCCCAATCTACAATTTGCAAATAAAGAGTGAAACCGTAATAAGAGAGAGGAGAGACTGAGAGAAAAGAAAAGAAAATGAAGAAAATGAGAGATTAGATCTGAATTCTGAGGAAGTGAGGAAGTGAGGAAGTGAGGAAGTGAGAGGATGAGTCATGAGAGAAAAACTCAAAAACCTAATTCAGAGAGAAAAGCCGGAATGAGAGAGAAATGAAGTGAGGAAATGAGCGTGTGACCTAGAAAATTAGGTTTATATACCAAGGGGCATTAGGGGGAGGTTTAGGGTTAGATCAAGGGTTGAGATTTATTCATTTATGGTTAGATCAACGGTTGAGGTTTAGGGTTAGATCAAAGGTTGAGATTTAACCATTGTTTGAATGAGTGGGTAAGATTAATTTTTGTAAGTTCATTTAGGGTTTTTAGTAAAGATTTCTGATTTTAGATTTCATTTAGACTAGAGTTCATTTAAATTTCATTTATAGTTCTTTTAGACATTTAGTATTAATTTGTAAATTTGTTTAGTAATACTAATTACTAATTATTAATATTATAAATTAATAAAATTACAAACTTTAGAAATTTAATTACTATTTTTAATTATGAACAAGATCATTAATGTAAAAATAATTATGAATGAGGTTTACTAACTGTTTTAATAATTCCTACTTACTTTAAAAGTTCAATGAATAATGATGTAATTGTATTGATGACGAAAGTTTGTGAAACAATGAAAGTTTAAATTATTAATTGTTAAGTATGAAATGCATTAATGTGTGATTATTTAAGTAATGAAATAGACGGATTTATAGTATGCTTTGATTATTGTTAAAACTGTGTAATAACATCGATGATCAATCGTATGATCATTTGATGGTTTTGACTTTTGATTAATGTCGAAGACAATCAATCTTAATATCTTATGATCAATTTGATTTATGTCGCTAAGCTAACTAACAAACTGTTTAAGTTTAATAGTCTATTGACTCTAATATTATAAGTTTATAATCAATAATCCTTATGGTTGTTACTTGTTACATGTTAGTTGTTACTTGTTACTTGAATACTTATGCAATCATCAATAAGAATAACTAAATAAGTGAATAACTAATAGAGTAATAGGCGATACTTAGGCAATAGGCCAACTTTATGATCATTTGATTTATGTCAACCTTAACAGCTTAACTGAACGAAATTCGATCAATGTTTCATCCTCTACTGATACAATGACATGATTATTATTTCATATTGATTATAGACCATGATCTACTTTCATAGCTTCAATATTTCATCTTCATCCTTTAGTGATATAGTGTATGATTATGTATAATCTTCTGAACGATCATATGACATATTCGATTAAGTGATTAACATTGATGATTGTTACTTGTTGAGTTGTTCCATGATCGATGAAAAGTCGAACAATTTTATAATTACAAATTAATTAAGATGCTTTCATTAATGTTTTAACGTCAACCTAATTCTTTAATTCTAACTCTTTTTGTTGCTATATAGTAACTGATTCAGATTTCAGACAAAAGAGTAAGTAAGTCACTAACTAACAAAATGTTTAAGTTTAATAGTTTATTAACCCTAACACTATAAGTCTATTATCTATAACTCTATAATCAATAATCCTTATAGCTGTTACTTGTTACTTGTTATATGTTAGTTGTTACTTGTTACTTGTTATATGTTAGTTGTTACTTGTTACTTGAATACATATGCAATCATGAATAAGAATAACTAAATAACTGAATAACTAATGAGCGATACTTACTAGTTACTACTTAGTAACTTAGTCAATAGGCCAATTGCCAATAGCCAATAATGGTGAATGACCCAATAATATAAGTATAATTTATAAGTCTTATTGTAGTAACATTTCAAATTAATAATAATAATATAAGTATCAAACTATTAATGATTCAATGTATTATTAAAAAATTAACAATTACCCAACCACAATTCACAATATCAGTATAATTACAGATTACTATAATATACCACTATAAGTATAAAGTATAATGACTATAATAGTATAATCTATACCACAATATCATAATACGCCACGGAGCCGCCGGTTCGATATTTAGTCGTTCCAAGAACCAAGTCGGCAAGTCCCACCGAGATCCGATTTTTGTCGACCCAACTCGAAATCCGATTTATTCTGACCCAAGTCCCAAGTCATTCCGATAGTCGATTTGTTGAACACTCAATTAATTCTGAAGGTCGATTTATTCTGACGCAATTCATTCCCATATCGATTTCTTCCGACCCAAGTTATTCCGATATCGATTTCTTTCGACCCAAGTAACCCGAAAGCCAATTTCTTCCAACCCAAGTAATTCCGAAAGCCGCATTATTCCTACCCAACTTATTCCGATATCGATTTCTTCCGACCCAAGTAACCCGAAAGCCGATTTCTTCCAACCTTAGTAATTCCGGAAGTCGAATTATTCCGACCAAAGTTATTCCGATATCGATTCCGACCCAAGTAACCCGAAAACCAATTTCTTCCGACCCAAGTCATTCCGAAACCCGATTTCTTCCGACCCAAGTCATTCCGAAAGCCGATTTCTTCCGACCCAAGTTATTCCGAAAGCCGATTTCTTCCGACCCAAGTCATTCCGAAAGCCGATTTCGACCGACTTCACCTTATTCCATTCCGACCCAAATTCACCCAACCCAGATACTGGCCGACCCAGTCTCACCCGACCCATTTCCGACCCAGTTCCGAGATCCTCTCACCCAGTTTCACCCGACCCAAGTTCACCCGACCCACCCAGTTCCGACCCATGACACGGTGTCACCCAGATTATTCCGACCCAAATCATTCCGACCCAGCCTGGGTCAACCCAAACCCAGCCAGTGACCCAGATTGACACCTCTATGTTAATCCATTTATACGATGTTTTATCATCACGTTGAATCAAAGCTATTCTCAGATGAAACCTTGATGATCGTCTTTATGATTAAACTACAATCTCCACATTATGAACATCGATTACTTAATTCATCTCTAACATTAAGTTAGTAAACTAACATAATTCGTTCACTAATCTTGATATGTAGTTCTTAACTAATTAGCGTATTATCATATAAACTTCTAAGTTCCTACTCTTTAACTTATAACTCACCTTACAACAATAGCCCTAGGTAACAACTATTCCCATTAGATTCAGATAATAAAACCAATTCAATAAACTTCGTCAAATATAATCACCTTGACCACTCTACCAACATTTTGAATTAGAACTAAATTAATTTAATCAATCAACCTTTAAAACCCAATTCCATACATAATCCTCAAAGCATAATCAACTATAAATTCAATAATACTAGCTACATCACACGACTAGCATCCTCAATTCAGAATCATAATTCTAAATTATAAAACAAATCAAGTAACTTGAATTAACAAAACTTAAGTAAACAAATAAAAGACTTATTTGGCTACTAATGATATGAAAACATTCCTCCTAAAAATAACAACAGCAGTAGTATTACCACCAACAACACAATAACAACCACAACAACAATAACCCATGCTAACAATAAACCACCACAAGAACACATCATCAACAACAGCGCACCAACAACAACAACGCATCACCACCACCAACGACAACAATATAACAGCAGCAACAACAACAACAACACCACCACCACCAACAATAACAACACCACCACCAGCACCACCACCAACAATAACAACACCACCAACACATAACACTAATAGACAGGTGAAATAGATACACAACACAAGAAGGGGGAAGTACCTTTGGTACTTTGCTGGAACACCAATACGTGGCGGCAACAAGGCGGCACACGCAGCAGCAACACGCAGAAGGAAGGAAGAAGATGCGAGCAAGAAAGAGAGGGGAGCAGGGGAAACGCGGGGCTGGGGATCAACACACTGGCGAGCTATGGCTCGCAGTGGCCAAACCAGAACAACGGCGATAGCACCACCTCGACGAAGCAGCAACAAGGAACGGGGGAGAGAGAGAAACGAGAATAGGGGAGGCAAGCACAGGCAGCAGCATAGCGATAAGAACAACGGCAACAACACAACAGCAGCACCCAGTCGAGGAAGGAAGAGGAGGACGCCGGCAGCACCGAAGACCGCGGAAACAGCAGCGACGATGGCGCGCGAGCAACGACGCAGAGCAACACCAGCAGCAGCACCGAGATGAGGGAGAGATAGAGCAACAGCATAGGAGAGAGATATTAAAATGGGGGTTTTGGGTTTCTTGTTCTTCAATTGAAGGAGTAATTAGATTTGAAATGGGGAGACTTTGGGCCTATTCTTTTGGACTTATTTTCAGCAAAAATAAATAAAAATAAGTTCAGTTCAGCAAAAATAAATTCAGTTCAGTAAAAATAAGTTCAGTATTACTATTAATGTTGTAATTATTATTTTTGTTTTCAATATTACTATTAATATTGTTATTATTATTAATATTATAATTATAATAACGATGAATTTGTAATTTTTTAAATTTTTTTATTTTTTTAATTGTTTTATTTTTTTAATTTTTTAAATTTTTTATTTTTTTATTTTTAAAATTTTTTTATTTTTTTATTTTATTTTTTATTTTTATTATGTATTATTTATTATTTAGTAATTATTATTTATTATTATTATTATTATTATTAATATTATTATTTATTATTATTATTATTATTATTATTATTATTATTTATTATTATTATTATTATTATTATTATTTATTATTATTATTTATTATTATTTATTTATTATTTATTTATTATTTATTATTATTTATTATTGTATATTATTTATTATGTATTATTTATTTCATTATTTATTATTTAATATTTATTATTTATTTTTTATTATTTATTATTATTTATTATTATTATTATTATTATTTATTATTTATTATTTATTATTATTATTTATGATTATTATTATTATTATTATTATTATTAATATTATTTATTATTATTATTATTATTTATTATTATTATTTATTATTTATTATTTATTATTTATTAATTATTATTTATTATTTATTATTTATTATTATTATTATCATTATTATTACTATTATTTATTATTATTATTATTTATTATTATTATTATTATTTATTATTATTTATTATTTATTATTATTTGTTATTATTATTATTATTATTATTATTTATTATATATTATTTATTATTATTATTATTATCTATTATTATTTATTATTTGTTATTATTATTATGATTTATTATTATTATTATTATTATTATTATTATTTATTATATATTATATATTATATATTATTTATTATTATTATATATTATATATTATATATTATTTATTATTATTATTATTATTATTATTATTATTATTATTATTATTATTATTATTTACTCCCTCCGTTCTCTTTTGTTCTTCTTGTTTAGAATCAGGGGAGGAACCAATGTAAAATTTATTAAGGGCTGGATTCTCCTTTTTTAATGTTTAATTGAAAAAAAATGAAAGATTCCAATCCTCATTAATGTAACCTTTTTTTACAGCAAAAAGAAAACAATTTTAATTTATCTAATCTGTTTTAGGTGCCTTGATAATTGTTGTATTCATTTAATTGTCCACGTCCAGTAATATCCAATTACAGCCATAGATTAACTCTACTAATTGCTGGATTGTGCCACATCACCAATCACTACCAAAATGCATACACCAATTAAACAAAAAAAATAAGGATTACTTCATTTAAAATTTATAGAATCAGATTACAGCCATTAGATTGCAACATGAAAATCTACACGGATCACATGATGAAAAGCAAGCCAAATAAAATTTGGGATTTTCCCTCCAACAAATGGAGTGACTGTTGGTTACCTTCACCTATTTAAAGGGAAGGAAACCACAGCCATTACAACCTCACTAAAAATCAAACAAAAGAGTTTCTTCTCAAAAAAAATCTAAGCATCATTGCCTTGTTTTTGGCTTCAAATCTGGAAGGAAATATGTCTGATTTCCTTGATGAAGAGCATTAAAATGGAACATACATGTACTATGGAGGTGCTGAATTTCAGCAGCATATTCACCTCAACAATCATGATGAAGAAGATGATGAAGGGGACAATTCATCATTTGATCTGAACGTAGACCCACAAAATGAACCTCCATCTGATGTGGAGCAAGAAGATCATCATCGCCCAAGGCTCAGCAATGAAGCAAGGCTGCAAATTCTCCATTTAGACCCTTTTCTCATTTAATAACGTGTAAAGTTATGCAATGTAGGTGAGAGAAAATAATTTGGGAAATGTATTGTCATTAATAGAGAGGACTGGTCAATGAAAGAAAATGGGGATAATGGTGGAATTATATTAACTCAATGAGGGTATTTCAGTCCAAATAATTAATTATATGTAGAAAGATTCAATATAGGAAGAACTTTTTGGAATTTTCCAATGGGGAATACAGGAAGAACAAAAGAGAACGGAGGGAATATTATTTATTTATTATTATTATTCGTTATTATTATTTATTATTATTATTTTTATTATTATTTATTATTATTTATTATTTATTATTATTTATTTGTTATTATTAATTATTATTAATATTTATTTGTTATTATTTATTATTATTATTATTTTTATTATTATTTATTATTACTATTATATATTTTTATTTATTATTTATTATTTATTATTTATTATTATTATTTATTATTATTATTATTATTATTTATTATAATTTATTATTTATTATTATTTATTATTTATTATAATTTATTATTTTTATTTATTATTATTATTTATTATTATTATTATTTATTATTTATTATTTATTATTATTATTATTTTTTAGTATTACTATTACTATTTACCAAAAATAAGTTCAGTTCAGCAAAAATAAGTTCAGATCAGCAAAAATAAAATAAGTTCAGTTCAGTTCAGCCAAAATAAGTTCAAAAGAACAGGGCCTTTATTTAAAGTAGAATAGTCAATCTTCCTTGCAAATGGAGACACGAAGAGAGGGAGAAAGGAGCTGTAAATTCAATCCGTAGATGGTGCACACGTCCGTATGGTGAGGAAGGTGTGCACGATAAACATCAAGCACTAGGTTATGAACTAAAAGACCAATACCAATGAACATATACTAACATAGAGGTCACCAATGAACATATACTAACAAGCCAAATGTACATGAATAATAAGTCAAATGAACACATGTACAGATGAACATCAAGCACTAGGTTATGAACATAAAGATCAATACCAATGAACATATACTAACAAAGATGTGCCAATGAACATATACTAACAAGCCAAATGTACATGAATAACAAGTCAAATGAACATATGTACATGGCTAACAAGCCAAATGAACATATCTACATCTCTGTTAGTATATGTTCATTGGTATAAGTCTTTATGTTTCACTAGTAGAATAAATGCTTATTGCTGCAGTAATTAAGTGGCCTATTGCGGCGGTTTTGACCGCGCAACAATTAAGGGCGAAGCAATAGGTAATTAACCTATTGCTGCGGTTTTTAACCGCAGCAATATGTCAAGATATTGCTGCGGTTTCTGTCAAAAACCGCAGCAATATGGTTATTTTTTATTTAAAAAATACAATGTATTGTTGCGGTTCCTGGTGCAAACCGCAGCAATACATTGAATTTTTTAATAAAAAACAAACATATTGCTGCAGTTTTTGACAGAAAACGCAGCAATATGTATTGTTTTTTAATTTTTTTTTTTTTTTTTTTTTTTGCAAATTATTCAAAAGTTTGAGGGATCAAACTATTCACAAACACGAAATACTCCCTGCATTAGATCCATTCTGTCCAAAAACGAAAATAAAACCAGACATCACATTCATGTATATTCATCTAAGAAAATTTTATTCCAAAAGTAGAAACTAACATAAGAAAAAACCAGACATCACATTCATTCCAAAACATAAAAGTAAAAAAATACAAAAAAGTAAACACAAACATCAGATCTAAAAATAAAACCTATATAAAAAAATTAAAAAACAAATCAAAACTAAAAAATCTAAAACCAGACATCCGGCGGTTGCTGAGCGGTGAGTGAACGGCCGACGATCAAGGTGAACGGAGAAGAAGAAAGGCCGACAAACAACGAGAAATTGTCGACGAGAAGAGAGAGGCGAGAATCGGCCGACGAAGGATCTGAGAGCGAACTCGACGAAGAACTCGAACGGCCGACGAACTGAACGAGCGAAGGAGAACTCGAGTCGAGCGGCCGACGAACTGAACGAGCGAAGGAGAACTCGAGTCGAGCGGCCGACGAACTCGGTCTTCATTGCTTCTCAGCGACGCGAATTGCAGCGATGGCGATGAGAGACGGAAGGATGAGAGGAGGTTTGTTCAGTCGTGGAGAGAGAGAGAGAGAGGATGGGGGAGGATGAGAGAGGTCTGATCTATAGTGAAGAGAGAGAAGGGATGGGGGAGGCCATGAGAGAGGCGGTAATGACTTATGAGTGGGAGAGGCGGGTTTTATGAAAACCCTAATTTTTTTTTTGCCCGTGTTTTTTTTAGATCTGGGCAGACATATTGCTGCGGTTTCTGGGAAGAATCGCAGCAATATATTAAAATAATATTAAAAAATAGTATTTTAATATATTGATGCGGTTCCTCCTAGAAACCGCAGCAATATATGTGGTCAAATGGTCAAATATTTTTAAAAAATTTCCGTTGAAACAGCAGATATATTGCTTTGCGGTTTTAAGGAAAAACCGCAAAGAATATATTAAAATAATATTAAAAAAATATTATTTAAATATATTGCTGCGGTTTTTCCCAGAAACCGCAGCAATATATGTGGTCAAATGGTCAAACTTTTTCAAAAAAAATTCCGTTGAAACAATATTGCTGCGGTTTTCAGCAGAAACCGCAGCAATATGGTTATTTTATAATATACCTTTTCTTTTTACGTGATATATTGTTGCGTATTGGTAAAACCGCTGCAATACTACCGCAGCAATAAGCAATTACTCTACTAGTGTTTATAACCTAGTGCTTGAAGTTCATCGTGCGCACCTTCCTCACCATACGGACGTGTGCACCTACTAATTTGCACTGTAAATTGGTTCTTGGAACAGAAGACATGAGAGGAGAGAGAATAAGAGGAGTTGGGGTTTCTCCTATTCCTTTGGACTATAACACTAGACTCAAGTAGACTAATTGCATTTAAACATAAACATAAAATAAATTGACACTAAAACTAAAGAAATTCTCTTATTAAATAACTTTCAAGTAATATAATGAATCAAACATCTAAATATATTAGGACTCCAAATTACTCAAAACAGTTTCGGAAATATAATAGAATAGTTAAGCTATTTCAAATACTAACTAACTTGTGCGTAATTGCACATCAAAATATTATTTGCTACATATAATAAAATATAATATCAACTCCAATAATATGAAAGAACATCGTTCATAAATATATAAATCATTTTTCAACTCAAATCATTAGAGCATTTAATATATAATTTGGCTAATAATTATAATCTATACTTATATATTAAAAGGCGTGCATGACAACGTATACACGCATTGCAATAGAATTTGAACACGTGACCTCTTGCTATTATACATAGCACAATTACCATCTCAACCGACTTTTAATCCTGCTTTAAATGTCCATAGTATTATATTTATGCCTTTTAAATATTGAGTTTTCTTTAATATATTTTAATGCGAATGGGAAAAAATGTATATCAAGTTTGGAAAAAATACCACCCGGGGCAACGTCCTGGCCCAAATACTAGTTAAGAATAAATAAGACAGTTTAGAAATCGGGACTATTATATTAATTTTCTTAAAGAAAATGAAAAAACTTAAAATCACCTTTTCCCTCCCCCACTGGACTGAAACATGACCACCGTACCCCAACCCCTTCCCCTACCAGAAACCTCCGCCCACCAACAAAACCACCACACTCACCTGCACCACCACTCACATTTGTACTCACCGCCAAGGCGCCAACCCCCCCCCCACTCACCTTCACCCTCCACCACCCCCGAACCTCACCACCAACACCATCATCTCTTTCTTTTTTCTTCAACTTCGCCACCACCTCCACCAAACTCGCCATGCCAAGACAAATTACAAGATGGGAGCAACCGAAGAAAAGTTATAGCATAGCAACAATAAATCAATACGGATTACAAATATAATAACAACAGGGTACTTAGCTTCAAACTTCCTCTCCCAATCAGCAAGAACACCAAGTTCTTTCTGAGGAAGTGCATTAATGGAAGAAACGCCGCTGTCTTCATTCTTGCTCATCTTGGAAAAGAGCTCTGCTTGCATCTTTGCCGGAAAACATGGTGTATGCACCTCTAGGCCCATAAAAGTTGTTGCAAGTACTGACGTCGAAAACCCGACCCTTAGCTTAATTGCGATGTATTGGTGGCTTGTGGCGATTTTGAAGGCTAGGGTTAGGGTTTTGAAGGTCGTGATTTTTGAACGATGGTGGTTGGCGTATTGTTGCAATGGTGGTGGTGGTTGTGGTGAGGACAGGCTAAAGATGTCAGTGGTGGCGGTGGTTGATGCGTTCTTGTGGTGGAAATTATGGTTGGTGGTAGTTGTTGGTGATTGTTGTTGGTGGTTGGGCTAGGGACATAGAATGGAGGAGAGTAGGAGGAGAGAATATGGTTAGAAATTTCTTTTGTTTTTAAAATTTAAATAAACATTAAAAAGCCAACCCATGAAATAACGACACCGTGTTAGTGCCACGTCAGCTAGTTCACCTCCTACAACAAGTTAACAACCGGTAACAATCCACTAGGAGGATTTTTTAGAAAACTTTAATATATTAGATAATAATCAAAATTTTGTATCATTGCTGGCGAAGCGACTAAATTTTGTATTATTGTAGTTAAATAATTCTTAAAATATTGGAGGAGAGATAAAAGTATGAGGTAGAAAAGTATTTTTGGGTGGATTAATAAAATAGGTGGTGGGACCTATGAGGTGAAAAAAAGTGTATAAAGTCAAAGTGACATGTTATCATGTAAAGATAACAATTAAATTAAAACGGTCTAAAAAGGAAAGCGTAAGAATTACTCCTTTCGATTTTTTTATTGCTACATTTTCCTGATCTGGTTGTGTTCTTTTTAATTGATACATTGCTTAAACTTTCCTTATTTGTTGGGATTGATAAACAGAACCAAGACAATTCTGAAAAAGGAATGAGAGAAGTACAACAAAAGTATATTTGATTTTGGGAAATGTTAAAGAACCATTAAAATATCAGAGGAGAGACAAAAATATTTTGGGTGATCAATTACTAAAATATGTGGTGAGACATATGAGGCAAAAATATGTATAAAGTTGATGTGACATGTTTATATATAAGGATAACAATTAAATAAAAATCATTTAGAAATAAAAACATAACAATTATTTGTAAGAAAAAAAAAGACTAACCTACCCCTTTGAAATTTAACCCCCAACAACAATATTACTACTCCCTATCTGTGCGACAACTCCACGATACGGTGATACTCACAACACTACAACAGCAACCAGCCTCCTCATCCCGACTCCTCCTTATCGTGCGAAATCAGACGGCCACCAGGTACGATATGTTTCTTGAACCTCTCAATTTTTTTGAAAACGTAAAATTTTAAAAAATATATGATTGTTTTGATGTAATTTTCCCATCAGTGAATGTGTTTTGAGTTGCCCATCAACGTGTTTTGACTCTTTGTTAAGGGATGTAGAATTTTTTTTGTTGTGTTTAGATATTTGTATGATCAAACTCGGATTGAAGGGTAGATAATTCTATGATTACAAATTGTTGTATTCATCGAAATTATTATTATTACAACTTTCAATGGATTATGTTATGTACAAACTCTAATACAACAATCAACCTAGTCCACACAGCTCAAATTAAATGGAGCAAAGCTAGTGAGTCTGTGAACGAAAGGGTGGTTTTGGTATATTCAGAAGTTAAGTATAGTGACGGTAGGTTGTAGCACATTAAATATATCCTCAATCTTATGTCTGATTGCAGGAAGCTAATACTTGTAG